>OZ023322.1:17292280-17342280 GCA_964007375.1 Ophion obscuratus | reverse complement strand
CTGCCGAGGATGTAGCATTTGTTTCCTTGTCGAAAATAAAACGAACTCGGCTGTCACAATTGCTCGGCAACTGTCTGTCCTTTATATAAAGACTGGTGGAATGGTTGGCGATAGTATGTGCTTATTTTATTCGTTAGCGTTTGCTCTTTAAAATGCCGTTTGATACATTGATCTTCGATAATTTTCTCGATTTTTGACAAAATTTCAAACATTTTAGTCAATTTTTGCCAATTTTTCCTAACCCTTTGACGCTTTTTTGCTGATTTTTAAGTGAACCTTCCGGGAGAACCAATTGAGGTATTGGGATAAATCTAGCGGCATTCCCTGAGTCTACCAAAATCCTTTTCAAAACCCCTTCACTCAAATGCATCCGACGCTACGGCTGTTTGAAAGTTCGTGACTTTTGACAGTCCGGCAAAGTGGCCAAGGAGTCGAAAAACATTTTTTCGACTTTTAAGCTATTTCAAGAGTCTATCTAATGGGACATATTCTGCTGATTACGAATATTTCCGAGTTTTTTGCGAAAGCTCAAAAGTACACCGGCTTAATGCGAAAAACGTCTTTACACGCTTTTAACGATTTCTTATAAAAATGTTGGGTTTTAAAGAAAATTAATGATCAATTCACAGACAGCGGATAAAAATACATCGATATAGAATTAGGGAAAAAATATTAAAAATTACACATTTTTTTCATTTTGGCTTCCCATAAGTAGCTTTACTGAATCATCAATCATTTTTTTTTCAGTTTCGCTTCGCAACTCCACTCTGTGCTTATTCTTTTCGTTATCGTTTTATCTTTGAAATTACGTTTTGTTCATGGAGGTCCGATGATTTTTGGATTTTCGGCAGAATTTCAAAATCGGATCATCGATTTTCGCGAATTTTCTATACCCCTTTGCCTCTTGATCGACCATTCTTCAAGTGCATTTTTCGGGGAAACCTAATTGAGACATTGGGGTTAGCCCCAACGAAATTCTCTAAGTCTATCAAAATCCTTTTCAAAACCCACCCGATAAGTCTCCACAACTGAAATACGACTGCTGATACGGCTCCTTGAATCTTCACGATTTTGGGAACTTCGGAAAAGTGGCCAAAAAGGTCGAAAAATAAATTTTTCGATTTTTAAACCATTTCAAAGGTATATTTGATTCGAAATTTGCCGCTGATTACAAATATGAAGGCGTTTTTCTCGAAAGCTCAAAATTATACAGGCTAAGTGCGAAAAACGTCTTCTTCGACACTTTTAAAGCTTTTTTACAAAAAATTAAGGGGTCGGGGGGAAATTAATTAAAAATGAAAAAATGGAAACAAAAAACACTAAGGGATAACACTGCTCTAGAATTTTGAAAATATCGATTGTCCTTAAAATTGACCAGGAAGGAGGAGGAGTAAAAGAGTATCAATATATAAATATAGATGACCAAATACGATGCAGGCAGGTCGCGGATTAGAGGTAAAACGAAATTTTCAAAGGTTTAAGTACTTATAAAACTTTTAACGCGTTTTTCTTGAAATCACTTTTTTCAAACTGGGCGGAAACGCTGCTCTAAAACCATTCGATGAATTGCTTTGAAATTTTCACAGTAGCTTCATAATCACATTATCTAAAGAAGTACATAGCCGTTTTTAGATTGAATGTAAACTTCTTCTTTATAAACAAATTACTGCAAATTTGTTTGCCGAAAAAAAAAAAAATTTTACAACATGTGCCATTTTCGTAGAACTTAATTAAAAAGAAAAAAAAAACCTCTATGTACTTTTCTAGCCAATGACATAAGGAGTAAGAATTTTTTTTGTTCTAGCTCTTATGTTTTTGGAGTTTCACGTCCGCCCGTGGAAGTATCGAAAAAAAGGTTTTCTTGAAGACTGTCTTTGTCGCCGCCATTTTTTTTTATCAAAAAAGCAATAACATTTTTTTTTACATACTTCAATGTGTTTAATAAACCTTGGAAAAAGAAATCCGATTCCTTTTTCAAAATTCTAACAAAAAATATCAAACTTAGGCCTTTTTTGCTGACTCGAGTGGTATTACCCCTTAAAAATGAAAATTTGTTTCTCATCTCGGCCAAAAAGAAATGTCTTCATTCAATAGCTCCTCGTGTATTTTCGGCGTCAATTCGAAACTCCGCTTTGCGCCCATTCTCTTTGCAATCGTTTGCTTCAAAACCCGCCGCTTGATTAATCGAGCCACGACTGTGTTCCGATTTTTGGCAGAACTTCAAAGTCGGATCATTTTTAAAACTGTAAAACTAGTTTATTTCTACCCTGTATTACAAACTAATGATCAAGCAGCGCAAAATTCAAATCTACCTTAAAATACCTTAAATAACAGTACAATTATTTTTGACGGACATTAATACAATTGCGGACAACCTTACCGGTGCCCATTAGGCACCAGATTTAAACTCAAAGTATGACGACAGGATTACGACGATATGGTTCCTGGGTTATCAAAATTGATTGCAACCTTCGAAATGAAAAGAAAAACGTACTTTTCTGCACTTTCCTGAAAAAAGTCTACAGAAAAAAAAATTCTCCACTTTTCTGAAAAAACGTCTACAGGGAAAAGACTTTTCTGAAAAACGTCTACAGAGAAATTTTTTTTCTTAAAAACGTCTACTGAAAAAAATGTACTTTTCTGTACGTACCACTCGAGAATACGATTGCGTAATACTTAATTAAGTAAATTACTAATTTTACCGAATATTAGTAAGAAATAATAAATGATTAATTTTTTAAATATTTAACGGAGCAGCGCCAGCAAAATTTGGAATTTTCGCTACCGAAAATAGTTGACGAGCAGTTTCATTTGCATCTGTACGATTTCAGTAAGGCTGCCCTACAAAGCGAGGGCAAGAAATAAAGAGGCAAAGCACAAAAGTTTAGTCCATTATTTCTTCGTTCCCCGGTTACTGTTATACTTTTGTTTATATTCCTATCTTAAATATATATATATATTTATATATATGTGGAGTGGAGTCTTGAAGATCACGGTGAACGTCTTAAAAGGAGTCAGCCTGACTCTATTAGGAAGTCGCCATATTGAATGCAGGGACTCCCTACTAGAGTCAATTTGACCCCAGTTAAGTTCAGTCTTCTCTCTCCTCCCGTTGAATTCCAGTTGCCAGTTCATCCACGATGTAAGCCACTTTCTTCTTCCTTCGTACCCCTGCTCCCGCCGCTCTCCTCTTGTTCCTTTCATCAGCAACCCTGTTCCCTTTGCACACAGATATCTGGAACTTACGGTCCTTTTCCTACACTTTTCCCTCCTCTTATTCTCACAAGTCCTCGAAGCGCTTATTATTCGGAGTGGCCACTTATTCGAGCTCTTGGTTCGAATTTTCGCAATATCCTGACCTCGGCGAGAATCTTCGTTGAAGTAAATTTTACATCTGCCTCGTAGAACAAATGAAATGGTAGAACATTTTTATACAATGGGAATTTGAGTCTCGTCCTGTCGCGAGGCGAATTTTTGTTAGGCTTTCTTAAGAGGTAACACCGCTAGAATTTTCGAAAAATTGATTATTTTTAATTGGCTTAAAAGATGCTTTGAATGGCTCCACCGTCACCATTTTGTATAGTTTTTTAATATCATTTTTTTTGTTCACTTTAAGATATTACTAATAACATCGAATATTATTAGCCTTATACTTGGCCTTCCACCTATAAAAATCGGTTAATTTTGGACGTTTACAGTAGTGTTACCCCTTAGGATCTCTAAATGCCATCATCACATTCTACAGAAAATTCGTGCCAAATGCTTTCAGATACAGTCGATAAATTTTCCACAAGCTCCTCGTGCACAATTTCGTTGCTTCGGACGCAAAATTTCGTAAATACTTTTTGTACATTTTATTATGATCTATAAGTATCATCGCATTATTATCACTTTTGCAGTTTTTTTTTAAGGAAACACACCACTGTGACGGGTCGAAAAATGAGTGGTTTTTCCCGAATTTTTTTCGTCTACTATATTATTTATTTGGGATTTAGAAAAAAGTATGTCATCAAGCATACATTGAATTTATTTCGTGTAAACTTGAAAATAAAACATCTTCCTAATCTATATACTAAATGTAGCTCTCGTTGTAGCCGTTCTTCGAAGAAAAAAATTGCATAATGAGGGGAGTTAAAATACTTCAATTTTGGCGAAATTTGCACTTGTATTCGGGGGCTTAAAAAATACTGAATAAAAAAAAAACGGCTACGTACAACGACGGCTACTACAGTTCCGGAAACTTTGGTTTAAAAAAATAAATAATCGCACAATTATAACTATGATGATACCGGCAAGGTTGAGAAAAGTCATGTCGAATCGTCTGTAACTTGATCAATTTGCAATGCCATAACTTAAATTTTTATTCTCATATTTTTGAATATGTATACTATGAGAAAATGCAAAAAAAAATCGATTTTTTTACCCGTCACAGTGGTGTCCCGCCTTAAATCCCTTTCAGAAAAAAAAACATATATCGATAACGTTTTTCGCAAGTATGCATGTTACATTTCGTCAGTCTTTCCTGGTACATTTTCTCGCAGTTTCAGGATCCACTTTTACACAAATAGAAGAAGCAGGAATTTCCTATAAACATTGAAGAATAAAAGCTCAACGATAATTTAATTGAATGAAAAATTGTTCGTAATCTCTCGAAATGTTAGGACGAGGAAACGAGTGAGAAAGCCTTCAATTGTTTCGAAAAATCCTCAATGTTTGTTTTTTTTTTCATCGACAATTATTGGAGTATTTTCCTGGGGATGCATCGAAGCATTCATTATTTTTATTTCACACAAATATGAATATAAACACTCATGCGTGTATATATATATATATATATATATATATATATATATATATATATATATATATATATATATATATATATACACACACACACATCATACATACATACATAACTACATATATGTATTTATGCATGTATATATATGTATATCTGGACACATGCTCGACATGCTTCGTCAAACCGGTTGAATTCGGTTTTCGATCTGACAGCCACTCATTCTGCACCCTTCGCCCACTCTCTAGTCCTCTTTGGTCTCAGCACTCCTCTCTTTTCAGCAGCAGCAGCAGCAGTTTGCGTTTCATTGGAAAATCATTCAAGGTATATACTGGTAAAACTCTTCATAGACACTCGGTCAATTCTCTTTTCCCAAATGATTTGAAAGCTGCGCCTCTACTAGCTTTATCATTTCCATCGTGGCTCTTCAAGTTATTTCGATTCGGTTCAACATCGCAGCTATTCCAGAGATAAATGAAAGCCTCGAGTTATATATATATTTTTGTTATTTACCTGTTCGCTCGAGCTATAGACAGTGCGAACGGATCTAGACAGCGGATGATAAAATAGAAGAGGAATTGACCGAAACGTTAATTCCGTATAAGGTTCACGTAACGTTGAATTGATTGAACAAAATAGGTAATAAAAAAATGTAAAAAATAGATCAAATAATCGATTAGCCAGAATGAGTTATGTATCCAATTTGCAACAAATATAACATTTCGAAAAACAGCGACCAATAAAAACGCCCAAAACTGCCAATTTCAATTCCCTGTTCATCAATATTGGTTTTTAGATATTTTTCTTTCATCGCTTCGGCTATTTTCATTCCTTTGCATACCTACGAGCTCTACTGGCTCGCGCCTTCAACTTTTTCCGTTTATTTATTTTCACTACGCTTTCGGTCCAATTGAAACGTCAGAATACGTCGGGAGGGACGTATCTTTCCGGCGAGTTGTTCCAACTCGTGTGTACACGAGGAGACGCGTCAAAGAGAATGGGAAAAGCGGCGAAACGAAGAAAAGTGTCGACAGCCGATATACAATAAGGGACGATGAGGCGATAGAGACGAGCCATTTTTATTGTGCACGTGTATACACGAGGGATATCCATGATCGAGCTTTTGTGGATCGCGACTGCATGGATAAGCGTGAACGTTGGCTGTTTTGTTCGATCGCGCACGGGAGAACGAGGCCACGTCTGTCAATAACGTTTCGGTTCTTCCTGTCAACTCTATACGTATCACATGTGTGTATGTGTGTACTTCCGCTTTGAGCTTACGGTACACGTCACTGATCCAGGCTTACAAGAGCACGTACGTGGAAATGTACCGAGGCGCATGAACCAGACGGGACCCCGTGGGAGTTGGCGAAATCTAACCTCAAAAAAAAAACGGCCGCGAGGAAAAAAACATTTTTCTCGCGAATCGCAGATACGACAAGTCGAAAGGAGCACTATATCGTTGTAAGCTTGTGCGTTAATTTCGTGCAGGGAAATACGAAAAATGACGATCCAGGAGATTGCCGGGGCCTGGTTGAGATTCCCAACTTTGAAGGCTCCGACAGTTTAAAATTCCGAATTTTATAATATTCCAAAATGCGATATGGGGCCGGTTTGAAATTCCGAACTTTGAATGATTGGAACGTTCAGAACTCCAAAAAATACTACCCCGAAAGATCAAACTGAGAAAATCCGAATACTGTCAAAATAATTCGGCTATGGAAGTTTTAAAAGTTTCAAAATTGTCAATAAATCGACGAATCATTTCAAGATTTTTTATTTATTTAGTGATCTTGCGTCAATTTTGAAATTTGGCCTAATTTAAAGGGGTTATAGCAGTGTGACATGAAAAATCGATTTTTTTGCCTTTTTCGAAAGTTTATACTTTCAAGATTATCCTGTAAAAATTTCAAGGCCGTATGTCTGATCATTTTTCTTGCAAAAATCGATATAGTACAGTCGTGCTGTATATTGGAATCGGAAAAAATTAGAAGAAGGCTAGTTTTTTGACAGGTGATTTTGTAGGTGCCACGGGTGCTAAAACCAAGTTTGCCTAAAAATCGGGGGGTAGGGTTTTTTTAGGGGATGGGGGTGGATTAATGCCAAACTACAACCCCCACGAGGTCGGCGCCGGGAGACAAAATGTCCAGAAAAATCCGGGTTTTATTTTTGTCTATAGCGCCGAAGTCGTGGAAGTTCATTTTGGGGGTGAAAATGTGGGGTGAAATTTTGAAAAATCAGTTTTCATTCGATAACTCTTTAGGACAAATTCATACAACTTTTGTTCAAATGGAAACGTTGTAGCCCTTGAAAAGATGCGCCCATCGAGTATTCGATCAACCCTCTCCAATGATATCTTCACCCCCAAAAGAATTGTTGAAGAATTAAGAAAAAAATTGTTTATTGAATAACTCAAAAACAAGCGATTTTTCGGGGATGGATCAAATATACGAAATGTAGAGAATAATTTTCTCTATATTTTCGTTCCTATGCACAACTTTTGAATTTTACTTTTTCGAACCCCTCTCAGGGGTTGAACATTCAAAATGAAATTCTGGGAAAACTATTGACCGAAACTAAAGAGATACGAGTTTGGCGCTGTGGACAAAAATGTAGCTGAGGGTTCAAGCTACAAATTCTTCCACGGCGGCGAATTCGTGCCGTCAAGAGTTTTCCCAGAATTTTATTTTGAATGTTCAACCCCCGAGAGGGGTTGGAAAATCCAAATTCAAGGGTGGCCCATAGCAACGAAAATATGGAGAAAATTATTCTCTACATTTCGTACATTTGAACCATACTGGAAAAACCGATTGTTTTTGAGTTATTCAATAAACTATTTTTTTTTTTGGTTTTTTAACCATTTTTCGGGGGTGAATATATTATCGGAGAGTGATGATCGAATGCTCGGTCGACGCGTCTTTTCAAGGGCTACAACTTTCCCATTTGAACAAAAAACGTATGATTTTTTTCTAAAGAGTTATTGAATTAAGACCGATTTTTCAAAATTTCGCCCCACGTTTCACCCTCAAAATGAACTTCCACGACATCGGCGCTGTGGACAAAACTAAATCCCGGATTTTTCTGAACATTTTGTCTCACGGCGCCGACCTCGTAGGGGTTGTAGTTTGGCATTAATTCACTCCCATCTCCTTTCATCCCCTAAAAAAGAACCCTACACCCCGATTTTTAGGCAAACTTGGATTTAGCACCCGCGGCACCTACAAAATCACCTGTCAAAAAACTACCATTCTTCTAATTTTCTCCGATCCCGGGGTTTTCCAGCGACAGCACGACTGTACTAATAGTTAAATCTTTAAACGCGTTTTTCTCGAAATGAGATTTTTCAAATTTGCTGACATTGTAGCTCAAAGAGCAATTAACTGATTGACTTGAAATTTGAACCGAGTACTCTTAAATACATTTACTCTACAATGACGTAGGATATTTTTGATTGGATGAAAATTTACGATTTGGCATTGAAAAAAACGCCCATGTTATAGGCAAGAAAACACACTTTTTTTTCATAACCACGCCATTTTGTTAGATTTCGATATTTTTCGAAAACCCTACGTCATTGTACAGGAAATACCTTACAGTTTAACCCCACTTTTTCCTTTTTCGGTTTCAGCTACTCAATCGGCCGGAATCATGTCAGCAGTGAAAGAACTATTTTTTTTTGGCGACTCTGAAGTCAGCGCATAAGTCGTTTGGCTCTCAATGTTTTTCTATGGAAAAATTATGTAATATAGGTCAAATATAGCCAAATATATTCTTAATTCTCCGAAACATTTAATTGAGTACTTTTCTTCCAAAAAAATCCCGAAAATCATCCAAATTTTCAGCGTTCACACTGGCATAGCCCCTTAATATTCTGAAATGACAAGGTTCGTCAAGATCATGCCAGCGAAAGTCTACACAGTTGACTGTAAATGATATAGAACGTATAACATTGTCTACAGGAATTTCAAAATTTACGTAAAATCACTTCTCAATAAAAAAAAGAATGCTTGAAATAATTCGTCGATTTATTGAAAATTTTGAACCCTTTAAAACTTCCATAGTCGAATTATTTTGACGGTGTTCAGATTTTCGGAGTTTTGATCTTTCGATGTAGTATTTTTTGGAGTTTTGATCTTTCGGTGCGGTATTTTTTCGGAGTCGCGAGCATTCTGATCATTTCAAGTTCGGAATTTCAGCCGGCCCCGGATCGATCTCTATGAAGAATATGAGAAAACAAGATCGGGGAAATAAAATGCTGGACTGAATCGACCGATGCTGCAAAATAGGATAAAGGTATACGAGATGATTGCTTTAGGGAAAAATGCTCGTTATTTTAAAGATATTCAACATAATTAAAATCTGAAACCGTTTACTACTGGCATATTTGTCCATCTTACGATTGGCATATTTGAAGTATTCAATTTATTAGGGTTTCAATGAAAATATTTTCTTTTTTTTAACCTCACATAAGGATCATCTTGGACACTCTGTTGTTCAAGATGACCCCTAGGGTATGGATGAGATGATCCCCCGGATTATCTTGTTCATCTTGATCATATATTGGGATTTTTTTTTATTTTGGAGAAATTAGGTAAATGTAAATAAAAATTTGCTCGAGTTTACAACACTTATATATATATATATATATATATATTAATCATAGGTATACAATATAAACTAAACTCACAAGTTGAATTACCTTTATATTACAAATTTTATCCCACCCAACTAGAATTAAACTAAACCAGTCTTATACAGCAAGTCTTAAATCCCTTATGTATATCAATTATTATTTGTGAGAACAATTATACATTAGTAGTTTTGTTTGAACATAAGTAGACAATCTATTAAACAAAAATAAAGTAGGTACGTTATTTGTGTACAAGATGATCCTTGGGATCATCCTGTACACCTAGAAGGGAATCATCTTGTCCCAAACTCAACTTTTTCATTCATGGCTCGGTAACATAACATACAAGTATTCCACTGTTACCACGCCAACCCAAACCCAAATTAAGCATACTATAAAGCCACAAACACATCAATGATTGCAACTGACAGTATACAATAAAAGTTACCTAAGCTTAAAGTCAACCTTGCCGTAGACCTACAGCTGACAATTTTTTTTTTTCCATAAAAACAAGTGCATCCCTCACACCGCCATCATGGGACTAAGTGACTAAGGAGGGGGCGGGGGGGGGGGGGCGCTATATTTTACCAAAGAATATCACTAGATAGCGTGAATAGTTTTGTCGCTATTGAAAATGATCACTTTACCTCATAGGGGCAACTCGTACATCTTTCCCCTAGTCCTCCACAATAGAGCTTGAACTATCGGAGCTTTTTCTGGTAACAGTACTATTCCGATATCAACAAGCTGTAATACCGGAGACCGGTATTTCGATATTTCCTGATATTTATGGGAAACCTTGATTGAAAACGTTAGAAGCTTGAAAGTGAAAATGGAAGTTAACTTTTGCATTTCTACATTTGTAGAAATAATAGTTTATATCTATAAGTGAAACTGCAGTATTTATAAAAAATCGCAGTCTTCTACTCAGATCTTTATTTATTATAAATACATTTCTAGACGTCCTCTGCTATGTTCTTGAATATATTCGACCCAACATCAAATAAATCAAAAGAGGAACTTTTATGCAAATCAAATAAGTACGAAACAAGGTAAATTAAATTGGGAAGTTTTATGCAAGTCAGCGTAGTAGTAGCTACCAGAATGCAAACAAATGGCATTGCTTGTGACAGGCAGGCAACAGCATGATAACTTTAATTAACGAAATTGAGATTGTTGAAACAATGACCGGAAAGAACACAAGGCATCTAATGTTTCGTCTTTTAGAGACGACCTTACCTTATTGCAGGTGTAAGCCGTGAAAGAAAAGGCCCTTTCTGATTCCACACTCGTGGATAAATAAGTTTAGAATTCGGAAACATTTAATGCAGGTAATCAAATTTTAAGGCTGTTAAACGTAATAAAAAAAAACGAGTAAGAGTAACTTAAATGGAAATCATAACAATTATAATAATATTTTACTTTTTCCAACTCTGATATTCAAATATCGATATTGTTCGAGTCCAATATAGGTTTTTAAGTATCGGATTTTTGGTCCGATATTCCGTTTTTTCGATACTATCGAAAATCGGTATCCATGCATTACTCCACACTTAAGGAGAACGCTAATGCTTTCGTTTCTGATAGAACTGGAGAGCAGGAGAGGGAGAGAGATTTGATTTTGATTCGATAAATTTATCAAGCCCTACACTGTACAAAATTATATGAAATTTACAATGCATTTAAGATACAAAGGAATTGAATTTTACGAATTCAGTAGATGGAATAAAATTTTAAACACTTGGCGTAATTTTAAAACAGGAACATGAAAATCTAACGTGGATATAGAATTTAATAGATGCAACATGGAAATTCAAAGACAAGTTTGTAAATTTGTGGTAAATGTATTGCATTAACCCGTCTCTTCAATTCAAAATTTCTACAGATGTATAATAAATCAACTATAAAAAACAGAGCATTGAAAATACAAAACAAGTTTGATATTCATTTACAGCAGCCTGAAATAAATAATATATGTGAATCTGAATTTTACGATACGTACAATGCATGATCACAACAGATTTATGTAAAGTGCGAAACTGGAATTGAAAAAAAAAATTCATAAACTCTGATGAAAATCACATGAAACAATGTGAAAATTATATTAAATTTACACTACATTTAAGGCACAAAAGAATTGAATTTTACGAACTTAATATACGAACGAATTTAATATACACTCGTATATTGATATCAGCAAATGGTTCTTGATTTCAATATACATGGATGTGAACATTTTTTAACACGTGCATTATTTTTCAAACGCACAAGTATATTAATATTACGGAGCTATACTTTTATTTTAAAAATAACCTGCTTTGGATTTTCAAAAAATTATCTGAAATTTCCTAAACGGCGTTCGCATAAAAGCGTCATACACTTGTGTATTAATTTTTGCACAGAAGCTTTTTACAGTGTACATTAAAGGTAATACTTTGTTTCCGTGAAAATAATACACACCCGTATGCTGATATTAGCAAATGGTTCTTGAATTTAAGGGCGGGGTAAAGTATTAAAATTTTTTTTTTCGTTTTTTTTTTAAATTTTTAAATGAATGCATAATATATCAAGAATATTGTGTTAAAATTTCAAGTCGATCGGAGTAAAATTGACGAAGTTATGAGTATTTGAGCGTCTATTGCTCCATGCCGTTCTCTTCTCTTCTGCGTTTTTCAAACCGTTTTTCTGAGACTTGTCATATTTGAAGTCCGTGTGCACGATAGCTCAAAATCTACTGGACCAATCGCTTTGAAATTTTGCACAGTACTTCTTCACATAATTCACCAGGTATTGTCCAGAGCTTTTTTGTTTCTTTAAAATAATTACTAATTTTTCAACAACAAATTAGCCGATTTTTTTTAGAGAAAATCGGGTTTTTCGGCTCCCAAGTGCTACGAAAAATCGAAAAATCGAAAAAAAAAAATCCTCCCGTCATTACCTCGAGAAACATCTCCTTTAACAAATGCATTTTGATTTTTTTGTTTCAAATGATTCTGTTGCGAGTTATGGTGCACACCGCAAACCAACTTTTTTTCGAGGCGCCTCCGGGGTTTAATTTTCACTCGCTCAATTTTGAATATTTTGCAATGCAAATTTAGGAGAATGTTGTTCAAATGTTACTTTATTATATGTAAATTTTTCAATAAACGAACACTATTCGTTACGCCAAAAAACATCCTAAAAACATGCCTTTTTTTCGCCGAATTAACTTTACCCCGCCGTTAATATACACTCGTATTTTGATATCGGCAAATGGTTCTTGATTTCAATACACTTGGATGTGATTATTTCTTTACACGTGCATTATTTTTCACACGCACAAGTATATTAATATTACGGAGCTACACTTTCGTTTTTAAAATGACCTGTTTTGGATTTTCAAAATCGTATCTGAAATTTCACAAGCGGTATCCGCATAAAAACTTCCTACACTTGTGTATTAATTTTTATACAGAATTTTTTTACAGTGTAGCAAACTATGGGGCTAAACGTGGTAAAAAAACGGTAAGTTTGTTTGGGTTTGTTTGATTGATTGATTGATTAGATTTATTTATGCCATTGTCATACTTTAAGGTAAGGGGGGAGGAGAGAGAGAGAGAGAGAGAGAGGGGGGTGAGTTAGCGAAATTGAAAAAACTGCATTTTCATTACAAAGTATAAAATAAAAATTGACCTCACCCTTGGGCATAATAAATTGCTGAAACTCCATGAAGAATGTTACGTCGTTTCTCGAGCAGTGTGAAAGAAGTAAAAAAAAAACTGAAAAACGCTACCGCGATTGTTTCTTCGGAGGCTTTACGTGGCGTATATACATGTAGACAATACTGCGGAGCTCATATATCCTCGTCTCTTCGCCAATCCATGCATTATCCTGATTGATCGCAAAACCTCGAGCCGCGCGAGAGTGCTGAGGCGATATTTTCGTGATCCATTTGCGCGTCATCCGTATATTCACATTCACGCATACACACACACGCGCGCGCGCACAGAGCGACGCATACACATGGACACACATTTTGCTTGGGTTGGCGTTCCCTATATTCGCGCGAGAGCGGCGTACTCAAAATCGCGAGTTGACTCACGGCAGTATGTGGAGGAAATTGGAGGGCACCGTCCCTCCCATCCTTCCCCTTGCCAGATCGGCTTGCGGCACCGCGATAACGATCTGGGGCGCCTCCGCATACGTGATTACAGTGCACTCGTTTATGTATATATGTATATGCAGTGCACACAAAAGTATAGCGCACGATAGGTATAACTTGCATCTATACATTTGTTTTTCTTCGCACATTTCCGGCATCCGTGTACGGCACAACTTCCGGGTATGTCTTCTGCTTTAATTCTCCGTGTACGTGAATAGCAGCCAACTTTGCATTTCCATATTGTCGTATATTGCATTCGTGCTTATATTTATTGCAGCGACGATAAAGTTATTTTATTTATTTTTAGTTTGTTTTTTTTTCGACATATTTTTCAGCCTTGGAAAATTAATAGTGAGGCGGAAAATACTTTATACGGGATTCTACGTTTCTTTAAAAAATGCTATCATGGCGATAAAAATAGGGTGCATTATTAATTTTTATTTCTGTTGATTACTTTTTTGTTGATTTTTATTTCTATTTATTTTTCATTGGTTTATTCTTCTATTTATTTAAAAAAAATAATGTTCATTTCTTTTGTTTTTTGTAATGATTTTTATTTCTATTCCGTTTGTTCATTGAATGTTAATTCTTATTCTTTGTTTTATTTATTTTTCTTTCAATGAACTTTAATTCTATTTCGTTGTATCCACTTATTATTTATTTATTTTTTTCAGTGATTTTTATTTCCATTCGTTTTTTCATTGATTTTTATTTTAATTTCTTTTTTTATTCATTTTTATTAATTATTGGTTTGTTTCAAGGTTGCATACAAGATATGCGATCGATCCAGTAACCCACTGAGTTCATAATAATTAGAACACTTTGGATTTGGAGTAGTTCTGCATACCCTCTAGTCTCGGGTTGTTTTCGTTGTTTAAAAGTTGTAAATAAGAAATTTAAATGTTTTTTTGTGGATAAAGTAAGCGGCGAATGATGAACTGTTGTAATAAAAATAAAACACCCCGTATACGAGTTTGGCATGAATTTTTGTGTACCGTTTGATATTTCGAGCCTACATATAGGCTCAAAGCTAAAAGTCTCGCGTGCTTGCATGCCGAGAACTTTATAGGAGGTAGTCGAGAGATTACTATCACATCACGTAACCCACGCCGCATGCATCGGCGATTCACTACGTTCACGTTACACATATACCGGGCACGCCAACCTTTTTTTACCCCATTGTTTTTCGGCCCTTTCTCTCATGATGAACGTACTTAAGAAGGAAAAAAGCCGCAAACGTGCAGGGTTACAATTCACTTAGGCCGCATTGTACGTTCGAGATATCGCTGCGAAGATCTGCATTTTCGAAAGTTTCCCTGAGCTAATGAAAGCTGTTATATTCTGCTTGGAAAACAAAGACGATAAATTTGAATTTTTATTAAAAATGTATAATTTTGAACCGTGCTATTTAAAAAAAAGAGTAAATTGTTACTTGGACGCCAACCGAATGTAGAATGTAGATTTTTCGGAGATTTTCATTTCATTAAGTTTTTCATCCTTTCAAATTCATCAAAATTCGATTCATCGAAAGCCTTCACCCCTTCGACAGGGGTTGCTCGATTTAAGAATGTTTTTTTTTATCGTCGCTAAAAATGGTTGTTAATAAATTGTTTTTTTAAATATAAAAGATATTTAACTAAAATAAAAAATAATTGCTAAATGCTTGTTGTTAAAATTAATACATGTACATTATTCAGATAAATTGGAATAATATGATCACATTTTTTTCAAAAACAAATAGAATTCCTGTGCTTTATTTTAAAATGTGAAAGCAATGCACGAGGGAACCGGGAAACTGTGAAAAAACCGTGCTAATACAGGCGGCTGTATTTTACCGAATTTCAGTTCCGTTACGACCGAAAACTCACCAAAACCGCCTTCTCAAGGAGAGATATACACCTAGATGGTCGAGGTCGAGGATTTAGAAGCTATGAACATTCGATCGACCGTAAAAGACCTAAACCATGGGTCTGGTATCGATGATTCCATGTAAGTTGACAAATTTCATGATTTATTCATTCCCAAATTTTCAAACGCGTTTTTCTCAAAACCACGTTTTTCAAATCGGTACCCAAAATTTCTCGAAAATCAATGAACCGATTGCCTTGAGGTTTTTTGTGGTTATTCTATACACCATTATCTAGTACTTGTCATAGGATTTTTTTTCCGTTACTTAGTTTTTGTTTTATAGGCAAAATAATAACTAATTTTTGGCCCAATAATCACTATTTATGTTCAAACGTCCGCCATTTTGTCATAAATCGATATTTTCAAAATCGGCTATGACAAATACTAGATTATAGAATCCAATTTAATAATCTTTTTGGTTTTTTTTTTCAGATGATTTTTGATGAAACGCCAGTGGGTACGGTATACGCAGATTTTTTTACGCCGCTCCAAGGATCGTACAATATCCTTGTATATTTTTGATATTTTTAAATAAAGAATATTAAACATTATTTTAAATGTATATACTTTTAGATAATAAAAACCCCAATCCGAAATTTCAAATAGTTTACCTTGAAAAAATTTACAAAAATGACCTTTATTCCGGCTCCTAGGTGTATATCTCCCCTTAACAGTCTGCGAGCAACCTATTGCCGAGCGGTCACCCATCCAAGTATTGGCCCTAAGGCTGCTGGGCACTGATCACCGAAGATCGTCGACCACGTGACTACTGTCCGTATTGCAATTAACAATATGACGAAAAAAAGAATCACTGGAGTCCCAAAAGGTCAGGCTTGATCCGATCAATTATGGACAGAGTACCATAAAATGGGGTCACTTTGATCCGGTTTTGAACGTTTTTTTGGGTAATTTTTTTTAACATCCTGAATTCCAACTTTTTGCTCCAATAGAACAATTCGTCCCTTGGCTATCAAATGTATAAGAAAGTCAAGCCCCACAATATTGTATTTTTTTTTCTTCGTGTCACAGTAACCTCGTAAGATTAACCACAGTAAGATTAAGGGTTACTTGACATCATTTTGATAACAAAATTTAATATTTTATCCATTGTACATGGAATTAAATAAAAAACAACGATTTTATACAATCACAATGTCATCTTTATTAAGGATACATTTTACATAAAAACATCAAGTACCCAGGGTACTATTATAGGCACTTAATCAGTCTTATATTTATCATTGAGATAAAATTAACTTGAGCAACATTATAATAAACTTGAACAACACACTTAAGCAACAATAGAAAAAGGTTACCAAAATAATTAGTCAAAACCGAGATGAGACTGAAGAATTGCGTGGAGTACCATAAAATGGGGTTAAATTGACATTGAGGGTAACTTTTACAGTTTTTCAGGGCTACTTTAAGAGCTACTTTAGTTTGACAGTTTTTACTAGCTACTTTACTATGACAGTTTTTAGGGTAGCTACTAAAGTAGCTACTTGATAGTAGCTACTTTAGTTTGACAGTTTTTACTAGCTACTTTAGTTTGACAGTATTTTGGTGGCTACTTTACTTTGTTTGACAGTACTTTTAGTTTCATTTGTTGAGTTTAGTTTAGTTTAACAGTACTTTAGTAGCTACTTTAGTTTGACAGTACTTTAGTAGCTACTTTAGTTCGACAGTACTTTAGTAGCTACTTTACTTCGACAGTACTTTAGTAGCTACTTTAGTTCGACAGTACTTTAGTAGCTACTTTAGTTTGACAGTATTTTAGTAGCTCTTTTACTTTGTTTGACAGTACTTTAAGTTTATTTTAGTTTGACAGTACTTCAGTAGCTAATTTACTTTGTCGCTACTAGACTTACTTACTCACTTACTAAACTTCATTGCTTTAGTAGCTACTTTAATTTGACAGTATTTTAGTAGCTCCTTTACTTTGTTTGACAGTACTTTTAGTTTAGTTTAGTTTGACAGTACTTTTAGTTTAGTTTAGTTTGACAGTACTTCAGTAGCTAATTTACTTTGTGGCTACTAGACTTACTTACTCACTTACTAAACTTCATTACTTTAGTAGCTACTTTAGTAGCCCCAAAAACTTTCAAAGTTACCCGTAATGTCAATTTAACCCCGTTTTACGTGTTCCACGCAATTCTTCACTCTCCTCTCATCTCGTGGTTCTCATGGTATTTTATCCGATTATTTTACGTCTGCGTAAGCGCTCTGTGTACTATTCGTAAACGCTACGTCGAGCTTGAATATTGGATTATTCGAGGATATTCCGCGGGTGCGTGTGTGCGTGTGCGCGCGAGCCTCGTAGAGTCGAGGGAGCCAATATTCTCGTTTCAAAAGAGGAAATTCATTACAGCCTGGTGCTCGTTTAGAGGGTGCCCGAAGCTCGGGTCACGTGCTGCAACAATAGCGAACGAGCTTCGTCATTAGCGGCAGCCTCACCCTCCTCGCGGAAATCCTGCCACTATACCTTATTGAGTCAATCTCGAACGGCGCTGGCAACTCTACTCTTACCTCGGAATGCACTCACGTTCGATTTACATTCAATCACTATCACGAGTCAAAGGTTATGTTGGCTCGAGCGCAAAGGGGATTTCTTTATTTTTATTCCCACATGTCATCGGTTTGGGCCAATTTGCAATGCCTTCAAGCACCACGAGCAAGTTACAACTGAAGCTGCATTGCATGGGAGGAACGATAACTCGAGCAATTGGGATGTTAAAGGATTTCGATGTAATTGGCAAGCCAATTGTCGGGGGGGGGGGAGAGGATTGTTAATTGTAACTGGAAGTTAATTGATCGGAGGTACCGATTTTCTATGTGAGACTTTATCCATGCTGTGCTGGATTAAACAAAGCGTGCAAAGAGAAGGGCCAAGTGCATACTTTATTTTGTCCAATTTAGGTCATGTAGTCATGTGTGGAAATCGATTATTCCAAGCAATTAATTGATGTATGTCAATCCGTTCATGGGTACGTGGTGGATCAAGGCGGGATATACATTTACAATGATCAAAAAATCCATTTCTTTTTTTTTCTCTTTAAACGATAGAACTATATATGTAGAATATTTTCCTAAAGTTTCAAAGCGAAGTTTAAAAAATTTCAAACGTTACAGTCCGTCAACGCTGTGCCTCATCGCTCGGATTCGGAGCGGGCGTGAACTTCAAACGCATTTTTCTCAAAACTGCATTATCGAAATTGGCGTGCAGGATTATTCAAAAACTACTAAGCCGATTGAGTTGAAACTTGGTAGAAATATTGATAATAGTAGATAAGCTATGCCGGTTCCCCCCCATGTAGGAATCTACTTTACCGACGGTCGGTAAGGTAGATTCCAGCAAGTCCCCAGGAATTTACCGACGGCAGATTCTGACCCAAACATGGTACCTGTGGGAATCTACCTTACCGACGGTAAATTCTGACCCAAACATGGTTCCTGCGGGAATCTACCTTACCGACATACCGACAGGAAATCGGCGGGAAATTCAAAAAACCTTTTGGCGGGAAATTCAAAAGACCGGGGGGGGGGGGGAATATCTTTTGGCGGGAAATTCAAAAGACCTTTCGGCGGTTGATTCAAAGCGCGGATACTTTTCAGCGGGAAGTTCGAGAAAAACGACGCTCTTGGCGGGGGGCGAAATTGAAAAAACCGCGCGCGGAGACCTTTTGGCGGGAAATTCAAAAGAGGGGGGAGACCTTTTTCGGCGGGAAATTCAAAAGCCGAGAACTTTCGGCGGTTGATTCAAAGCGGATACTTTTCAGCGGGAAGTTCGAAAAAAAACCTCTTGGCGGGGGAAATTCAAAAGTGGGGGCCTTTTTCGGCGGGAAATTCAAAAGCGGAGACCTTTCGGCGGGAAATTCAAAGGCGGAGACCTTTCGACGGTTGATTCAAAGCGCGCGCGGATACTTTTCAGCGGGAAGTTCGAGAAAAAAAACCGCTTGGCGGGAAATTGAAAGACCGCGCGCGAAAGTTTCAAAAGCCGGCGGGAAATTCAAACGGGGAGACCTTTCGGCGCGCGGGAAATTCAAAACGGGGGGAGACCTTTCGGCGCGGGAAATTCAAACGCGCGCGGTCCGTGATACCGGCGATCACGATACTTAGCAATCAGGATACCGGCGATCAGGATACCGGCGATCAGGATACCGGCGATCAGGATACCGGCGATCAGGATACCGGCGATCAGGATACCTGCGATCAGGATACCGGCGATCAGGATACTTGACAATCGGGATTGCTGTGACACTCACGCTCAAGATGTTTATTAAGAATTCAAGATACATTGTTTACATTGTCTTTTGAGTGGCAAAATTTTGTCCGCGTGTTCGCGGCATCGTTGACACTCGCCGACTTCGGGGTCATTTTTGAGGAATTCGGGCAATTTGTCCCAGGCGAGATCGACGCTGTGTGCAGCGAAGGTGACGATGAATTCCTTGGGTAGATGGGCGATGTCGATGGGTTCCATGGCAGAGAGGGATCCAACTTCATGAAACAGTTTGAGCGATCGTCCAACGGACGGGAGGCTCTCTCGAAGAAACTTCCTCAACAACAGGACATTTCGAAGTGCGCAATTGGGTGAATCGTGGTAAGGGCAGAATGCCGCCACTTTGTTGGCTCTCCTCAGCGAGGGACACGCCACGACGTCTCGTGCATCGAATCCGAAACGTTCGAGCCACTGCTGCTTCTGCTGTCCCTTCACGTAGATGGCGCTGGCGTTGTGCAGAACCGATCGGAGCACGTTTTCCACCTCGCAGTAGGGTACTTCTCCCGTGCTCCAGTCGAGATGATGGTAGTTGCGTTCGAGCCAGGAATTTATGCTTTTGTACCTGGCCGGAAGATCGTACCATGGGATCGGTGGTTTGAAGAGGAAAATCAGCGGCTGCACGTCCGCATTGAGCGGAGTCACTGCCAGTTCTTTGAGTACAAACTCGTCCCGCTGGAAGCCCTGTGTATCCACCACGTACTCCATTGCGATTAATGATGACGATGAACGCTTGACTCGAGCCGCATTTATAGGCGGATTCTTCATCCCCTCCACTCTAGAGGCGTTTCCTCACATCCCCACTTATGGGATTGTAGTCTACGATGCGATCGTGCAAGATCAGGCAGTAGGCTGTAGTTCCTGCGGGAAAATTGGATTGAGCCTCTAGTTCGATACGAACGTCAACCGGTGCCTGCTTGAGGGCGTCGTTCTGTCTCGAGCAGTCAATCACAATGAGTGGAGCATGCGCGATGAAGTCTGTCTTTGTCAGCATGGGTTCCGCCTCCTTGGCGTAGTACGCAGTCTGGAAGCTGGCGTACATCTCGTACAACTGAGCGTACTGGTTGCGCGACACGTCAAGATTGAGGTTACCGTAAGGGTAGCACTGCGAATTGAGGAACAGTTTCACATTGGTTATTGCGCAGTGATCGAAGCGGCTAGCGTTTGCCGTTCGAACGCCTCGTCGATTCGTTTGCAGCGCGAGAATGACGAAGCGCGGTTTCTCCAGCTGATTCGACGTCTTGACCGTCCAAACGTGTTTCGTCGTGATTGGGAGCATGGGGTATTCGTACAACTCCCACATGCGAAACGACATAGTGATGTCCTTCTCAATGTGACTGAGCAGACGTATCTTGTGCTTAGTTGACAGCATCACGTAAGGCATCAGCCACTCTATTTTAGCGATCTCAATCTTAAATTCCTCGGTGGCGCCATTCTCGAGGACTGTTTGAATAACTGCATTCGTGTCGTTCCTCGATCGCGTGAGAATCAGCTCGTGCTTCGTGTTGATGACGATCTTGCGATAGTCCTCGGCGAAGCCGAGAATCATGGCGAGCGGTATGCACACGTCGAAGTATCCCCTGTCGTCCGTCAGTTGCTTCGGCTCTTCGAACCAGCCAGAGTTTTCAACGCTGAACATCTGACCGGGGCTCAGTGATGCGTAGCCCTTCATGACACTCGTCAGACCAACGTTCTTGCTTCTGTCCACCTCTATGGCATTGATCTCGTAGCGAATTTCCTCAAACAGATGCAAGATGGCGTTGTTAACGAACTGTGTCGCCGTGACGGCATTTCCGTTCGTTCTGCTGAGTCTACCGCAGACGTGTAGGGAGCTTCGCGCCGGTAGAACGCACAGGTCCTGATGCTGAATGGATATGCGAATCTCATCGCTGTTGGCGAAACTCGATGAAGTATAGGGTTGATGCGCGTGAATCTCGTAATGCGTTACGGACTCGTCGAAAACGACGGGCGAGTGCACGTTCAAGGCCTCTTCCATTCCAGCAGCAAAATATCAGGCAAGTTACTCTCTTCCACCAACGACAACTTTGAGTCCGAGGCTTCTCAGGAACTGAATGTTCCGACGTGTTAGCGTTTTCGACACTCGTCGACGACTGATGCTTGGGCGACATGGTAACGCGCTTTTATAGCCGACCTTGTTGTTGTAGACGATACCCATGTCTACTTGGCTTCCTTGATGTGCAGTCTGATAGTGATGATTTCACCGCGAAAATTCACCAGTTCTCCGTCCTGATCGACTATGCGCAATTGCACGTGGTCAATGACTTTGACGGTGATCGGCAGGTAAATGACTTGCGAGGGAACTTCGATGATCTTATATCCTGGCGGTACTGCCGGGAAGAATTCGTGGATCGTGTGCGCTCTGTGCTCGTTGATGTACGCCCCGGACGTGATGTTGCACTCGACTCGCAGCGCGTTGACTCTGAGAATAGCTACCGGCAAGTCCGAGCTGTGAGTTGTATCGGGTGACAGCTCGCGCGCAGCGAAACCCAACAGGTTAGCGATGGAGTCTGCCGGTCGAAAATCCACGCTTCGGTTGCACTTGAGCAAGCTACGCAGCGTGTTGTTGTTGGGCTTGAGGTTGAGGGAGATGCCTTTTCGCCCAAGCACATCCTGCAAGTACTTCTCGATATCTTCGATCTCGTAACTTCCCGTCGGCAACGCAATCACCTCACCACCCGCGTAGAACTTGTTTTTACCGGTATCAATGTTGGGTACGGAGTTGAACGAGAGGAATTCCACTAGCCCGAGAACGTAGTTCTTGCTGGGTGAGAGTTCGATCGGCGGAAAGTACTGCGCCTCCAGTAGAGACGAGCGTCCCGACAGGCTGAGAGTCAATGACTCTTCCATGCTGATGCGTGACTGACTCCGCGTAAACTCTCACAACTGCTTATATAAGAATTTCAGGCAAAGATGGCCGCACTCGTACGTGTCGAAATCCTGATATCTCGCGTGATTGTACTTGACCTCGGCGACTCCGAGGTACTTCAGGAGTTCTCGAGGTGGTGGTAGATCGCCGAAACTGTCAAAGTAGACGACGTTGTTGCCGTGCTTTCGATAGGCCACCCAGTGCGTGCCCGGTCCTTCCTTGTCGTCGAGATTTACGATGGCCGATTCGCGATAATGCGGTCCATTCCTCGGCAAATCGTTTCTCATGAACACACCGCGAAAGTGCGGAACGTCCTGCGCGTATTTCAGCAGGTCGGCGTCCGTTAGAGGACGCTTGGGATAGTTGAACTTTTTTTTTTCGCCTCCACGTGTATACCAAATCCCTTTTTGTGAGGCTTGAGGTAGAGCCCCTTGCCGAGAGCGATAGCTTCCATCGTCTCGTTGTGTCGGCGATTCTCTTGCAATTGACGCTCGGCGGCTTTAGCGGTATTCACAGCTTTTGCCACACCCGCAGCGCCACCTAAGAGCGCTCCCGTAGCACTCAAGCCGGCAAACAAGGGAATGAGGAACGGCAAAACTCCGCCCACTTTCTCCGGGATGGGCAGTACGCGTGGCACCAACACCTTCTTCCTTCCGCCAGCTTGCTTCACAGCTTGGCGAGCCTTCGTGAGCGCCGATCGAATGAGTTCGCGAGAATTACTTCCGGTCGATCGCGAGGCGGCTCTCACTATTTTGGCAAGCGCGATGAGGGGCCTCTTGTTCTTCAGCCCCATACCGAGTTTCGACTTGGCTTTCATGGTGTTTGCCACGACGTAAGCGGCAAGTTTCTCGTCAATAGCGGCGTCTCTCGCAAACACCCGCTGCCAGGCCCTATCTGCCAAAACTCGGTCGGCCGAATTGCGCGCCGCGACGTTCTCACGGTTTTGCGAGTACGCGATATCGTGCTCCTTGCAGGCTGCGTCCAGAGGATTTACACCGGGATCACCGCGAGCGACGCGTTCCGCTAGCTTCGTGCCTGGCCCGCAGTACTGATAGCCCGGTATGTGCAACTCGATTGGAAGCCTGTTGATGAGCTTGTTCAAGACACCTCGACCTGTGTGCATCACTACGCGATCAGTCAGCGAATGAAGTCGAGGGGTATATAAGCGGGCTATTTATACCTTGACGGCTCAGTCATGGATTTCCGAGAGCAAGTGCACAAGCTACCGGTGATGAATTTCGATGCGCTCGTTGAGGGCGGAAAGCAGGGCGCGCGACACGGCGATCTGCTGCCTGCCAGTATTCGCGCAGTCTTCTGCGGTCCGTCAAACTGCGGCAAGACCAACGCGTTGCTAGCCCTCATCACGCATCCCAATGGTTTGCAATTCGAAAACGTCTACGTGTACTCCAAGTCACTGAATCAGCCAAAGTACAAACTGCTCGAGAAAGTGCTCGCACCGCTCGAGGGTATCGGATACTTTGCATTCAGCGAACACGATCAGGTCGTATCACCCGCGGATGCTCGTCCCAATTCCATCATCGTATTCGACGATATAGCCTGCGAGAAACAGGACAACGTCAGAGCCTTCTACTGCATGGGTCGACACAAGAACATCGATTGCTTCTACCTGTGTCAATCGTACGCTCAAATCCCCAAGCACCTGGTGCGTGACAACGTCAATCTGTTGGTCGTCTTTCGACAGGACGAGATGAACCTCCGACACATCTATGACGATCACGTGAACACGGACATGCCGTACGTGCAGTTCAGAGACTTGTGCTCGACCTGCTGGAACGACTCCAGTCACGGATTTCTCGTAATCAACCGTGGCAGTGGACTCGACTGTGGCAGGTACAGAAAGGGCTTCGACCGCTTTGCCATAAATATATCGTGCGCGACGTGATCCCCGCAGTGCATTATGGATGGTCGAAGCGACAGTGTGACGGCTGAGTTCCGTCGCGAGAAACAGACGCTCAGCCAGATGGAGAAAATGAGGGATGCGATTAAGCGCAAGTACATGCTTCTCAAGGCGGACAAGCAAACGATGGAGAAAGCTCTGGACGAAACTTTCAAACCAATCGTCAAACCTCTCGAACGCCTTGTGAACGCCAGCCACACGTTGCCTAAGAAGGAGGAGGTGTCTCGTGGTGACGATGAGATGGAAAGCTCCTTCAAAACTGCGTACGACGCGGAGGAAGAGTGGCCGAAAATGACACCCGACGAATGCGTGCAGCAGCAAAAAACGAGCCCCGACGAATACGTGCAGCAGCAGAGTCCCGACGAATATTATGACATGCCGGAAGTGCCTGCGCTCGACAAATATCTTCACATGCTCAACACGAATCGGAAAAAGTATCTCGATGTGACTTATGGGGTTCGAAAGTTGCCAGACGGTAGCATGATGATCGGCGACTCACCCATACGTTTCGTGAACGACGACGTGATTGTGGGTGACAGGAAGTATCGATCGAGCGTCGGCTTGCTCGAACTGCTCTTCAGGAAGGAACCCAGTGCGCATCTCGTGAGCGCGGAAGACAAGAATGTCTATGGGAAAATCCTGCAAACGACGAACGCACACAAGAAACACTACAGGTCGGACGAGGTCATTCACAGGCAAAGAAACAGCAAGTACAGGGACTGGGTGGCGCCCTTGGTCGGTGGTGGTACATCCACCGGTAGTGGTATATTGCCTCGGTACAAGGTCGCGCGAAGGAACACGCGAATGGACTACGTGTACTGGGACGACCCGAATGAGCTCGTTGATCGACTGCGTCTGCTGATGGCTGAGCGATCGGCCGGCAATTCGAGTCACATCAACGAGATCATCTCGATCATCGAGGAGCTGCGTGAGGCCGGTATTGTCATTTAAGCGGGGCACAAGGGGCGCTGCAACCACACTTGAACAATGAGCATCGACGTGTTCGGACGTCAGCTAGGACGAACTGAGGGCGGTACGCGAGGTCTTCCCGGATTCGGATTCAAGCTCACCACCGACGGACAGTACGACGTAGAGGGCAAAAGATTGTGCAACGTTGCCGACGCGAGTGAACCTCGTGACGGGGTCAACCTGAGTCTCGCGAGACGTCTTGTTCAAAGCACTCTGAGCGAATTGTTTCACATCACAACTCGGCTGAGAGAGGATTTTGACGATCTGCAACTGAACATACAGATTCTGCAGAATCAAGTGAACGACAGGCTGAGAATTATCGAGGTAAACGTTGAAACGACTCTGGAGTTGGCCACGCGCAACTCCGAGGCCATCAAAACGTTGGACACGCGGCATGGAGCATCGGAGATTGGTGGAAGAGCTGCATAAACCAGCACGACGCAATTATCCACGACGCAAGTTTGACGTGCGAGGACTGGATGAGACGTGGCAGGCCGACCTCGTGGAGATGCAACCGTACGCTCGGGAAAACCGGGGTGTCAGGTATCTGCTCACAATCATCGACGTGCTGTCCAAGTTTGCCTGGGCCGTTCCCGTGAAGCGGAAGACCGGCAACGACGTCACTGCGGCCATGGAACTCGTGCTACGACAGGGTCGAGTACCGAGGAATCTGCAGACTGACCGAGGCAGAGAATTCTACAACGCGTCCTTCAGGAGCCTCATGAGTCGATATCGCATCAATCACTACTCGACGTACAGCAACCTCAAGGCATCCATCGTCGAGCGGTTCAATCGCACACTCAAGAACAAGATGTGGCTGCAGTTCAGTCTGCGCGGTTCCTACAAGTGGCTCGACATTTTGCCCGATCTCGTAGCTACATACAACAGCAGCAAACATCGCACTATCGGAATGAAGCCGAACGAGGTGGCCGACGCTGAAACTGTGTTGCTGCAGCCGCGTGATTGTCAAAAGCGCAAAGCGCCCAAGTTCCGAATCGGCGACAAGGTGCGAGTCAGCAAGAATAAGCACGTTTTCGAGAAAGGCTACACGCCCAACTGGACGACGGAAATTTTCACGGTGAGTCGAGTGATGGAGTCGACCGTTCCGGTGACATACAGACTGAAGGACTACCGAGACAAGCCCATTGCCGGTGGTTTCTACGAGGAGGAGCTTCTGAGAGTCAAGTACCCCGACATGTATCTCGTGGAAAAAGTGTTGAGGAAACGTGGCGACAGAGTCTACGTCAAGTGGCTGGGATTCGATAGTTCGCACAATAGCTGGATAAACAAGACCGATTTGTAAATGGGTTTGAACATTTATTGCAATAAAAAACATTTCACGTTATTTATGATCGATGCTGAATTCTATTTGATTCATCTTGGCCTCGCTGCCACCCAAGTACTTCAGGAGCAATTGCCCGTCCGTGGCTGTTTGCACCATGTACTCGTACATCTTCGGATCCTTCACGAACGCGTCCGCGATGCGTTTAGGCAGAAAGACTTGGCACTCGTCGTCGAGGGTGGCTACGGTTCTCAGGCCGTATTTCGTTGTGACTTGTCTCAGGTCGGTGACACGGTAGACGCTGTTTATACTCAGCGCTGCCAGTTTCTTCGTGGGCAGGAAATCCTCGAGCAGAGCGATTTTGTTGAGCTTCTCGATGCCGTCCATCGTGCCGATGAGGCAAACGACCGCAAGCGCGACGCTCATATACCCGCTATCCCCTCCACTGCGCGCGGTGGGGCTCTGAAGTGCCCCACGGCAACGTATCCGTGGTGTCGGGGGGGGAGGATACGTTTGTCGTCGTGAGCGCCACCTTTACTTGCCTCTCGGTAAACACTTTGTGCAAGCGCGATCTGATCACGCACTGCTGCCTGCGTCAATTTCTCCCGCAGGCAGTGCACAAAGTCGTCGAAGGTGATGCTCGCCTCGACCACCACCCTCCTCACGCCCGCTTCACACGATCACGGCCTCACCATGGCATCACCATGTCGCCCAAGCATCAGTCGTCGACGAGTGTCGAAAACGCTAACACGTCGGAACATTCAGTTCCTGAGAAGCCTCGGACTCAAAGTTGTCGTTGGTGGAAGAGAGTAACTTGCCTGATATTTTGCTGCTGGAATGGAAGAGGCCTTGAACGTGCACTCGCCCGTCGTTTTCGACGAGTCCGTAACGCATTACGAGATTCACGCGCATCAACCCTATACTTCATCGAGTTTCGCCAACAGCGATGAGATTCGCATATCCATTCAGCATCAGGACCTGTGCGTTCTACCGGCGCGAAGCTCCCTACACGTCTGCGGTAGACTCAGCAGAACGAACGGAAATGCCGTCACGGCGACACAGTTCGTTAACAACGCCATCTTGCATCTGTTTGAGGAAATTCGCTACGAGATCAATGCCATAGAGGTGGACAGAAGCAAGAACGTTGGTCTGACGAGTGTCATGAAGGGCTACGCATCACTGAGCCCCGGTCAGATGTTCAGCGTTGAAAACTCTGGCTGGTTCGAAGAGCCGAAGCAACTGACGGACGACAGGGGATACTTCGACGTGTGCATACCGCTCGCCATGATTCTCGGCTTCGCCGAGGACTATCGCAAGATCGTCATCAACACGAAGCACGAGCTGATTCTCACGCGATCGAGGAACGACACGAATGCAGTTATTCAAACAGTCCTCGAGAATGGCGCCACCGAGGAATTTAAGATTGAGATCGCTAAAATAGAGTGGCTGATGCCTTACGTGATGCTGTCAACTAAGCACAAGATACGTCTGCTCAGTCACATTGAGAAGGACATCACTATGTCGTTTCGCATGTGGGAGTTGTACGAATACCCCATGCTCCCAATCACGACGAAACACGTTTGGACGGTCAAGACGTCGAATCAGCTGGAGAAACCGCGCTTCGTCATTCTCGCGCTGCAAACGAATCGACGAGGCGTTCGAACGGCAAACGCTAGCCGCTTCGATCACTGCGCAATAACCAATGTGAAACTGTTCCTCAATTCGCAGTGCTACCCTTACGGTAACCTCAATCTTGACGTGTCGCGCAACCAGTACGCTCAGTTGTACGAGATGTACGCCAGCTTCCAGACTGCGTACTACGCCAAGGAGGCGGAACCCATGCTGACAAAGACAGACTTCATCGCGCATGCTCCACTCATTGTGATTGACTGCTCGAGACAGAACGACGCCCTCAAGCAGGCACCGGTTGACGTTCGTATCGAACTAGAGGCTCAATCCAATTTTCCCGCGGGAACTACAGCCTACTGCCTGATCTTGCACGATCGCATCGTAGACTACAATCCCATAAGTGGGGATGTGAGGAAACGCCTCTAGAGTGGAGGGGATGAAGAATCCGCCTATAAATGCGGCTCGAGTCAAGCGTTCATCGTCATCATTAATCGCAATGGAGTACGTGGTGGATACACAGGGCTTCCAACGGGACGAGTTTGTACTCAAAGAACTGGCAGTGACTCCG
Organism: Ophion obscuratus; assembly: GCA_964007375.1. Classification (NCBI taxonomy): domain Eukaryota; kingdom Metazoa; phylum Arthropoda; class Insecta; order Hymenoptera; family Ichneumonidae; genus Ophion; species Ophion obscuratus. The sequence goes on along the minus strand of OZ023322.1, from coordinate 17,313,277 downwards.
CTCAATGCGGACGTGCAGCCGCTGATTTTCCTCTTCAAACCACCGATCCCATGGTACGATCTTCCGGCCAGGTACAAAAGCATAAATTCCTGGCTCGAACGCAACTACCATCATCTCGACTGGAGCACGGGAGAAGTACCCTACTGCGAGGTGGAGAACGTGCTCCGATCGGTTCTGCACAACGCCAGCGCCATCTACGTGAAGGGACAGCAGAAGCAGCAGTGGCTCGAACGTTTCGGATTCGATGCACGAGACGTCGTGGCGTGTCCCTCGCTGAGGAGAGCCAACAAAGTGGCGGCATTCTGCCCTTACCACGATTCACCCAATTGCGCACTTCGAAATGTCCTGTTGTTGAGGAAGTTTCTTCGAGAGAGCCTCCCGTCCGTTGGACGATCGCTCAAACTGTTTCATGAAGTTGGATCCCTCTCTGCCATGGAACCCATCGACATCGCCCATCTACCCAAGGAATTCATCGTCACCTTCGCTGCACACAGCGTCGATCTCGCCTGGGACAAATTGCCCGAATTCCTCAAAAATGACCCCGAAGTCGGCGAGTGTCAACGATGCCGCGAACACGCGGACAAAATTTTGCCACTCAAAAGACAATGTAAACAATGTATCTTGAATTCTTAATAAACATCTTGAGCGTGAGTGTCACAGCAATCCCGATTGTCAAGTATCCTGATCGCCGGTATCCTGATCGCAGGTATCCTGATCGCCGGTATCCTGATCGCCGGTATCCTGATCGCCGGTATCCTGATCGCCGGTATCCTGATTGCTAAGTATCCTGATCGCCGGTATCACGGACCGCGCGCGTTTGAATTTCCCGCGCCGAAAGGTCTCCCCCCGTTTTGAATTTCCCGCGCCGAAAGGTCTCCCCGTTTGAATTTCCCGCCGGCTTTTGAAACTTTCGCGCGCGGTCTTTCAATTTCCCGCCAAGCGGTTTTTTTTCTCGAACTTCCCGCTGAAAAGTATCCGCGCGCGCTTTGAATCAACCGTCGAAAGGTCTCCGCCTTTGAATTTCCCGCCGAAAGGTCTCCGCTTTTGAATTTCCCGCCGAAAAAGGCCCCCACTTTTGAATTTCCCCCGCCAAGAGGTTTTTTTTCGAACTTCCCGCTGAAAAGTATCCGCTTTGAATCAACCGCCGAAAGTTCTCGGCTTTTGAATTTCCCGCCGAAAAAGGTCTCCCCCCTCTTTTGAATTTCCCGCCAAAAGGTCTCCGCGCGCGGTTTTTTCAATTTCCCCCGCCAAGAGCGTCGTTTTTCTCGAACTTCCCGCTGAAAAGTATCCGCGCTTTGAATCAACCGCCGAAAGGTCTTTTGAATTTCCCGCCAAAAGATATTCCCCCCCCCCCCCGCCGGTCTTTTGAATTTCCCGCCAAAAGGTTTTTTGAATTTCCCGCCGATTTCCTGTCGGTATGTCGGTAAGGTAGATTCCCGCAGGAACCATGTTTGGGTCAGAATTTACCGTCGGTAAGGTAGATTCCCACAGGTACCATGTTTGGGTCAGAATCTGCCGTCGGTAAATTCCTGGGGACTTGCTGGAATCTACCTTACCGACCGTCGGTAAAGTAGATTCCTACATGGGGGGGAACCGGCATAGCTTCACTACTGATAATATTGGTACCTTCTACTGGACGAGAATTGTTTTTGAAAAATTGAAAAAAAAACTATTTTTTTAATGCACATTTTACAGTAATGTTGCGAGAAATGTTGATGTTTTTTTTTGTAAATGCGTGCCATTTTCTTAAATTTGCATTTTCTTCATTTTAATTGCCGTCATATAAAACTATACATGTCCTAAGTGAAAAAATGTTTGAACTTTTTTGCAAATCAAAGTCTACGGGAAGCTAGACTGCACGCCGATTCTTTGTACTTTGTATGCTTAAAAATACAATTAAAGTATACCTAAAGTTTGATAATTGTAGAACAATTATTTATCAGTTCAAAAAATCCCTCAATATTGCGTATTTTTTTCCTCCTAAATGTATATCCCATCTTAAGACTCAAGTCGGACATGGAAATAAATTTTCCGAAGTGTCCAAAGGTTGACCTCCAGATCGTGGATAGTTCGTTTGTTGGAGCCAAATTGCTAGCACGGAATGAGAAATCAAAATATCTAGTCTGAGTCTATTTTAGGTCAAAGTGCCCAAAAAAATAACATACTTAAGGGGTTGTGTCTAGCTGTAAATGTCGAAAAATCCCTTTTTTTTTAAACCGATATATTTTGACAGTATATCATATTATAAATGTTCCCACAAAATTACAATTGACAGATTTATAGGATTTTATGTTGACGCCCGTCGGAACGCTCGACGTGTTTTTCGAAACATTAACTTTTTAACATTAACATAAATTTAACTTTTAACTTTAACTTTAATATTAACATAAACTTAACTTTTAACTTTAAATTTACATTAACATGAACTCAAACTAACTTAATTTTTTAACATTAACATAAACATTTCGTTTTTCGAAACGAAATCACTTCTTTTTCGAAAGTACCTTTTCAAAGTCGGTGAGCAAAATATCTAAAAAACTACTGCATCGATCTTGTCTGAAATTTTTAGGGCTTTATCTAGATGTAAAAATAAAGTACTTGATCAATGGATTTTTTTTCGATGTATGCTTTCCATTGGATGAACGAAAATTGCCCACGTTTTGCAAAAATCAAGAATTTCACATTGAACCCGCGCCATTTAAAAAAAACTACTGCATCGACCTTTTCAGAAATTTTTAGGGCTTTTTCTAAATGTAAAAATATAGTATTGGATCGAAGGATTTTAGCGAAAATCAAGACTCACTTTGAGCAGGCGCCTTTTTTTAATTCGACATTTCCAAAATTCCATCGATTAATCACAGGATAAATTAATACACTAACAAAATCTGTTTGATTTTTTGGTATTGGTTAACCTGGTTCATCGGCTCTAAATCAATTATAATAAAACATTTTTACACAAATCAATTACAGAGTATGATGATACTTTTTCTAATACCCACTTTTTGTAGAAATTTATCACCGTGATATTGTTAAAAAAAATCCCAAAAATGAGCTGCTTTCGACCGTTGCGAGTAGGCACAACCCGTTGATGATAAAAGCATAGTTGATTATTCGCTAAGCGATGCACTCCAGGGGACGGAAAACTGTACTGGATAAATTTCACATATCTGAATGATCCGCTGTATCATTCGGGTGTTCATTGCAAATGCCATGAAATTTTCTCTCAGACTGCAATTTCGAATATGAAGCTCACCAATGGAATTACTATCACGTGCCATTCTCTCGTAACCATAGCTGTTCCCTAGTTACCACAGGTACAAATGTTTGCCTCGAGAGATGGAACACAGAAAGAGGTCACGCGGGACGAAACAAGAAATGGACACCATACTCGACCATTCAAAAGTTTCACCTCCCAGAATTTTTGCCCCATAGCCTCCAAGTTTTTCGGTCTCGTTTCCAGTAAAAATCTGGCGTCGTTCGATTTTTTTTACACCAGGCTGGACCTATTGCTACCCGAGATCCGCGTAAGATTTGTCTTTACGTTAACTATGGAATGGCTCGCCATCGTTCTTACGCGGCTCTGCCCTTAACGAATTTTTCGCTTATCTTCCTGTTCCCCCTTAATTATTTTATTATTTTCCATGCCGAAACCGTTTATATTCAGAGCGGAAGGAAATTTGATAATTTTCGTGCAGCGGTGGTCGAGCTCGAGGTCCTGAGAGCAAAAAAGGGCGAAAAAGCTCCGGAAGGTATTTCCATCAAACAAGCCAACCTCCATACCCCAACGCTATTGTTCGGAAATTTCATTAAATCGTACGAAATGCGAGCGTTCTTTCGAATACACTCGTTAAAACCGAATCAGCATGCCAGACGAGTGTGTTACGCGCGCGATGCGGAATCTCTTTTCCGTTTATATGCTCCGTGGACACTACGTTTGAACAGCAAGGGATTCTATTCCACCCCCTTTAACGTATACAGGGTGGACCATTTAACCAATTCTATAGATTTTGTTCAAATTTTAACCAGACATTGTTCATATCAGTATGCATGTTTGAGTGAAATTTCAGAACAGTCGACTACTTAAATTGGGAGATAATGGGTTTTAAAATTGCAACTTTTAACACTGTAGGGTCTGCATTGAAATTTAGACAGAATAATTTTCCGTAAAAAATACTTGTCCCCTATAATAAGAAGATATATGGCAACACCGCAGAACAGTATTGTTCAATATTTCGTGAAAAAAATATTTTTCGTGTGCCTAAAGTTAAAAATGTTGTCATAAAAAAAGATTTGCATTATAAATATTAATATTTTATATTGTTTATGTTACCTTCATTAACAAATAAAAGTGTTGGTTCATTTATAACTAATGAAAAACTTTGTTCGATTGAAAATTACTTCCAAATAAAAATTTGTGTTGCAGTATTATTTTAAATATGCCGCGCAAACTCACGGAATTGGATACGTGGAACGAGACGGTGTTGCCATATGTCTTCTTATTATAGGGGACAAATATTCTTTTACAGAAAAGTATTCTGTCTAAATTTCAATGCAGACCCTGCAGTGTTAAAAGTTGCAATTTTAAAACCCATTATCTCCCGATCTAAATTAATGCCCGGTTAAAATTTGAACAAAATCTATAGAAATCAAGATTGCGCGCTCGTACTACCTTAACGTGACCAACCGAAATATCTCCGTCGCCTTTAGAGTGACGAAAAAATGTCAGGGGGCAATATGATTGATTTCGAAGGGGTGATACAGTGGTGAAAAATTCATTTTTGTCAAGGTCACAAATTTTTGCGTTCTCAAGGTTATCAATGGTTTTTCAAATGGGAACATGTGTTTCTTTTATTAAAATGTTGTAGCCGATATTCAGATGAATCCAACGACCTATGATATCATGTCCTTGAAATGATTTTTCATCAAAGTACACGGGTAAATACGGAAAAACGTGATGGTATTGACAATAAGAATATCCGAATGATGTAATTGAATTTTTTGTACAGAAAATTTATTGTAACAAATGTTCGAAGTGAAAGCCATTCTCGACACATTTTTGAAGACGTCGGATGAATGATTCTCTTGACCTTCGAATAGTTTCTGGTGTGAAAGCGGCGCAGGTTATCCAACGAATAACGGATCAATGGTTTTTCGAGTGGGAATATGTTTTTTTTTTTCAATTAAGGCCTCAGGCCACAGTAACGGGTATAAAATCATGTGCGAATTTAACAATTTTTTTCGTATGAAAAAGTGATTCCCTTATAAAATTAATTACACATCTACCTAGTATGAATATCAAGCTGTTAGAAAAAATATATACTTTTTTTCGATACAGCTTTTTTTTCAAGTGGCTGACAAATAACTTCAACAATTTTCACTCGATTTACTTCAAATTTAAAAGTTATGTTCCTAATTGCATTTCGCAGAGAAGTACGTACGAAATTTCTGATTAATCGAAAACTTTACATTTTATGAGCAGTTTATGAGCCGTTATAACAAAATTTTTAACTGAAAAATTATTTCTTAAGTTCAAATACCTACAACTTGTGAACAAAACAATATTTTTTAAATTCCGTACGTACTTCTCTAGGTATTCTGATGTAGATTGACGAGAATTTTTGTTTTTTATTCTAAGTAAAAAATTGTGGATGCTTAATGTCACGCCGCGGAGCGCCTAAAAAAGATAACAAAAGAAACTATTAGTATTCGGCCATTTTGTACATCGAAAAAAAATTCTAACAGCGTGATATTCATACTAAATAGATGTGTAATTAATTTTATGAGTGAATCACATTTTCATACGAAAAAAATTGTTAAATTTGCACATGATTTTATACCCGTTACTGTGGCCTAAATCCTTAAGACGTTGTAGCTGATATTCAGACGAAGCTAACGAACTATGATATCATTTCAAGGTCATGATATCATAGGTCGTTGGATTCGTCTGAATATCATCTATGACGTTTTAATTTAAAAAAATCATGTTCCCATTTGAGAAACCATTAATGACCTTGAGAACGTAAAAATTACGACCTTGACAAAAATTAATTTTTCACCACTGTGTCAGCCCTTTGAAATCCATAAAACTACCTCCTAACATTTTTTTCGTCACTCCAAACGCAACGGAGATATTTGAGGTGGTCACGTTAAATGGTCCACCCTATATATAGACGATGTATACATTATATCGCGCTGCGAGAACGCGATCGTCCGGCCCTGCCGCAGGACGCCAGCGAACAATTGCCCTCGCGAATAAAATTTGCATAATACAGCTTTCTCGTAACCTCCACCCCCATGGACGACATCGCCGTTTTTCCACGTTCAAAATGAAGGGTCTCGATAGAGTCCCGTGCCAATTATACAAGACAAGTTGATACCACGCACGGAAAACAGTCGAGGATTATGCCCACGGCACTGAATCTGCACGGGGAAGTCTGAGAAAGAAAAAAAAGTACAATTGTACCGGTAGTAAGTAGTACAGTCTCGCATTGGTCAGACCTGTGCCGGAAACCGCTTCGCCGCAGGGAATCCCGGGATAGGGATGTGTTTTCGTTTTTTTTGCTCATGAATGGATTTTTTTTCTTGCTCATGAAGTTACATCGCTATTTTTTTTTCTGAAAACTCATCCAGGGTTTTTGAAGTTGGTTGGAAGGGTTAATTAACTATAATTAATTAGGTTCACCCTAACGTTTGAAAAATCATCTGTTGATGAATGTAAGCATGTTTGAAGGTCATTTCAAGGACTTTTTTAATGTGAAATCAACGATTCCTGCCAAATCAATTGGGGAACGATCTCAAAACAGCCGGATGTGCCGATAGCCAACATTACATTGATAGGTAATTATGTAGTTCAAGGACTTTTCCAAAAAACGACGGAAACTTTTTTTTTTGGCTATGAGCTGCTTTAATTGGTCACCACTATTTATATTCCGTAGGGGGATGCTGACATTTTCTATTAGTTCCATAAGTTATGGGGTTTCGAAGTTCCCGGAATCATGTAATAAGAAATTATTTAAATTGAAAAAAAAAAAAAATTGAACCACATTTTTAAAACGGACTGAAAAGTATAAAATAATTGTTACTAGCCCGTTTCGTTTGAAATCTTACAAGTGTTTTCATAGCTATTAAAAATTCACAGTCACACATTTTTAGGACAATCTATATGTGGTTAGCAATCTGTATTGGGTTGAATATCTGTATGGGGCTAGGCAAAATTGTTCTATACTTTTTAGTCCGTTTTAAAAAAGAGGTTACATTTTTTAAAATTTAAATAATTTTATTTTCCGCTTTTTAGTCTGGTGTGTGTGAAATTTTGCTTCTCCTTCTCTAGGCGTCGCTTACGTTGGAGGGTTGTCTCTTTGACCATCGTAGAAATCGTCACTAATGCACTGTTCACTATTAATATTATTATGATTATTTTAAAAAATTCTTCTTTCGTAAACTATATTTTTTATTTCTTAATTTTTTTAAATATTTTTTCTCCTTCTCTCTCTCTCTCTCTCTCTCTCTCTGTGACAGACTTCCCTGTTTGTTTATTTGTCTGTCATCCAGATCCGAGCTATCACCCTAGTTTCGAGTCTCTAGCTCACCCGGAAGTTAGTTTACAATCGATTGCAAAATTTGTACCGAACAGACAAACAAACAAATAGATAGACAAGAAAGCGAGTTAATATTGCATTGTCATCCAGTTCTGAGCTACGTTTAAAGTTTCAAGACTCTAGCTCATCCGGAGGTTAGTTTAAAATCGATTGCAAAATTTGTACTGAACAGACAAATAGACAACAAGCAAAGTCAATTGATAGAAACGTGGCAAATAAAGCATTTTTTAATATTTCGACGCCTATATTTGGGATGAGATGTGGGGGGATTTATAAAAGAAACCGTCCTTCCTCAATTCGGTTTGGTTTGGGACTTAGTTTGATTTGTTGGGTTTGGGTTTGTGTGGATTGTTATTAGGGGCCTAAAAATTATCAACGTAGTACAATTGTAGTTCATTTAAATATACTTAAAAACTACGTTTAGGGTCATTGGGGGGGCTCCGCGCCCTGCACCTCCGCAAGGGACTCTGCTCGTTGACCGCGCCGGAGGGTTGCAACCCCCCGACCCCCTGCGTGACCATATCAGACACTTTCCACATACAATGCACAAAAACAGAGGGGGGGGGGCAGGGGAAATTTAGAAAGGGTTCTTTTTTAAATCCCCCCACTCCCCACATCAAATAGAGGTGCTCCGAAAATGTTCGAAAATACGCTATTTTAAAATGAGTTTTCGTGAACTTCAAAACCCCATACCTTTTTATGAGAGGGTGACCGCCGCCCTTTATTTTCGGCATTTCATTTGGAAAGGCTTTTTTTATAAATGCCCCCACCCCTAATATAGGCGTCGAAATATTCAAAAATGCCTTATTTTTTCACGTGTTTCCACGAATGTCAAAACCCCATAAGTTATGGAATTAATGTAAATTGTTAGCCTCCCCCAACGGAATATTACTCGATATAATGGAATAATATTCCATTATAAACAAGTTCACGGTAAAAAAAAATGTTCCGGTCGTTTTTCGGAAAAGTTCTGAAACTGCATAATTACCCATTGATATAACGGGTTCAAAATGTTTTTTCTCCACTTTTTCTCAGTTTCTGGGTGAACAATGATTACACAGATACTCTGCACCCTTCGGCAGCCCGTCCTTTTTTTTCCACTTCCGGAAGCCTCACGAGCCACGGGAGTTACTCGCGTGTAGCCCTCTTCCGTTCTACCTGGTACACGCGAGAACGCGCATTGTACTATCCGTCCTTACTGTTGGTACGTATCGTGAACGAGAAATCGTTATGGCAAACGTACGGAACTTATGATTGCACCGGAACGTAATTTTTTCCGCATATGGAAAATATTTTATATTTGCGTTCGAGGCTGTCACGTACGTACGAAAATTGTTACGAAGATGTGAAAAAAATGGTGTCTTCGTATTTCTCATCACTAAATCGATCATCAACGATATATATTAAGAGGAGTTTAAGTTTTTGCAATCGATTCGGATACCCTTTTACTAAATATATTTTAATAATTGATTTTGCAAATTACTATATGCATTTATTGTGTAATTTAATTTAGGGGGTTGGTACTGTAATTTATTGTTGTATATCCGGCGTTGATGAGAAGAATTTTATAACTGTTGTTTGGTACGTATTATGTATCTAATACCAGTGTAGAAAGTGACATTAAAAAAAAATTATATTGGAAAGTAAAATTAGACTTCATCCGAAAAGTTGTCGGTAATTTTTTATTAATGCGCTGATTTTTTTTATAAATAAAAAGGAATAATGCCGGGAATATGAGCATTAAATTTAGAGAACATTTATTTATTATTTAAAAGCTGAGAGTTCTCAGCTTTCAAAATTAAAAATTGTTAAAACTGAGACATTCAGTTGGTTTTTGATTTTTTTTATCGTAGCAGAATTCACGTTTTCATTATTTACAGAATGCATTCTTCTGGTATTCGTAGATTCGTAAAGAAAGTCGTAAAACCGCTACTTTCTAAGATTAAAAAAATTGGTATTTACGACAGAGTAGTCGAGTCATGTAATGGGAACCAATAAATAGTGTAACGTCACGCAAGTCTCGGCAGCCCATCCACGTATCCTGGAAAAGCTTTCTCAAGCACGTCAAGCTGAATCTACGATTCTTTGATGTATCTGAGAGTTTTTTTTGTACCAAAGGGCTGAGCAAAGGGTCGGAGAAATGTACGTGACTATCGCAATTGGAATTTTCGTGTGGAAAGGTACTCGTTCGGCGAAGAAGATGACGTTGATGTTGTTGATGTCTCGGAGGTTTACTACAGTCTCCACATGTACAGGCTGACTGCACGTATATATATATATATATATATATATATATATATATATATATATATATATATATACAGGGTGTCCCAGAACTCAACGTTAAGCCGAAACGGGGTGACAGGATTGATTGTAACCATCGTGAGAAAAATGAGAAAAAAAATTAAGGAGAAAAAAAATAAAGCAGGGCCTTTCAAAGTAGACAAATTTTGAAAATTTTAAATTCATAGTTTAACAAATAGCCTTAATTCTAGGAAACTTGGGTTTGTTTGGGTTTGTTTCACAATAACCGAAAAATGGTTACAGTTTGACCAAATTTCTAGGTTTTTCTTAAATGCCCATAATTTTCAAACTGCATGGGATAGATTTTTTTTCGAATTTTTCTCATGATGGTTACAATCAATTCTGTCACCCCGTTTCGGCTTAACGTTGAGTTCTGGGACACCCTGTATATATATATATATATATATATATATATATATATATATATATATATATATATATATATATATATATATATATATATATATATATATATATATGTATATATGGATATATATGTATATATGGATATATATGTATATATGGATATATATGTATATATGGATATATGGATATATCGGGGAAATTGTAAGAGACCAACGGTTCGAGAAAGTAACCGAGGGAAGATGAAGAATACGCGTCTGAGGTAGAGCTTGGGTAATTCGTCGGCGACGAGGGCGACGACACTGATTGCGCTACTCGACCTTTTCAACCATCACGTCTCGAACGTCAACCCTCGCCCCTTCGTGAAATTTTTAATTTCACTGTATGTCCCTTATCCAAGCACGGTGCTAATAACGTTAACACTTAATTAAATATTCGGGCATTGTCGTTTTTAATTAGCTTTTGAGATAATTTTTACGTCGAGGGTAAATGGCCCTGTCTGAAAGCCCGGATACTTTTTTTTTCCTACCCAGAAGGAAACATTAATGCGTTGATGCACTGTAAGAAATATCATTTCGCCAATGTGAATTTCAAGCAGAGCCTCTGCTGAAATTAAGGCCACCACTGTGACGTGTTTAAAAACCAGTATATTTGGCATGCTCTTAAAGTATACGTATTCATGGATATGTGAAAAAAAAAAATTCAAGTAGAACTATTGAAACTTAACGAAGCTTGACGAGTTTTTGTGGTAGCGCAACGTTTTAGGTATACTCAAACTTTCAATCGTGTTTTTCCCAAAGCGAATTTTCTCGACCTGGCTGGGGTCATATGCCTAGATATAATAGTCTCATTTTCAATTTTTGAAAAACAAAATTTTCGTGATTGCAGTAGCTATCGTTGCACGTACCTTTTTTGGTTATAAAATTCATTATTTTTTAAGCCTCCGAATATAAGTAAAAATGTCAACATTACACTTTTTTTAACACGCGCCATTTTGTGATTTTTTTCGAAAACCCGCCACTTATAATGAGAACTACATTTATCTAGATTAGGAAGCTTTTTTACTTTCATTTTCCAGACCGACCATTGTCAAGTTATCGATCCGGCCGTTGAACTACATTTTTTATGCAGAGGCTCTATCATACCTCAATAACGTTGTTAACGTTTATATTTTAAAAATAAAATTCACACGGAATAACTTCAATGTTTGCTAAATAACATCTTTTTTCCAAATCCCGAATAAATAATCTCGTAGTTGAAAAAAATTCGGAAAAACGACCCTTTTTCGGCCCGTCACAGTGGTGTCCAGATTGGACGAAAAATATAATGTCTTTTTGACACGACTAAAGTGTAAATTGCATATAAAATTGTCAATTTATCATACAAAAAATTTAGAGTTTCCTGTCATCATAACTGTCGTTAGCCTTAATCTTTTTAATTTTAAGCAATTAAATATTTTTGCGGCCTGAGATAAATGTGCAAATTCCTCGGTTGAAAAAAAAAAATAAACCATTTTAAACGGCTGCATAATAAAGAGGCAGCGACACAGGCAGAGCGAAGCACAAAGAGCGAGGCAGTAGATTGAAGAATGCAAGAGCCACCACTAAATAATGCAAATAATAGCCGAGATTGATTTCCAATCGAGGTCGAGCGTGTTGGCCTCCGGTCGATACCACCGGTCGCCGTTTTCCCTAGAGAAGCTTGCGGACAACTGCCAACGCGAAAGAGAGGATGAAAGAGGAACGGAGAAGCAAGTGAAGAGATGTGGGTACATCCAACGATCGGAATGAACGAGTGGACGTAACGATTCAATTCGTTCGTTGATGTGGTCAGCCCTCTACAGTCGTGTAAAAAAAGCACAACAATTTTCTACTCCCTACCACCAAAAATCTGCATCAATCGAATTTGCAACATATTCCGAACGTAATTATTTTATTTCTATGCGCGGAATGCTTAATCATTTCATTTCGATAAAAGTGCACATAATTAGCAATTAATAAATAAAGGCGCTGTTTTTGTTTCAGCTAGACAATTTTTAAAGATGGCGCACGTGTGTTATTATGATTTTTTAAAATTATACATGCCGTGCGAAATTGCCTGGAAATTTATTAAAAATGCGAATTTCAATTCTGTTGCCGTATCGACTTTTCCGGTAAGTAAGACCATACGTCAGGACAATTTAAGTCTATAAATTAATGTGCACTTTCCAACGCAGACGACGATGATGAAATTGAACTGAGCGACGGTCTCGACGAACGAGCCGGTCTTTGTGTTAATTACTAGCTGATTGCTTCTCTTCACTTTTTGAATAGACGTTCGTTAGATTGAGAAAATGAATATTCAACGTACTTTTCCCATTGTCGATTGCGAAAGGAATTACGAAAAAAAGAAAATTCCAACCACCCAGCAGCTTAGGACGCATTCTGTAACTCATCTGTATCAACATTTTTATAATTATTATTGTTATATTTGTCTGCATTCAATGTTTTTTAGTCCGGCGTTTTCCTGGCCCACTGCAGCTCCTGAACTTAAAAATTAATATTACATTTCGAGTCACTGGGAATATCGTGCAAAAACGGGGTGAGAAAATTAATCCTGGCTGCGAACCTGAAAGTTATTTTTCCTTAACAATTGCGCTTGCAAGGAACATCACTGAAGAGTCCGCCTCAGATTTTTTTTTCAAGTCTTGTATGTGATAAAGCATTAAAAACTATTAAACGTGTACTTTTGTTTATTGCTGGAAACAAGGTTTTATGGAGAGAAACCACCTGTCAAAAAAAGAGGATGTCACCCTTCCTTGACACACTGGGTCATTTTGACCCGGACAAATTTGAAATGAAATGCTCACTGTCCTAAAATGGAAAGATTTCAATATTTTTTCCAAAAATTCAATTTTGTGCGAATTTTAATTATGCAGACATATTAAGGGGTTACCCCCACTTGCGATTTTGAAAAAAATCGATTTTTATTGCATTTTTTTGAAGTATAAGTATCTGAGAATATGTCCTGAAAATTTCAAGTCGATCCAAACAAAATGAACTGAGATATGAGCGTCGAAAGAGAAGAATCCGTTGTGTAAACGATCGGCTAATTGAAACTTTAAACGCGTTTTTCTCAACATGGCATTTCTGAAGTCGGTGACCAAGATTACTCGAACACTAATGAACCGATCTTCTTGAAATTTTGCAGGCTTATTTAATACATAAAAATGTATTCTTTAATCGTTCGATTTTTTTTTTCGAAAAAATGGCCGTTTTATAGCCAAAAAACGGCTGTTTTTTCGAAAAAAAAAATCGAACCATTAACTTTGACTGTTCGCCATTTTGTAAAAAATGAATATTTTTTAAAATCCTTCGATTAAAGACTAGTTTATACTTATATTTGGCTAAATCCATCCGCATTTTTTTTCTTCAGATGATCCACTTCGCCGCAATGTTGGTCACCGCAAACCGTGTATATAAAAACATTACTTCATTGACAGCCATTTGCCACTAAACAATGTAATATTTTTCAATAAAAAAATTACTGAAAGTTCTTCAAGATGTGTTCTTTAAGATGGTATATTGATCGATTTAAAAAGTTTTGTAGTTTTCTTTAAAAAAATTCATGAAGAAGGCCTTTTTTGCGCTACAAGTGGGGGTCAGGCCTCAAGAAATGTTTAAAGTGTAGCCAGATTTTTTTCAATAAAAACCCACCGATGCGTTGTTATGGGAAGGTGGATGAAGTACTATCCGGGTCAAACTGACCCAGTGTGACAAAGTCGTGGCCAGATGTAAGTTTGTCAAGAAAGGGTTAATTTAATTGTTTTTCAATACTTCCATACTAGATTTAGAAGAATTTTGGTTTTGTAGGTGAAACTGCAAAATCACTCTCGACATGTCTTTCTTTGAGGGGTGGTTTCCACCCTCAAAACCACCCGTGTCTATGAATTTTCCACGCTTCATCTCACACATGAGTTTCGACAAAATCGATGGCAGACACTTAAGTGATGTTCCTTTTTAATTGGACTCGACGACCTAGTAAATGTCAAACCAGATACACTGCCCTTTTTTCGGACCCTAAACACAAAATCGCAAATCCATTTCTTCGAGTCCCAAGATCACGACGATCTCTACTTTTTCCACATCTATAGGAATGAATATTTTGATCGTCGTTAATTCGACACGAGTCAAAAAAGTCTGCATCTCGCTTTAACACGATAACTGTTCACTTTGGAATAATAATCCGTTGGACTGTGACCGCGATTCGAGCGATCTTTCTGACATTCATTCACGAATCCAATAATTAGTGAATCACTTTGAAGACTTGGAATGTCTCATAGAAATATCGAAATATCGATAAAGGTCGCGAGGTTGAACTCTCCGATTTCGACTCAATTTGGCATGTTTCTAGAATGGGTAAAAATTGGCGACACGTATTTTTTTTATATCTGCGCAACTCGATTTTTAAGGGGTGAGACGCACCCTCGAAAATAGGGTTTTTTTGTTCTTCGTCGAGAACGAAAGTTTTAAATTGCAAGTTTCAATTGAAAACCACCCCTATTTTCGAGGGTGCGTTTCACCCCTTGAAAATCGGGTTCCGGAGATTTAAAAAAATACGTGTCGCCTATTTTTACCCATTCTACAAACATGGCAAATTCGATCGAAATCGGAGAGTTCGGCCCCGCGACGTTTCCTTGTCAGTTGAATTCAGTGGGGGCGGAAGAAAACCGCATGGAAAGTTGACTCGTATTTTTTTTTCGTCGAGAATTTTAATATTGACGAATCTATAGCGTTTCGTCCAATTTCGAAATGGCTCGTTTTCCAAAATTTTCGTCTGCTGTCTACATGCAATATTTAAAAAACATTGTCTCGCTAATTTCATGACTGAATGCACAAATAAATATGTAAAAGATCGAGTTTCGTAAGTTTTTGAATCTGCTATGACACATTGAGTTGGTAATTAGTTTTCTACCTAATTTTTTTGCTTGTACACTACTTTACTTTTTCCATATTTGTACAATTCATATTCAAACGGCGATATATGTCACCAGGCAAACCGATAAATGCTTCCAAGATGAAGATAGAAATTGGAAAGTTAAGAGGCAAAAAAGACAAGGTCCATTGTAAAAGTTCTCGTGCAAGTGGAATTTTCGTACGAATAAAATCGGAAATGCATTGAAAAGACAAAGAATTCAAGATTGCCAAATGTAAATTGAACGGATCAGTCAGTTTATAATCGACGCCAGGAAGAGGCTCCCTTAATCCCAGGCCTGAACATTTGCATATCGTTTTCTCGAGGATTTTCATCCGACTAGTTTTCCGCTCTGCCTATGTGCTTGTTGACAAAAAACAGAGGGGGTGAGTCGTTGTTAATTGTATTTTGTCGTGCGGCAACGAACGTGCTGGCTGCTGTTGGGACAAATAAAAAGTAACGCGACGTGTACATGGCTTCAGAAAAGGGGAAAAAGAGGGAAGAAGAAAAATTATGACCCAGATCTGGGAAGAATAAACAGAAGAGGGAAAAAAAGACAGAAAGAGAGAGAGAGAGAGAGAGAGAGAGAGAGAGAGAGAGAGAGAGAGAGAGAGAGAGAGAGAGAAAAGTACAACGGGCAGCCTAGTTTATATATGAAGGAATGAAAAGCGGAAGCAGCAAGAGAAAAAAGGTCTCGAGGGTCGTAAAAAAAAATATCACAGTTCTGGGGGTCGTATTCAAAGACGTAGAGGGTTCTTCGTTGACGTTGCACGTTTTTCTTCCTTCGCCCTTTCTTTTTCCTCACGTTGCTCCATCGTTCCCTCATTCTTCATCTACTCTTTTTTTTCCCTCTGCACTTCCTGCATCAGCCCCCCTTCGTATTGTGCGCGTTGCACCCTCTTATTCCCGTCAATCTTTCGGTACGCTTTTTCCCAGTTCGTCGTCTCGACCTCAGCGGTTTTTTTTCCCATTTCATTCCGACTTCTTCGCCGGATGAAACTCCCATCGGGTCACTCTCATTCCGTCGTACCTATTCGTGACGCTTCCCCATCCTCCCACCCACATACACGGGCAAAAGACACTTCGAACTCGTTCTGTCTGTTCGATGTCGCCTATCGGCACATTTGGCCGTTTTCAGGGTGGTCCTCGAAGTGGAGCACCCTAAAAATCCCTTTTCCCGATATATTCATATTTAACAAGTACCACGCGCCTGGGGAAGAGTGCGCGGAGCAGGATAACGATGAAAAGATGAAGAGGTATGTCACCGTAGTGAAACTTTCCAATCGCACCTGCTGTCGCCATATTTATTTGTTCCGAATCGTCGTCGCTGCATCCCGCTTTTTTATCCATTTATTGAAGCGCTTTTTCAAACGAACAGGTGGCAGTCATGCCTATGAATTTTCTGGGAATTTATGTTGGGGAGAATACGTCACAGGTTGATCAATGATCCTCCAATAGGATTCCAGAGTTTTATTGTTCGCTGGAGGACGTGAAACAAACGGGTGTAGGTTGGCAAATATTTTAGAACTTGCACTGTCAAGAAAAAAATATTTGGTTTAAATAAGATTTTATTAAATGAAAAAAGGTTATTTCTTTGTCTCATGGCCTAATACGATCTTATCCGTTTCAATGATATTTTTTTATTTGTTTCAGCTATTCTTTTTAAGTATTAAATATATCCAAATTGAATAAATAAAGATTCGATTCATATAAATCTTTATTTGCTTACAATATACACGGTAAATCCAAGTATACTATATGCATACAGTTTTTGATAAATCCAAAATGAAATTAAACTCTTAATTGAGTTTTACCAGAATGATTTTGTATCTTAATTTGTCCTTCCCTGGCATTCTGAAATGATTTGTATTGGAAAAAACATTTCGCGTATATGGAATAGAACCTAGAACCTACCTACGTATACCAAAGGAATTTTTATAGTTATTTGTTGTATAACATAAACTATTTTAATTAGTTAATATCATTGTGATCATTGGAGAGTTTTATCGATATATATATATATATATATATATATATATATATATAATTCCTCTTTCTCTCTCTTCACCCTCTCTACCGCCACCCCCTTTGATGTGTGTATTGCGATAAAGAGAAGAGATTAGTTCAATCAAATAGAAAAATGGTTGACTCTATGAAAATTCTATTTAATTTAAATTAGAACAAAAATTAGATAGATACATTTAGTGGATTCAACTGAATTGTTTTTTGAACAGATAAAACCGAAACACAGATTTATTAGGATTGAAAAACATATTTAGTTATTAGACGATATTACAGATTTTAATTTGAATAAATAAATATATGTAAAATAAATAATTCCAATAATGGAATACAATAGGAAACATTTGATTTCACGAAATATCTGGTCAATTCAAATTTAAAAAATCCAATAGACGTGGTTAGTTAAAGTCAATAAAACATTCCTGTCAGTGGTAGGGGTGGATGTAGTTTTGAATGTTATTCAAGCAGATTGCACAATTCTCAGTATGGCGGAAAGAAGTAGATTGCTTGTTCGTGAAATTGTGCACGAGTTGTGATTTACATGCAATCGGTGGCGAATTTGTAACTAGAAATTAGAGACAATTATGAGAGAGGATAGAAATCCGGAAGAGAGGAAGAGAGCGACGAATGTCATCATTCCGTTGACGAAGGACCAGCTACGAGGGCAAAAACGGGAACATTCGAAAACGTACTCTGTCCAGGTATGTACCGGCAGAAACGAATTAAGGGCTCTTCTCACTTTAGACGCTAAAAAATACTATTTTCATGAATTTTTTTGATAGGTTTATATTATAGATATTGATATGAAAGTTGTTACACTTAATGAATACACTTTCGAAATACATTTAAAATAATATTGTTTGTTTCAGTCACTATTTATAGACGATAATGGTAGTTAAAAAATGTCCTAATAAATTGTAGGTCTGCGCTGTTGATGAAATCTCGGAGATGGCTCATCCAAAACAAAAAAAATCGAACGGTTTTAGATTCAGTATGTTAATGGCTATAGCGCATATCATACGACTTTTGATATATGCAAAAATACCAAAATGGCGGACATTTTTCGAAAAAAGCGTTTTTTTCACTGTTTTTGGCAAAAAAGTAAATATTAAAATTTAAAAAATCCTTGATTTGCGCTATAGCTATAGTGTAAAGAATATGTGGTTGAAATTTCATAAGGAATCAGTAGTTTTGAGATTTTATCAACAAACCGTCGAAAAACGTTTCGAGAAAAACACGTTTAAAGTTTGTTCGTGTTACATAAATACATTACATTTTTTTAAATGTATTTTGAAAGTGTATTTATTAAGTGTAAAAACTTTTATATTAATATCTATAATATGAAACTATCAAAAAAAATCATGAAAATAGCTTTTTTAGCGTCTAAAGTGAGAAGACCCCTTAACGCGCGTATACAAAAGTGACACGAGGGCCTAGGAAATTTCACGTGTCCCGCGATACTTCCTAATGGTTTCAACGAGCTGCATGGCAATTTATCGCCCGTGGAATGCTCGCCGCACAGATTTCAACGTCAGATGAAATTCGCGACTCCAGTCCCGTTGGAGATGATGCGCCCGCGTTATTACCGGAATTTACGATGTAATTGCTAGGAAACAAGATGTGTATGTAAATTTGAGTCTCTCTCCTGGTAGCCGCAATTCTGTACAGGTAAAAACTACCAGATCGTTACTTCGGTAGGTTTGCATTTTCGCAAACAAAAGCTTCTTCCACGAAGGAAAACCACCTGGAAAACGAGGCAAATTTTGTGATGTTAATTGTGTTTTTTTTTTAATATTGCTGTGTTTTTTAGAGTTCTCGGGTTTTTGGCGGAATATTTAGTCGAAGGCAAAAAAAGCCGAATTTTGAGATTCCCAAATAAAGATGACATTGTCAGTTGAACATTAAAAAAAATTGATTCTTTCATCTGTACTCGTCGATGTTTAACTTCACTGAAAATTCATTTCTCAAGTTCAAATACCTACAACTTTTGAATAAAACAATATTTTGTAAATTCCGTACGTACTTCTCTAGGTATTCTAATGTAGATTGACCAGAATTTCTGTTTTTTTTTCTAGGTAAAAATTTGTGGATGCTAAATGTCACACCACGGAACGCCTAAAAAAAGATAACAAAAGAAAATATTAGTAGTCGGCTATTTTGTACAAAAAAAGTATTTTTTTAACAGCTTGATATTCATACTAAATCGATGTGTAAATAATTTTATGAGTCAATCACTTTTTCATACGAAAAAAAATGGTTAAATTCGCATATGATTTTATACCCGTGACTGTGGCCTAAGGCCTAAAGGAAAAACTCTCGAAGTTTATACGGAATAATAATGCAATCAATGCTGATCACCATGATGGCATGGTATACTCTTTTTCACATGAGATCGAATCAAGATATTACAGGATCAGTAGTAATGTCCAGCAATAGTCAGCCGCCTCACGTGATGGCGAGCCATCAAAAAGCTTCCCGATATCTCAACTTTTATCGCGGTTAACGGAATCAAAAATAACATTTTATCAGCCAAACCAATGCGAGCGGAAAAAAATATTAATCATCCCTTTTTTTATCATAAAGAACAATGAGTCTCACTTACCGAACGAGCAAAATATTTTTCTAACCGATAAACTAAAACCGGAATGGTAACGAGGTCGATAAAAAAAAAACAGAGCTATTTGTATGATAGTTTGCAATTTCATGGACGAAACAAAATTGATTGGGTACCTGCAGCTGCGCTTATTCAATCCTGCACCCATTTTGTTCGTTGTGAAAGAAAATATTGCCGTAAAATGCTGCTCGATGACAGCTCATATATTCTGCTGGGAATGCCGCGTTTCATACGTTTCGTCAATTTCGTAGAATTTAATAATCGATTTTACGAGAAATTCCGTTTGGTCACGTTCCAGTCTCGTTCTTTTATGTAATTAATTATTATTTTTTTTGTCAAAAGCTTTTATCACTTGACCTGTTCTCGTTTCAACTGTGTTTCGAATTATTTATAATGATTCAGAATTGTCGTGTATAACAATGATAATAATAATAATGATAATAAAAACGAAAATTCCAATAAAAATTGATTAGAGTTTTTGCGGATTTTTTATGTCTAGGAAATCATTTTGGATACGATTTTTATCGAATTAATCCACTGTTGACTGATTTCTGAAGTGAAGCTTATAAGGAACTGGAAGATGTGGCGCAGGCTTCGTCTTAGCGTAAAGTCTCTTTTTACTCGACACAATACCAAACCACTGCACAACGAAATGGGCAAACTATACTCCGCTTGTTTTTACTCCTTATATATATATATATATATACTTGCCCCTATCCTATTGTTTCTATCTAGCTGTTTCAATTACAGTTATTGTTTATCCTCGACTTGGGCCATTTCGTTGATTTCCAACAGACTAGGTCGAGAGGTAGTTCAGGTTACTCGACCTTAACGCGACCAGGTAGTTTTCAACTCTCGAAATAACTGGATAGTTGATTTTTTTTCCAACAACGCGAATCCGTCATCTTTGGACATATATTCCAATGGGTCTTTTACCCGTGCAGAAGTCGTCGTTGGGATCCAAATGGATTCCCATACTTGTCCCTATACCAAAACACCTTGGATTTTCATCTGGGACCCCCACTGGAACTACCAATCCAGTCTGAAACCATGGGGAAAATCCCTTTAGACATCCGAAGATGAGTCATTTTTCACGATTTTTTTCAAAGGTGATGAAATAAACGAATCACTTCAAAATGTTGA
>OZ023322.1:17259780-17289780 GCA_964007375.1 Ophion obscuratus | reverse complement strand
AGCTTTTAATAGTCGGCCGGGCGAGCGGTAGCAGCACCATAATTCAAACTTTAAACGCGTTTTGCTCGAAACACTGTTTGCAAAGTCGGTGGACATGATATCTCGAGAACCACTTGATGGATCGTTTCCCAATTTACAGGAAATACGATGAGAAACATTTAAAGGTCGTTGACGATTTCACTTTTTATAAATCGATTTTCATTTTCTAATAGTTTCGCAAAGGTGACGACTTTTAAGATAGATTTTGTATGCTTGAGTTTCAACTCGTCGCCACGTTCTTGAAAAGAACGATTTAAGAAATTGACGATCGTCAACGACTCGTTTTTATTGTTAACTTGAGTAAGCCCTTTGGTTTTTAGATTTCAAATAGACCATTTGAGCTGGAGAGTGTCCACTGCCAAACTTCGCGAAAAAATTTCGTCATCTGCGGTCGGCCATGTTTTTGATGTTCGCCCGTATTTTTTGGTAATTTTTTAAAAGGCTCTCAATATATGTACCTTTGTGTTAAGAAAAATCGCTTCTTTTTCGACAACCGTTTCCAAAAAAAAATCGGCATTTTGCGTTTTTTCGGGCCGTCTCGGTAGATGTAGTCGGTTCTGTTTGCCAATAGAATGGGTTTTCTCATAGCTTCAGCTACTAATTGTATGCTTCATGTTTATTTTGCCCGTCAGTGTTTCCTGTATGCTACTTATTTTCTAGTTCCTATTAGGTAAGTAAATTCATTGATTAAACTAAAAAATTCAAGTTAATATAATAAAGACGAATATAAATATTGTTTATAATTTTTAAGTTTATTAATAAATCAACTTTATTTCCTACCTATAAATATTTCTGTCTTGGGTGGGGTAAAAAGTATCCCATTTTACCCCACCTTTCCCTACATACACACGAAAAAAAAAAAAAAAAAATACTTCGAGCTCGTATTTATTGGCTATCGGCACATTTACCAGTTTTCAGGACGGTCCTAAAATTATTGTCCTTCCTATAATGTGCTCACCCGAACTTCAAGTGGCTTTTTTGCAGTCGAACGTTTTCAAAATCACCTCTCTCCTCATATATACCGCAAAGTTCTAAATATCGGAACGATCAGTCAGCGAACAATTACGAGAGGATCGACGCAGAGTCCTGGACGAAAATAAAATCGCATGCAGCTCGTACTCGAGAAGAATGAATCGAAAAACTATTCGCAAACTCAATTTCCAAGTGAAATTGAACAATCTCACTCTGGAAAATATTAATTACGAATTTACGCAGGAAAATATTGAATATTGCAGAAGTAAACTTTCACCGCGAATTTAATAGCATTCCAGAATCAGAAGGGCCCATACATTTTTTCCCCACTATCTCGTAGCTGTTTTATAAAAGTAAATGAATTTCGTAACTTCTTGAAATTCTTTTTACGGTGCTCGTAAAAGATTTCGCCGCTCTGGACTGACTCGCATTCGGCGCACGAGGAACAATCGCTTTTTTAATCACCGCATTTAAGTACGGTTCCTAATTGATAATAAAATTTGCAACGATTAAGACTTGCACCCCCGGCGTCCGCGGAGGAAGTATCTCAATGAGGGTTTCTTGATGCCGCATGAAAATAACGAACCGTTTCTCGTCCGCTGAGCGGCGGTGTGCATGAATTCCTTGCTAATTTTTCACTATCAAAGAAATTATATACAGAGGTAAAAAACAAGGCAACTCACGAACAATAATAATTCCTAACTCCCCGATCGTTTCAGCTGTTCAAAAGGTCGTCATTATCGTTGAGAAGATTTTATCTCTGATTTACACTCGACTTAACCTCAATCCTCAACGTTTATTTCGTGGCATTGTATTCACAAAATATTTGTACCTGATGACAATGATGCTTCTTTTTCTCTCCAGCCGTGAGAGATGAAGTCAATTTTTTTCCCTGAGGTTGAACGTTAACCCTTGACCTTGGACCCTTTTCAATTGAACCCAAAGTATACCCTTTTCACGAAATGTTTATACCTAATGTCAATGATCCTTTTCTCACTTCCCACCAGTAAGGGATGACATTAAGTATTTCTTTTTATTACCTGAGTTTGAACGTATAGCCTTGACCTTAGACCCTTCCTAATTGAACTCGACGAACACCCTTTTCACAAAATGTTTATACCCAATAAGAATGATGCTTATCTCTCTCCTCATTCGTGAGAAATGGCATGAAGTATTCATCCTAATTTCCTGTGTTTGAACGTTTACTTTCGACCTTAGGCCCTTCCTAATAGAGCCCTTGCTTATCACTTCCTACCCGTACCCCGCTAAACTAACCTAACTTTCCGGTACGTCCAATGTCGTCTCAAGCTACATTATACCGTATTTCTCAAGGGCACGGGGAAACTGCGGAAAACCCATACCCAACCGCCCCAATCCACCACTGTCGGTGAGATAACATTTAGTACAAAAATGAGCACTCGACATCAGAATTTACGATCATTTCGAATGCAACGACAGGAAGAGAGATAGAGAACCTCGATATGCATAATAAAGCGTCGCTCCTGTATTTATCTTATCCTCTCAGCGAGTGACCGCGTTATCGCCATGTGCGTTAGTTATACGCCGCATTTCCCTGGATCGCTCCGATGCCCACCAATTCCCATCCTGCTCTCAATTTTGCCGGGACTGCGACTGATTTATTCGATTTGGGGCCGTGCTTATCCGTCCGGTCGTAGCTGCAACTGTAACTCCGACGTACGACCGGATGGATATACGCGTCGACGTTATTAACGGCCGACAGGCTCAACCGAGATTTGACGATTATATTTGCGAAAAAACGTCTTCTGTTTATCAATTGCCAAACAAAATATCATCACATTTCACATGTCTAGGTGTGTAAACATTGCTAAAAGAATTGTGTATTTTTGCTCCGATGCCCCTTCTCCATTTTTCGCATAGTGGGGGTAGAATCGTAAGCTGGGTCTTGGTTGGTCGCAGTCTTCGAGCCAGTCCCGCGCATTGCCACTACTCAAAGTCTATCTCGAAAAGTGTGCGTGTCAGATTTATACCGATGCTTATACGGCCGTCATATGGAAGAAGGTGGCGTAAAAAAAAATACGAAAATGCGTTTTACTATACAGAACGATGGGAAATGTACTGATTTCAACGGTACCAAAAACGCATTTTCCAATATTTTTTGTAGATGCCGCCTTATTCCATATGACGGCAGTATACACTTGTTTAGAAAATAGTGTCTTAAATTTATCAAGCGCCAAACAAGATATCATCACATTTTACACGCCTAGATGTGTAAACATCACTAACATAATTATGTATTTTCGCTCCGATGCCCTTTCTCCATTTTTCACGTAGTGGGGGATAGAATTGTACGCCGGGACCTGATTGGTCGCAATCTTGGAGCCACCCCTGCGCATTGCCAATACCCAAACTCTATCACGTAAAACTTGCGTGCCAGATTTATACAGACGCTTATATATTTGTGTCGGTGTTTAATTCTTCTGTTTATCAATGGTCAAACAAAGTACCATGACATTTCACACGCCTAAATGTGTAGTCATTCCTATGAGACATGTGTATTCTTACTCCGATGCCCCTTCTCCATTTTTCGCATAGTGGGGGTAGAATCGTAAGCTGGGACCTAATTGGTCGCGACATTGAGTCTTCTGTTTATCAATTGCCAAACCAATTACCATCACATTTCACTCGCTTAGATGTGCAATCATCGCTATCAGAAATGTGTATTCTTGCTCCGATTCCCCTTCTCCATTTTTCGCATAGTGGGGGTAGAATCGTAAGCTGGGACCTGGTTGGTCGCAGCCTTCGAGCAACTCCCGTGCATTGCCAGTACCCAAAGTCTATCACGTAAACGTTATCTAACGGATTTACATCGACACTTATACACTTGGGTGAGCGTTTGAGTCTTCTGTTTATCAATCAGCAATCAAAATGCCATCACGTTTCACACGTCTAGATGTATACTTATTGCTAACGAAATTGTGTATTCTTGCTCCGATTCCCCCTCTCTATTTTTCGCATAGTGGGGGTAGAATCGTAAGCCGGTACCTGGTTGGTCGCAATCTTGGAGCCACCCCCCGCATTGCCACTACACAAAGTCTATCACGTAAACGTTGTCTAACGGATTTATATCGACACTTACACACTTGGGTAAGCATTTGAGTCTTCTGTTTATAAATTTCCAAATAAAATGTCATTACCATTTACACGTCTAGATGTATAATTATTGCTAACGAAATTGTGTATTCTTGCTGCGTAAGCTGGGGCCTGGTTGGTCGCAATCTTGGAGCCAACCCCGCGCATTGCCACTACCCAAAGTCTATCGCGTGAAGGTTGCAACGTCGGATTTATGCTTCGCACTCGCGTGGGTGTTTGGAGTGTAACACATCACTCGTAAGGAGACACCCGCTACACATTGCAAGCTCGTCGCTTCTGCTGTGCCTGATTCCACTTATGCGGCTACTCTTTTCTTAGGCCGACGCAATATGACGCCCATCCTAGCTATGACAAAACCGCTTGCGACTTTCGGCTACAAACTGTTGCGTTATTTTATGCATGGAATGATACCGTATGCGCGTGACAGGTCGTGCTGGCCGCGACTCTTCTCGGCGTTCTATAATCGAATTTGCATTTTAAGCCGCTTCTCGCGCCTCTCTGCGTCGTTGCTTATGCACGCGTATGCAGAGCACCTACACTTCACGAGGACCCACAATTTCTGGGCGACGTATCGTCGTTCTCACTCGCGTATATAGATACGACCTGGAATTGTGATAGCGACTAACTGACTCGTCTCCTCGCGGGTTCTCATGCAGTGCACACACTTTCGCATGCATACGTCTCACCGGACGGATGATGACGCGCTTCATGAATTTTTAAACTCCGCCTATTGTTTCGTCCCGGTTTCCTTCCCGTAATACATTGTTGCGCCGGGATGTAAAAATATCGGAAAATCAATCGCTGCTGGGTTCACATGACAATGAAGAAGTAGAAACGGCAGCGTTGGCCTGAGCCGGTACACGGACGGGTGACCAAGAGTATATCGACGCTGCTTACGAAAAGTATCATGATTCAAAGTTCTTACGAAAACTAGCATGATTATGATTTCGTCACGGAAACTAGCACTCATATTCACCGCGAAAACCGGCATGTTTGATTTTTACAGTAAAAACTAGTGTAAAAGGAGTAAGTTTAAAACCTTAAGGATCTCATCGCTCGTTCAATCTAACCAAAAAGAATTTTGGTGAAAATTTAAAGTCCTTCGGGCTCAGATAAAAATCTGGAAAAATAAACCATTAGTATTTTTTTTTTTAAATATGACAATTTTCTGCGTAATGACATTTTAATTTTATACTCGTTGCTTTTCTTAACTTTTTGATAATAATTATTAATTAAAATCAATAGTGGTAATTTTTATAAAAAAATTATATCGAAATTGTAAATATAATGAAATATTTATTGTGATTTTTTATTAAAAAATAACGTTATTGAAAATATCATTCAACAAATTTACTGTAATCTTACAGATGGTTATCGTCGAATATGTTTGAAAAATCTTGCTGATGTTCGATTGGAATTGTAAATGCAATTGTTGGCCTGTAAATCTTTTTTTTCTTGGTGCAAAAGGCAATTTTTTATTTGACGTCTGTTTTAATGGGAACATTCGAACATCATCCATGTTTTTTTTTTTTTTTAAGATTTTCATCTCTCGTCCTTGGTCAAAATCATATTTAACGTGAATTGTATCGACGCAAGGTTGAATGGATATTTCCCGGATACTTGCAATTTTAATTGAAGTCACTACATTTTTTTTGAGAGGTCTAAAAAATTGGAGTAAAAAAATAGAGGCAAGGCGTATAAAAGCATGGAAGAAAAGTCGGAAAAAATTCCGGTGTTGCTGAAACATGTTAATTTTCGCGGTGAATATCGAAATCTGCTTCTTTTCGTGGCGAAAGCCGAAACGTGCTAGTTATCGCGTTAAATATCGAAAGGTGGCAGTTTTCGTGGCGAAAACCGAAACTTGCTATTCTTCGCGGTGATATCAAACGTATTTGTTTTCGTAAGAATTCTGAATCATGCTACTTTTCTTAAGGGAGACTTTATCCTTGAAATTGCAGCGGGCGATGTTAGCGGCTCAACATGAGCAGCTAGAAGAAGAGGAGGGGTGCCTCTATGGACCAGACATTGCCGATTAGCGGTAATTATAAACACATTTGTGTAAACACATTACAAAACTTTAAACGCGTTTTTCTCGAAAACACGTTTTAAAAAATGGCTGACATTCTCCTGACCGCTGTAATTAACATGTCGACCTTAAATTTGGAGAGCATACTCAGAAAATATGTCTTCACGGAATGACGGATCGTTTTTTCGATAGATACATTTTTGCATTTATTATTTATCTTTTTATGCGAAAAAAACGCGAAAATTCGATTTTTCTTAATTGCCGCCATTTTGCGAAATTTGTACTAAACGAAAAACCCATCCGTCATTCCATGACCAAAGGGTCACAGATTGATAATATGCTTTGAATTTGTGTTTCAGATCAACAAAGAGGGGGCAGTGATGTCAGCCGTTTACCTCCCGCGATTTGAGGACCTGTTTTCGCGGAGCTGCAACGGCCGCCATTTTGGTGTTTTTTTTTCAAAAAAAATTTTTTTTAACGTTCTGTATATCATGAATAAAAGCAAGAAAAAAGCCGCACTCAAAAAGCTTTACTCGTTTCTTTAAAAAAAAAAAAAATGTAAACACCTGAAATATGGCACTCCAAGGACAAAGTTTCCCTTAAGCAGCGTCGATATGGTCACGGGGCACGGGTTTTGCGCAGTTTCCCTATGCCCTCGTGCGATACGCGAGTGAAAGAGTCGGAAAAGTCCGAGAGGGCGAACAGCGGGACACTGATGAAACGAGGGCGAAATCGACACCAAGTTGAACGAATACCGATGACGATCAGGAATTTTGTCACTTTATTTTCACGAGCAAAATAATGGACGTACAATTTTGACTTTTATGATCGTACCACAAAATATCTTTCTCGATATTGTTAGTGCGGAACGTATTCCTCGGGGGTTCGGAATACGAACTTTTTAATCAAAGAATATTTCCCGAATTGTTCCTTTTTCCGATGTGTCGGTGTATGCAATCGATCGGGAAAACAAAACGCCTTGCAACGTGATCGGAACTCTTCGAAGCTTTGGAGAGCTCGTCGGCTTGTTTTTCACGATATTCCCTTTCGACACGGATCGTTCTGCCACCCTCCGTTATTCCCCGAGGATTCTTTTTGTCTCAAGAAGGAGCAATTCGCCCGAGGGTCAGTGAAGAGGATGAAAAGCGTTCGCGAACGGTGGACTCGTGCTTGTGCAATATTTACAAGCAATATGCACCCGCGGAGTGTTTACTTTTCAGCACTTTCCTTTTATAAAGCAATTCGCTTTCGAATATCCGACTGTATGCGTTATTATACGAGATCGCAGCACGGACTTTTCAGCTTCCTTCCTGTTTCGTATTTTTTTTTCTTTCACTCCTGGAGAATTGACGCCGCGTCGACTGGTGAAAGAGCTTGCGGCTCTTCTCTGGGGCAATTACCTTCGTGGCTTTTTCAGAATCGCTAGGTAAATTCTTTTGTGCTACGGTCATGGAATAACGAGCAATAAAGAATTTTACTTCGATGTGTCCTGGTTTATTTTTTCCTATGCACACTCTGGTTATTTTTAACTATCCTCTCGTTTAATTCCACCGTGATTTTCACATTTCGGGTCTGTTGTTTTGCATTTTCTGCTGGATTAATGCTCGTCGTTCTGCTTCCGCTTCAATACCCCAAGGTATCTGCCTGACAATGTACGTCAATAAACTAGTGAGTTTCGGGTTTTCATATAAATACATTTTTGTTTGCGTGTATCCAAATTTTATTGGTGGAATATCAATCCGATGATTTCCATAATACGAGAATAAAAAACTGCGGAAAAAAAGTATTGTCTAGCAGTATGAAAAATTCATACTTTTTATATAAACGCTGATTCGGTTTATTTTTACATCAAATTATAATGCAATATTACTATTTAAAAATAGATATATAATGAAGATCAAATATTTTTATTATATTTCGTAGAAAAATTCAATTCAATAATTTAATTTAATATTATTAAATTTAACAATTTTATTCAATATCATGAAATTGTATAATTTGATTTAATATTATGGAATTCAACAATTTGAGTTAATATTATTAAGTTCAATCATTTAATATAATATTGTGAAATTTGATGATTTAATTAAATATTTTATAATAATACTTTTTCTTTATTTTATTCCAATCTTTGAATTTTAATTTTTTTCTTCATCATTATAAGATTTAATCAAATAATTTTCAAACTAAACCTACACACTCGTAAAAACAGACGGATTGTCCGGATAACAATTCTAATATAGAACACGTTTAAAATTAGAACATAAAGAAATTTGATTTTTTTGTAATAGAGAATATTCGTGCAAAGACGAACTTCTCGAGGCTTTTGTGAATCCATTAAAAACACTCTTGCAGCATTTTCATTTACACGAGGCGATTATATTGGCATTATGAATAGCCGCACCGACTCTTGCACGAGGAAGTATCATGATAAATAAGCTGCAGGAGTTTACGTAAATATGTAACGAGCATTACATATAAAGAGCTTAACTTATGTAGTTCTCGTGGAGCATCTAGTGCGAATTATGGAACGCGGATAAACGAATGCAAAATTTATTTACGGCTGCGACGATGGTCGGTATCCAGGGCTCGCTATACTCTTCGGTAAACAGCTGAGCGCTCTAACTACGTGTATATACATATATATATATATATATATATATATATATATATATATATATATATAAACCACCCCCAGGCCGCGATTTAATCATGTAACTTGTTTATGCGTCAGATATAGAGCTCGTTACCGTCACGACAGGGCCGCCATGCCGAGTCTGATAAAAACGTAACGACAAAACGGCGGCTGTCGTCAAAAATGCACGAGAGCGGCGAGAAAAAACTTTTTTCTTGTTTAACTTCAGTGAAGCGGAAAACCTAATAAAATTATATAAGTAAATATTTTTTCTAGTGAATTAGAATATAAAATGAAATAACTACATTTTTCATTAAATTATATAATCAGATTTGTTCTCAAATTGAATTATAATAATTGATCATTTTTCGGATAAGGTTCCGAAAACCCCAAATCTCCGATCGAGCTGAAAGTTTGCACAAACCTTCGTTTTAATATTTTAAGACGACCCCTGAAGGGATTTTTGGCGACTCGGGATAGTTTTCGAGATATTACATTTTTAAGTTTTTTTTTTAACGCGCGCCGACTATATCTATATCTGCCCACGTCATCGTTCATACCTATATATGTTATCGCGCTCTCCGTTTTGACAAAAAAAATACCCAAACGAACCCAAACCCAAAAACTATTGCGCGTCACCAAAAATCTCTTTAGGGGTTGTCTTAAAATATTAAAAGGTAGGTCTGTGCGAAATTTTAACTCGATCGGAGGTTGGGAGTTTTCGGAACCTTACCTTATTTTTCTTCTCAGTTTTATTTAAGTAATTTTTCTTTCTTAGCATTAAATTTAATGAAATATTTTTCAAAATGATCTTATGATTCAATCGCGCGTGCTTTTGGTTTGTGTTCCCTGTGAATTTAAGGTAGAACGAGCCCGCGCTCTTGATTTCTATATATTTTGTTCAAATTTTAACCAGACATTGTTCATATCATTATGCATGTTTGAGTGAACTTTCAGGACAGTCAACTATTCAGATTGGGAGATAATGGGGTTTAAAATGACAACTTTTAACATTGCAGGGTCTGCATTGACCGAAAGTCAGGTCACATAATTCGTCGTACCATTCTATTGTGTTTATGAATTTTCAAAAAAAAATTATGTTTAGATAGCAAACTAGTTAGAGAAAGATTGAAAAAAGTTTGGATTGCCTTTACTATTCAGTTTTGCTAAAAGCGCTCAGTAAAGACAAAATAATTATCCATAAACAATATTTGTCCCAAGTAATAAGAAGCCATATGGCAACCCGGCAGAACAGTATTGTTCAATATTATGAGAAAAAAAAATTATCGTGTTCCTAACGTTAAAAACTTTTATTATAAAAAATATGCTTTATGAATATTAATATTTTATATTGTTTATGTTATCTTCATTAACAAATAAAAGTGTTGGTTAATTCTTAACTGATTAAAAATTTTGTTCGATTTCAAATTACTACCAAATAAAATTTATTGTTGCTGTATTATTTTAAATATGCTGCGCAAGCTCACGTCATTGGGTACGTGGACATGTGGTGTTGCCATATGTCTTTTTATTATAGGGGACAAATATTTTTTACGGGAAATTATTCTGTCTAAATTTCAATGCAGACCCTGCCGTGTTAAAAGTTGCAATTTAAAAACCCATTATCTCCCAATCTAAATAGTCGACTGTTCTGAAATTTCACTCAAACATGCATAGTGATATGAATAATGTCTGGTTAAAACTTGAACAAAATCTATAGAATTCATGAGCTCGTTCTCCCTTAAGGGGAGATATACACCTAGGTGGTCGACAAAACCGATTTTAGAAGCTATGAACATTTCGTCGACCGTAGAAGACCTACACTATGGGTCTGGTATCGATGATTCCATGTAAGTTGACAAATTTCATGATTTGTTCATTCCCAAATTTTCAAACGCGTTTTTCTCAGAACCACGTTTTTCAAATCGGTACCCAATATTTCTCGAAAACCAATGAACCGATTGCCTTGAGGTTTTTTGTGTTTATTCTATACACCATTATCTAGTACTTGTCATAGGATTTTTTTTCCGTTACTTAGTTTTTGCTTTATAGGCAAAATAATAACTAATTTTTGGCCCAAAAATCACTATTTATGTTCAAACGTCCGCCATTTAGTCATAAGTCGATATTTTCAAAATCGGCTATGACAGGTACTAGATTATAGTATCTAATTTAATAATCTTTTTGGGTTTTTTTTTTCAGATGATTTTTGAAGAAACGCCTGTCAGTACCGTATATGCAGATTTTTTTACGACGTTCCAAGGATCATACAATATCCTTGTATATTTTTCATATTTTTAAATAAAGAAAATTAAACATATTTTTGAATGTATATACTTTTAGATAATTCAAACCCCAATCCGGAATTTCAAATAGTTTTTCTTGAAAAAAATGACAAAAATGACCTTTTTCCGGCCCTTAGGTGTATATCTCCCCTTGAGGCATATATGCCGAAATGTTTTACACACATTCATGTATATACCTTTTTGTATATACTGCAGATGAAAATGTGTACACATGTGTGTGTGCAAAAATGTCCAACTGAAATATTGTTCGCTGGAATGCCATTGAAATGTCGTCCTCATCGTGTGATCATACCCATATTGAGATGCAATTCGATCAAACGTGATGGAGACCCGAATCGTCTCTGTCGACGAAACGTATGGAAAAGCGTCAGTCCAACCAATTCAAGTTCAACCAATCAAATGAAAAGGACATATTGCATTGTTCGTATGGATAAATTATTTTGATGAAGGGATCCGACCAGACGTAGCGTATACAATCGGAATTTTAAATCCGCTAAATCTGTGTAGTGGTCATCCATTGGTCATCAGTTCATCCAGCTGTTTTGACAATGGTGGATGCGATTTGTCCAAAAGCATTCTTGATTTTGGAGCCTCGACGATCCTTGAAATCCTAGATTCTCAGGTACTAGCTGATTTTGATTAAGGAGGGATACCGCTGGGACGGGAACAAATGATTATTTTGCATTTTTTAAAAGTATACATATTTAACAATAGGTGAAAAAAAGTTCAAGTTGAAGTATTGAAAATTGACCAAGTTACAGACGATTTATTGAGAGCAGGTCGCGCCATGATTTACCTATACCAAAACTTTCAATTTCTTTTTTCTCGAAACGATTTTTCTCGACCTGGTCGGAATAATAACTCTAGCTATAATTTTCTGATTTTCAATTTTAAAAAATCCTAACTTTCGTCATTGCAGTAGCTATCGTTGTACATAGCAGTTATTTTATTTAGTATTTTTTAAGCCCCGAATATAAATAAACATTTCACCATTACATTTTTTTAACACCCGCCATTTTGTGTTTTTTTTCGGAAAATGGGTACGTATAACGAGAACTCCATTAATATTGATTATAAAACGTCTTTATTTTTATTTTTCGTATCAACCATTGTCAGGTTATCGATCCGGCCGTTGAACCACATTTGTTTTACAGAGGATCCATTATACCTCAACAACGTTGTTAATTTTTTATTTTTTAATATAAAAATTTCTACTAAATAAGTTCAATGTATGCTCAATACCATACCTTTTTCCAAATTCCAAAACAATAATCTAGTAGATGAAGGAAAAAACGGAAAAACGACCTTTTTTGGCGCGACACAGTGGGGTACTCCCTTAAATTTGGTTCATACCATTTTTGTGTGTAGCTAGCTACGTATGATTGAAACAAACTTCGGAACTCTTGAATCGATTTTGATGCGGGGTTCACCAGCATGTAAAGATATGTCCCAGAAAGAGCTTGGGCTATTCATCTGGCTATACATTGACGTCAAAATTAAATGTTGGAACTTTTACGTTTACGTATTGATGTTTTGCTTGTTAAAATTTCAATAGGTAAGAACGTTCGAAGGTTTGTCGTATTTTTTGGACATAATATTTTTAATACTTTGATGCATTTCATTCTGCTCTCACAATTGGAAAATATGACTCTTTCGAAAATGACACCATTACTACAGCTAATATACAATTTATATATATTGTATATTAGCTGTAGTACTCGTGTCATTTTCGAAAGGGCCATATTTATCAATTGTGAGAGCGGAATGAAATGCATTGAAGTAGGTATTAAGAATTTGATTATAATTGGAATTAATTTGAATGATGATAATTTGATTAAAATTCATATTAAACATTTGAAATTATATATATATATATATATATATATATATATATATATATATATATATATATATATATATATATCATTTCAAATGTTTAATATGACTTTTAATCAAATTATCATCATTCAAATTAATTCCAATTTTAATCCAATTTTTAATACCTACTTCAATGCATTTCAATGTGTACATCGAATATATATATATATATATATATATTCGATGTACAAATTGGTCGACTACTCGAAACTTTTCGAAACAGCTTTTTTCTAATTGGCATGACAAATAACTTCAACAATTTTTCACTCGATTTACTTCAAATTTAAAAGTTATATTCCTAATTGCATTTTGCAGAGAAGTACGTAAGGAATTTCTGATTAATCGAAAACTTTTCATTTTATGAGCAGTTATAACGAAATTTTCACTGAAAATTCTTTTGTTCAGTTCAAATACCTACACCTTTTGAATAAAACAACGTTTTTTAAATTTTGCACGTACTTCTCTAGGTATTCTAATGTAGATTAATGAGAATTTTTGTTTTTTGTTCTAGGTAAAAAATTCTGGATGCTAAATGTCACGCAGCGGAGCGCCTAAAAAAAAAGATAAGGAAAGAAAATATCAGCAGTCGGCCATTTCGTACATTGTAAAAATATATATATTTTCTAGCAGCTTGATATTCATACTAAATAGATGTGTAATTAATATTATGAGTGAATAACTTTTTCATACGAAAAAAATGGTTAAATTCGCACATGATTTTATACCCGTTACTGTGGCCTAAGGCCTCAATGAAATTAGTCCGCAACTATGCCAGAATGTTATTGAAAATTTCGTCAAAGGAGTGAACGTTTGCAAGCAGCGACGAGGCGGCCATTTATCGGATATTGTGTTCCACCTATAATCTCCATGTTTGTACCTTATATTAATATAAAAATATTCGTACTCTTGAAATAAAAAATACGTTTTATTAATCAATTAAAATGTCAGGTCATTTTGAAGCACCCTTTATATACCTTTCTGCAACGAAAGAGATTTGACGAAACCTGCGTGTTTCAAGCATCGAGGATCTCCGGATGGGAGCTTAAAACAAGGCAATCGGATTACAGAAAAGTCCACGAGTGTTTTTGAATATGAGTGCGAGCCTGCGTGGATTCAAGTACGACTGTGCGGGCGAGTAGCAGTCAGGAGCGTTGAGTATCCACACGGAAATAAAATATATGTAAAAATATATTTGTCGATATATTAAAAATGCATGTAAAATATATTTCAGATATATATTATCCATCTTAGATATAGATTAGATATATACGGGAAATGCATTAAAAATATTTTCGCGATATCAAAGTTTTCGCCGAAACTAGATTTTCAGAATGTATATAAAAATATATATGTTGGATAGGCGGTTACATATATTCGAACTATATTGAAAATATACTTACAATGTACTCAAATTACCCTCAAAATATACTACACATGTATTTTAACTGTATTCGACTTATAATTGAAATACACTTTAAATGTATTTAAACTACATCTAAAATATACACGATATATGTTCATACTCCGTTTAAAATATACTTGAAATATGTTCATACTACATTTCAAATATTATTGAAATATATTCAACGTGTATTTAAGATATACTTAAAATATATTTAAACTATACTTGAAATATTCTTAAAAATTTTGTTATGACGTATATTTACATCATTGCACCCTTTTACGATATTTTTTTCTTGTCCTTAATTACGATTATGGTGTTTGCGGTTCAAATATATTAATGGTTCAAATTTAAATTATATCAGACGCTTACACGCCGCAATGTGTTTTCGAACCCGGGACCTCTGAGTGATGAGCTGGGACGTTCCCCACTGAGCTAGTTCTACTTGTTAAATTAACTTTCGTATCGTCTGCATATCGTACAATACACAGAGTTAGTTTATTGAGAAATGTGTGGATTTACAAGAGTAACTAACATTATCGGATCAATTACTTAATTGCGTTCGCATAGAGAGCAATAATCGAATAGAATGATGAGATAACATAACCCGTGCAGAAATTTTGGCAGGGATACAGCTGGATTCTGACTTGTATCCCGGGCTCCCAGTTGGGATCTAGTCCGATGTCGGATCAGATTCGAAGACTAAATGTAAGATCCGTAAACTGGATTCCATTAGGGATCCAGAACCGGATCCTTTAATGACTCTAAATAGATTCCCCATGGAATCATTGAGGAATCTGGGAAGGATCACGGGTGAATACAGGCTGAAATAAAATGTCAAAAATGGAATTATGACATGTTAAATTTATTATAAAAATAAATAACATTTCTAAAGTTTTGGTGCATTAAACTATCAATAAAAAAAAAAATTGTCCAAAGAATCAAATGGCAGATCGCGCTCATCGCGAGATTTCGATGTGAATTAAAAAAAATTCACATCAAAATCTGTGAATGCAAATGTATTGACAAGAAATTATAAATACAAAAAAATTCACAAAACTAGTTGTGAATTTTTTCGTATTTAAGACAAATTAAAATCAAATTCAAAATCATTGGATTAAAATTTGCGCCAAAAGTGAGTTCGTACGTATTTTGAGAGAAAACATTGCCTCGAGGCAAAGAAATTTTTGCACATAACTTTTTGTGCGAACATTTCTTTGCCTCGATGAAATCTTTTCTCTCGAAATACGTAAGAACTCACGGTTGGTGTAAATTTTAATCTAATCATTGTGAATTTGATTTTAATTTGTCTTAAATACATGCTTATACCCACCGACATGTCGGTGGGTATAAACAGAGACTTATTCCCCAAAACCGGTATCCCGGTTAGAATCCAACTTGCATCAGTATCGGAATATGTACGACGACGATGGCATAATTTTGAAAATTTTGGCATCACGTGTACTTTCGGTATTACTATGTAATTCCTATCTATAGATAGGAATTTTATAGATAGGAATCTATAGACAGAAATTCCTATCTATAGATAGGAATTCCATAGTAATACAGAAAATACACGTGACGCCAAAATTTTCAAAATGATGCCATCGTCGTCGTACATATGCCGATACTGATGCAAGTTGGATTCCAACCGGGATACCGGTTTTGGGGAATCCATAACAAATCCTGATCGGGATTTGATTGGACATAGGGTATCCCGGTCAAAATTTCTGCACGGGAACCTTCAATTTTTTTGTCCGATCATTTATTCCGGCTAGTGCGGCTGGGTCTTCGCGAGATATCGACTTGAAGATGTTTTTCATTTGCAACGTCATCTGTTACTCAAGTTGCTTAACCAACCATATTTAAAGTATATAAAACATACATTCAGTTTGTATGTTTGATATACTTAAGATGTATCTTAAATGGATTTATATTTATATATCGTATAGGTTTTTAATCATATCCAAAATTATACTTGACATATCCAACTTTTCGTACAAAATGTATTTAATTTATGTTTTATGTATCTTTAGATATATTTTTTATATATTTTATTTCTATGTGGGTATTATGAATACACCAGTTAAAAAGTTTTGCATATGTGTACGTATGCGTGTCTGTGTGTTCTAGAGCCGGATCTCGTTCCACTTTGGCGTTAGGGACACTGGCGTTCTATATGAACGATGCCTCCTCCACTTTTCTACCTCTTTCCGTCTTCCTGTCGCGCATCAGCGCGTCTGCCCTGGCCATCAGACAAAAAGTGTCACAGATGCAAAGCCGCGAAAGCTGTCGCGACATCCTAACGAAGTTGAGCTCGAGCTAAAAAAAGCTTTCGTTCGCAAATGTCCACTTTTCGGAAAAAAACACATAAAATCGATTACACGTCCGAAAAAATCTTGTGGGAAATATGACGAAGCTGTTAAAGTATTTCTCTCGCGAATCTGAATATTTAACAGTTTACTGATTCTCGTATATAATCAAGTAAAAATACATTCCAGTAGATTGGTAAAGTCTCAAGCTTAGTTACCGAATTTTTAACGAAAATGTTAATGATGAAACTTAGAAAAATGTGTCTCGCAGAAAAATTTTCTCAGCCGCGACTTTTCAGAGAAAATGTCTGAATCTACCAAATCTGCGCGATTTTTTTATTCCAGTTCACAGCTGGATGTAATAATTGATTGTGACTTATTTTTTACCACCGTAATTTACCAATGATGCAGAAGGGCCCGCCTCATGCCCCAAAAAATACGACCCTCCGCGAGGGGAATACCTTAAGGGGGAAATCCCTTTACATTCCCGAAAATGAGTCATTTTTCATGATTTTTTTTAAAGGCGATAAAATAATGACATTATTTAAAAATTTTGACATTATCTTATTACAACTTTCAAGTGTTAAAAAAATGGTTTTCTTTTTTAAACAAAACAAAATGGCGGCTTGGTATTTTTCAAACAACAATGATAATTATTATTATTATCCGTATAATAACACAAAATATTAACTTGTACAAAACTTTTATCGTACTTACGATTTACAGAATTTTGTTTAAATCACTTTAATCAATGCAGAACAATTTTATTCGAAACGCTTCGATCCCCATCAATGGTTCTCGAACAACAGCCATCGTGTATTTATAATCTCAAAGATTTTTGAATCGACGCCATATTTTTCTCCATCGCTTTTATCAATTTATTTTCTCGAGGAAAATTATGTTTACTTGTTTACCTGCCCAATTATATTTCATGTTATAAAAATAAAATTCTCCTTCCCTAATATTTTCAGTTCGAAACACTAAGTTCCAGTGGACGGAGGAAACTTTTCGGAAGAATCTTCCAGCATTTTTTGCCTCTGTCGGAAGTGTCGGCTTGTGTAATCGATCGGAAAAACAATATATGTTACAGCGTGACCGGAACTCTTCGCAGCTATCGAACAAGGTTCAGCGGCTTCGACACTTTATCTGCAAGGCGATCTTTTCTGCTTGAAAGCTTCTTTCTTTTTTCACTTCAATTTACGGTCTTACCGCTTCCAGAAGTTGGCGTGTCTCTTTAATCTGAAAATCTTGTCGCTACTAGGACCGTCATTAGTGAAACTCATATATATACATACATACATATATATATATATAAATGAAATATATAAAATATTTTTTAAACTCTATATTTATAAAATCTATAAAATGTGGCGGTTATTTATATTAATATAATTATCAAATTTATCGTGTATATAATTATTTTTCGCTTATATACACACACGCTTATATATATACCCAAACAGATAATTATATACATTATAAATTCGATAATTATATTTTTTATAAATAACCGCCACATTATATAATGATAAAATTTTATATATTTTATTTAGTTACATAAATATACAACTTTATGGATTTTATATCTCAGCACGTCGTACGCCATCAAACGTACTTGTGTCTACGACAAAAGCTGTGATAACCAACCATCGGCTATATGTTGACAATGCTAATAAACTTATACGATATATATATATATATATATATATATATATATATATATGTGTGTGTGTGTATATATATATATATATATATATATATATACACACACACATATATATATATATATATATATATATATATATATGGAGCACATTAATCGCTGGGTCACACTCTCGAAACTCGTCAGCGCTTCAATTACCCCTCTTATTCAGGTCAACGTGCGAGAGGCATGCTACAAGCCACAGAAGTCTGGATTCGTCGCGTTGTACCAAAAGTCAAGTGCGATATCTCGTGATTCACGTGATTAAGCAAATTCTATTAATCTGCTCACGTAATCTGTGCTCGGTTCGCTAGGCGTCTCGTTCTTCTCGATATCTACCGACGTTTATCACAAAGTGGATCGCGATCATTTTCGTACCTCTGGCATTCAGCACACGATTTTTTATAATCAGAATAGCATTCTGATAAAACGGGGTCCGATGGTTCGGAAAATTGGGTATGTATGGTAAGGGAACATTGGTATTCGTAGGATTGGAAATTAAAAAAAAATCGATTTTATTTGCACGTTTTCGAAGTATTCAACAATACTTGAACAAATGTTCATGCTGGAACATTGAAAATTAACCAAGTCACAGACGATTTAAAAGGAAAGGTTGCGAGGTCGATCTCTCCGATTTCGATAAAATTTGGCATGCTTGTAGAATGGGTAAAAATAGGCGAAACGTATTTTTTTATAGTTGCGAAACCCGATTTTTAAGGGGTGAAACGCACCCTCGAAAATAGGGGTATTTTTCGTTTTTTGTCGATAACGTTATCATTTTCATCTCCAACGTATAGTACACGAAAAAAATAAACATTGTTGTGATTTGTAATTTTTTCATATCTCGTACCTTTAAAACATTATCGACGAAAAACACTCAAATTTTCAAGGGTCCGTTTCAACCCTTAAAAATCGGGACCCATTCTACAAGCATGCCAAATTTAATCAAAATCGGGGAGATCGACCTCGCAATTAGTTAGAGCAGGTTGCGCAACGATTTACGTGCACTAAAACTTTCAATCGTGCTCTCTTCTCGACCTGGCCAGAATCATAATTCTAGTTATAATTGTCTGATTATCCATTCAACATTTCCGTAATTGCAGTAAGTATCATTGTACGTAGACATGTTTTTAAATTTAGTATTTTTTAAGCCTCCAAATGTAATTAAAAATTTCGCCAAAATTACATTTTTTTAACACCCGCCATATTATGATTTTTTTTTAAATCTCTACGTACATCGAGAACTAAATTTATATAGGTTATAAAACTTTTTATTTTTATTTTTCGGACCAACTATTGTCAACTTATCGACCCGGCCGTTCGACCACATTTTTAATACAGGGGCATTTTTTATACCTCAATAGCGTTGTTAATTTTTAACTTTTTCAAATAAAAATGTACACGAAATAAGTTCATCGCATGCTCAATATCATACATTTTTTCCGAATCCCATATAAATAATCTAGGAGATAAAAAAAAAAATTGGAAAAACAACCTTTTTTTCGGCCGGTCACGGCGATTAAAAAAAGAATTGCTGATTAGTATGCAGCTTGAGTTTTGAATTTCTCAGCTTTGTGTTACGTCAGTGTGATTACAATAATAAGAACCCATATTGAGTATGATCTATGCTCCTCACGCAGCTCGAATCGATCAAAGTTTGGAGAAAAAAAACATTTTTTTTAAAATTCAATAGACGATCTCTTTCGGTTGAAAAATCGTCACGAATTTTTCCAAACGTTTTGCGGGTAGAGTACCATTAACGTCATTGTTTTAGCCAACATTATTCGTCGGTTGAAAAATAGAATTGGGATTCTAACCTTATCTCTGATCTCCTGTCGCATCTTCTCACGTTCCTCTTCCATCTTGCGATGCTTCTCTTTCCTCCTGTCCTCGGCTTCTTTGATGGCCTCCTGTCGTTCCCTCTCGGCCTCCTCCTCCTTCTCCTTGTCATCTTCGTCGCCACCCTCTCCACCTACCGCACCTGTGAAGCGAAAAATTGCATTTTTCAGATACGTCGCTTTTCCACTGCATATATGGAGAACAGAGATCCCATGTGTACCCGGGTACACGTTCCTGGGTATGTGCACCCAACTATAACCACCAGGGTATGTGCGTCCAGCCCAAACCGCAACCTGGGCATCGAATGTGTACATTCAATATCCAATTAGCATCAGTACTGGCTAAAATTTAATATACAGACCGATTCAAATAATGATCGGAATACGCAATTGTCACGACTTCCCGAATACCAATATCGACCGGATTTTCTTTTGGCCAGTCCCCAAATGTCGGGAAAATGTTACGTTTATTATTGCAAACAACTATGGCTTATTCTTTCGCGAAATCGTTCTCTGTTAATATCTTTAAGATTCATATGTCACTCTCAATATTTTCATCGTAATTTTTGAATTATGAATATTATTCAAAAATATTGTAAATATTCTCGTGATATCATTTTTTGTCGTAATCTATAGATTATAATTGTTATAAATAAATATTATATACATTCTCGTGATATCGATTTTTCATCGATATTTATGGATTATAAATATTATAAATCTGCATTATAAATATACGTGATATAAATTTTTCATCGTTATTTTAGGTTATGAATATTATAAATAAGTATTATAAATATTCTCGTGATATCAATTTTTATCGTAGTTTATGGATTACAGATATTATAAATAAATATTATCAATATTGGCGTGATATCAATTTTCATCGCAGTTTATGGATTAAACATATTGTAAATAAATATTATGAATATTCTCGTTATATACATTTTTTAATCATAATTTACGGATTATTAATATTATAAATAAATATTCTCGTGATATCAATTTTTCATCGTATTCTATGTATTATCAATATTATAAATAAATATTGTTAATATTCTCGTAATATGAATTTTTTAAATCGTCATTTATGGAATATAAATATCATCAATATTTTCGTGATATTGTGCTCAAGTATCGTGACGTGAAAACGTCATGTTTCCATTTGCGGTAACATCATTCGAAATTCGACATGATGTAGAGGTCGTTGAAGCTCACGAGTAAGGTTTTGACCTCGAACTCTCAGGCACAAGGAGAGGATAAAATTCTCTGGGACTAGAAGTGCACACTTGACGAGGCTCGTTCGGTTTTTGTCGATGAGGGCTTCGCAAACATCGAGGTGACAGCTTCGTATCAGTACTATACACCGTGACGTTACAAACTATAGTAAAATCACTCGTGACATAATCAAGTGGTATATATAAAAATATTAAACGTCCTGTCAAACGTAATATTAGGTCAAACAGTTTACGATTGGAGTGCAGTCGCATGGACGGTTGAGATTACATCGATTCGAATTTCGTATTCCTATTATGAATAGGAATTTGCCGCCAGTGACGTTACCTCACTATTTGTCAGTTTTTAAAAATAGATGTGGTAAAGTTATTAATTCATCAATGATTTCATCCCCAATGGAGGTCCCAATTCTTTGGGATGAAGCAGTATTTTAAAAATCAATTTCATCGATAATTTTCTTCTCTTGGAAAATGTAGATAAAGAGTGATTAAGGAAGATTATTTCACGTGGCAATAGAAAAAGTTTTTGTCGGCCATAATTCAATATTTAAAATAATGTGAGTAAACAATACCATTCAACTTGAAATTACAAATAAAAATGACGTCTAACTAAGTCTTTACGTCTTTACGTCTCAAAATTACAAATAAAAATTATCCCCAAAATATTGCTCCATCCCAAAGCAGCTCCCAATTTTTGGGGAAGAAGCAATATTTTTACAATCAATTTCATCGATAATTTGGTTCTCTTGGAAAATGTAGATAAAGAGTGATTAAAAAAGATTATTTCACGAGCAAGCAGCCAGCAATAGAAAAGCTATTTGTCAGCAAATAGTTGATGTTTAAAAAATATCAGTAAACAGAACTATTGAACTGAAAATGACAAATAAAAATTTCGTCTTCAATTTAAGTGAGATCATATTTTTTAATTGATGGTTGTTCCATTATTTAAATAAAAAGTCTTTATTGAATTTAGTTTCTATTTTGTTTTGAGCATGCACTAGGGAAATTAATTCTGGACACGATAGAAATCAGCTTTTTATATATTCATGCAGATAATGTGTAGTCTGCTACACCGAAACTGTAATGTGTTTATTTTTATCTACAATGTTTCTATTTAATATTCGCCTTGATAAAAATTTGAAGTATGAGTTATTAAAACGTGAAAATAATGAATAAAAGCGAAATTTAAAATAAAATTGAAGTGTGCATAATTGATTTCACTAGTGTATAACTCATTTTTTGTTTTCAAAGTCAATTATTATGTATAAATTATGGACATCATGTGATATAATTTCAGAGTGAAATAAAGTAACTTTTCGACAGATGCCAGCTTATGCAACTAATGGTATGAAAAAATTATTAGGAAAATGTAACTTTCACGTAGATACGTAGCTTTTCAACTCGAAACGTTTTTAATAATGCACAACGGACATTACAAAGTTTGAGTTCCTCCCAAAAGAAAATCCTCTCAACTTGATGGATGAAAAATAAATGGTTTTCGCTTTTATCTCTC
Source organism: Ophion obscuratus (assembly GCA_964007375.1). Taxonomy (NCBI): domain Eukaryota; kingdom Metazoa; phylum Arthropoda; class Insecta; order Hymenoptera; family Ichneumonidae; genus Ophion; species Ophion obscuratus. The sequence continues at coordinate 17,266,790 of OZ023322.1, read as the reverse complement.
ATATAGGGGGTGCAAGCTGTGGAGTGTGAAAATGGCGAAAGAAGAATATTCGGATCGATACACACGTACACATTTATATACGTGTGTGTTGACATATTCGAAAATTAGTCGACAGGGTGTATCCCGATAAATCACGACGTCGAAACTTATATATTATTCTGCAGCACTAGCAGCTTAACGAAGTTTCATTGGCTTGTACAAAGATTAAAGCTCCGGTGAACATTCTCGTTGCTTTCTCCATGTATAGGGAAGTTTATTATTTTCATTTTCGTTGAACTTTCCTCTATTTACTTCGCTCCTTCTTCATCAGTCCATCTACTTATCGTAAGGAAATATACCGGGTGTCCCAGAACTGAATGCGTTTCCTGAAATGGGGGGTTGGGGATGAAATTCTGAGTCGTTTGATATAAGCATGTGTGGGTCCCAGATCAACCTCTGAATTATTATTAATTTTTAAAGGCGGGCCAATCAGGTGCGTCCGCATTTAAAAATGAATAATAGATCAGGGGTTGATCTGAGACCCACACATGCTTACATCAATCGACTCAGAATTTCACCCCCAACCCCCCTTTTCAGAGAACGCATTCAGTTCGGGGACACCCTGTATATTTTTATATTACTGCAGAGAAGACCAAAATAAATTTTCAGCGTATTTTATTTAGTTTTGAAGTTAATTTAGGAAAGTCTCCTCTTCCTGATTTGCACGACTGAGTCTGACCTTTTTTTTCGATCGATTCGAATGAGTGTTAATTTCATTGTACATTTTTCTCGTGCTCCATTTCTCGGCCTTTTCCCATCCACCCCGTACGTATCCTGGCCGTATACGACTACAAAGGAACCCTCGGGATCGAGAAAACGAGCGCGCACAGATATGAGTATTTGACATCGGAAAATCCGCCCACGTCAAGGGAGAATTAATGTCTCTTTGCGGTTCTCAACCGTCGTTGCCGAGTGGAGGAAGAGCGAAAAAAATGGTGTTCTTTTTCTTCTCTTATCGAGATTATACGCACACGGTGTACGTATCAGTTGTCACGTTTTTTCGCCGGATGAGTGACGGGTGTGTGGAGATATAAGGGATAAAGAGAAACGCGAGAATGATCTGTGAAAAACGGGCCCTCCGGCTGCCCCAGAGGAATTAATATTACTCTTGGTATTGTCTGTTACTCTTGCCGCGTATTTATTCCTTTTTTTCTCATTCACGTTCTTTGCACATCTCCCTTTCGTTCGCGCCGGCGAACCCAGCCCAGCGATGTTTCATCAGCATTCTGATAGCTTCAGTATATTCGATATTATCGTTTTATAGAAACTCTTTTTCTCAAACGCAAAAAAAAAAAAAATTATAATGAGAAGGGCAATTTTCTGTAGGTCCCTCATTTTTTATCCCCTTTTTTATTTGCCTATATTTTTTATACCAGAATGTAGTTAATTTATTTGTGAACGATGAGCAATAAATTTCTGATTTCTGTGAAGCTCCAACGTTGCTTCTGAATGGGAAGCACAATGGAAAGAATAAATAAAAAGCATTTAATTGCTTTTTATTCAGTGCTTTTAAGAAGAGATATACACCTAGATTGGCGAACAACAACATTTAGAAGCTATGAACATTCCGTCGACCGTAGAAGACCTACACTATGGGCCTGGTATCGATGATTCCATGTAATTTGACAAATTTCATGATTTATTCATTCCCAAATTTTCAAACGCGTTTCTCTCAGAACTACGTTTTTCAAATCGGTACCCAACATTTCTCGAAAACCAATGAACCGATTGCCTTGAGGTTTTTTGCGGTTATTCTATACACCATTATCTAGTACTTGTCATAGGATTTTTTTTTCCGTTACTTAGTTTTTGTTTTATAGGCGAAATAATAACTATTTTTTGGCCCAAAAATCACTATTTAGGTTCAAACGTCCGCCATTTTGTCATAAATCAATATTTTCAAAATCGTCTATGACAAGTACTAGATTATAGTATCTAATTTAATAATCTTTTTGGTTTTTTTCTTCAGATGATTTTTGAAGAAACGCCAGTGGGTACTGTATATGCAGATTTTTTTACGACTCTCCAAGGATCATACAATATCCTTGTATATATTTGATATTTTTAAATAAAGAGAATTAATTATATTTTTGAATGTATATATTTTGAGATAATTAAAACCCCAATCCGAAATTTCAAATAGTTTTCCTTGAAAAAATTCACAAAAATAACCTTTTTTTCCGGCTTCTAGGTGTATATCTCCCCTTAAACGCACAACCTAAACTACGGAACATAGAAACGTAAAATTTGGACTGTAATTTCCGTTCATGGTGTAAACATCCACTAAGAAAGGCATTTGTGAAATTCAACCCCCAAAGGGGTAAAGGGGGTTGGTTAAAGCATTGTATAGAACATTTTATTCTATTGGGCCAATCGACTTGAAACTCGGTATAAATAATCTTCGTGGAAAATAATTAAACACGTGTTTGAGCATTTTTTTAAACAACCCCATTTAAGGGGTGAAAAAAGGTGTTGAAGTTTCTATGGAAAAAAAATCCTTGTAATCTACATATATATATATAAAAGGCAAAGTCGTGACTGACTGTCTGACTCATCGTCGCCCAGCCTAAAACGCTAAATGTAGAATCGTGACAGTTGGAGGGCATGTTTTTTTTTTATATGGGCACCATTGAAGAAGGGATTTTTCGAAATACAACCCTTAATGGGAGAAAAGGGGTGGCAATGTTTGTATGGAAATTTGGAAAAATCTGGTCGGATTGACTTGAAATTTGGTATTCGGGCTTCTTGACACAATTAATGAAACTTATATTTCAGCGTTTTTAGAAATTCAACCCCTAAGAGAAAAAAGGGGGTGGCAAAGCTTGTATGGAAAGTTAAGAAATCCTGGTAAGAGGATTTACTTGAAACCAAGTATTAATGTTCGTTAACACAATTAATAACGTACGTATATTAGCGTTTTTCGAAATTCAACCCTTAAACGAAAGGGGGTGGCAAAGTTTGTACGGAAAACAAATAAAATCGGGTCAAATTAACTTGAAACTTTGTATAGCTAGCTGCCCCTGGCCATAATTCATAAAAATCCACCGTTTTTGGAAATTCAAACCTTAAGGGGAAAAGGGGGGAGCAAAGTTTGTACGGTAAAAGAAATACGTGGTCAGATTTACTTGAAACTTAGTATTAGTGCTCGTGAATACAATTCTACGTGTTCCTCGGCGAACCATTCCAGGAGCACATTTCATTAAAAAATCAAACAGATTTCGTGGGGACTTTTTTTTAGTAATCAATCGAAGACTTTTTTCACCGATAAATATTTTACATTTTATAAACAATTTAACGCCTAAATTGTTGTCAAAAGTCGATTTTTTTAGAAGTCGCTTTTTTATCAAAAATTATTATTTTGCTTATTCCTTCGATCAATCACAAGATAATCCATTATATTAACGAAATATTTTTGGTTTTTTAATTTTAAATGATCCAGTCCAGAGATATCGTGCTCACCACAACACGGCCTTTTTTAGAGGTGCTCGCGGAGATCAGCTATAGCAGCTTTCAAAATAATTATTTTCGCAAATAAAAAATGTTAAAATACAGTTAAAAGTTACCATTATATGCGTACAATTTTTTACGTGAATAGATTTAAAGGTCTTCTGCAGAAAAATTCTTTAAAAATCGATCTCTTTGGGCCTCCCGACTGTATATATCCCCTTAAGGGCGATTCCTATCTTGAGGCAAATATCCTTGCAATTATCCAATCACCAAATTTCCAGGGAAGATTTACAACATGATGTACTGTCACAATATATTGGTTTTGAAAAAAGTGATATTTCAAGTTTTACAACTAGGCATAACCCCTTAAGGTACAATGATACCGCCTCTGAAACACGGCTGAAATAGTTTAAGTCCAAAGATAGTATAACTACTATCGAAACAAAGTACAGGCGAAAACAAATATTTGCAACAAAATAACGAGCGCCGTCTGATCGGATCCAGCCCTGATCTACTACGCATACAATTTTTTATTCACGCTGCCGCTCTCGACAACTGCATTACTTCGCCATTTTGGCATTCGTGCTTCTTTCATCCTCTGTATTCTCATAACTTGCGCACAAACTTCGTCGTATTATGTCGGTTGTCCATACACACGTACATTCGAAGTCGGTGAAATGCCTCTTGCCATTTCCCAAAGTTCAAACAATTCTATCGCTGGAGGTATGTACTCGTATTTTGGAAGATTACAAATTCTCGCAGAAGTTCCACCGAGTAGAAAAGCACTTCAGCCATAATACCCAGTACTCCTTGTTTTCAGTCGAACAAGTTCGCTTAATCCTTGGAGGACATTGAAATACTTCCGATAGACTCGAGCTTGTAAAACTTTTATATACTACAGACTTTCTCAGTAGGAATTTATACAAATGCGCGTCCAACTTCTTATAAATACCGCATATTTTATATGCAGAGGATAAATGGATACTCCGAACTCGTAATTTCTCTGTTGACTGTCTCTCTGTTGAATGTTCTCATCTGGCTGTTTCGAGGAAGGCCTTTAACCAAAAAAAAGTTTATATGATAGGATCTATACACAGGGTGTTATGGACCAACACATTTTTTCGAAGGATGCAGGAGGGGGGGTCATCAGCGATTTTTTATAATGATCGGTAATGACGATATAATTTTTTTTTCGTTTTTTTTAAATTACCAGTAATTTCTCCTTTGAATATTCATAACTTTTTGATTTGTGGTTGTAATAGCACGAAATACCGTTTATTGTATTCTGCAATGTGTCTTTATTGTAAATAAATTATTATTTGATACAATTAGTTTCAAGAAAATTACTTTTGAGCTTCCAGTCTTAAAAATGTGCAAATGTATGAAAAATTTCAACTTCTAAATTCATTATAGAAAAAACTTTTTCTCTTTATTTTGACCGCATAATGAATCATTTCTACGACACGCAGCATACCGTTGGAAAGGGTATAAACCAGAGAACTTTGTAAAACGAAGCCAAGTTCAAAATATCTTTTAGATTTTTTTAATAATTAATTTAGAAGTTGACATTTTTCACACATTTACCCATTTTTACGACTTTGTAAGCTCATGAGTCATTTGCTTGACAACAATTGTATGGAATAATGATTTATTTATAATAAACATACAGTGCAGAATACAACGAAAGTTATTTCGTGCTATTCCAACAACAAACAAAAAAGTTATGGAGATTTAAAAACAAAAATTCGGATAATAAAAAAAAAAGAAAAAAATCATATCTTAATCACTGTGACACTTAGGACATAGGGTCTAAGGGCAAAACAAGTATTAAACGACCCCCCAACCCCCAAAAAATTGTGTGGGCCCATGCGTCAAACACCCTGTATAAGCATTTAGAGGATATTACGATATCTGTGGCCCCTAATTCTGACCACGCAGCCTTCGTGTTTGATCCAAAATAAGACTTTTTTCAAGAGTGGTAACAATCTAAATTCGACCCTTAAGGGGGTGAAACAGGGGTTTTAAAGTTGGGGTTTGTTTGGATGTTTCTTTTTTAATTTCCACATATGTGTGGCATACACAATTAAGGAGTTAAAAGTACTACTTTTTTCATACAAACCTTAACACTACCGTTTAACCCCCTTAAAGGTTACATTCTGAAAATTGCTGAAATACATGTTGAATTATTTGTATTGAAGTGTATTTATACCAAGGTTCAAGCAAATCTGACCAAAAATATGTTGTCTCATATAAACTTTAAAACCCCGTTTTACCCCCTTACGGATCAAATTTCGATTTTTACCCCTCTTGAACCCCCTTAAGGGTCAAATTTCGATTTTTACCACTCTTGAAAAAAGTCTTATTTTGGGTCAAATATGTCGACTGCGTGGTGATAATTAGGGCCCACAAATATCGTAATACTGTCAGCATTTATGTAAGGAAGTTATCTTTATAAAGGGTGTCTCAATTCCATTTTGAGACACCCTATACAAAAATGTCTAAATTTATCGAATATAATTTTAAAGATATCGGGGTTTTCATAATGGTTAGACATAAACTTTTTCATGTCTTAGACGCCGTCAATGTTAATCAGAAAATATGCAACCGCATTAAAATGCATAAAAGAAAAAACCGCAGGCATTGCCATTACGATTTTTTTCTTATTTCGCGCAATTACTTGCTTCAAAAGCTCGTAACTACTCACTGTTCCGACCACTCATTTTTCTCTCCAACCCAACGTGTACAACACTTAGACATATTTTTTGCAGCCGTCAAATGTGTTAACGATCCGGGAAATTTGCGCTGCCATAACCATTTTTTTCTTCCTCCGGAATTCGAATTTGCCCTCGCGTGGAGTACTGCCATATCAGAGGCCGGGAATATCTTAAGATTGCATTTGCACCCACCCTTTAGAAGGCATACACAGGTCACGATGCAATTGGGTTAATTTTTATTCATTTTCAGGTTGGGATTACTGAAAGGGCGCCGGAATTTCCCTCGTGCGAGCCGCATGCGAATATCGCATAAGGTTTTTTTTTTGCGTGAAAACGGTTTTCGTTCCGGGATTTTTATCTATGTGTGCACTGCACGAGAATCAAATTGACGATATCCAGTAGAAGGCTTTAAGAAATCAATATTATCACGCTTTGAATTGATATTGGCATAGGTTTGAATTATTATTATTGCTGTTGTTATTTTATCTTTTTGCATTATTGATTTTTATTATTTATTATGCTTATTAATTTTTATACATTTTTTAAATTTATTATCATTTATCATTAATTTATTTATTATCAATATTATGATTATTACAATTATAATTACTCTTATTATTTTACAATCGCTTTTTTTTAATCGTTTTATTAATATGATTAATTATTATTTATTGCTGTTATTATTATTAATGGCGAAAATTATATCCCGCGGCCATGGACGTAAAATTGAGTTTGGCGAATTGCCTGACGAGGAAAATGAAAACGTCACGGTTTTACGGTATATCGATGTCCGTGCATCGCGCTTGCATT
>OZ023322.1:16861110-17259580 GCA_964007375.1 Ophion obscuratus | reverse complement strand
GAGAGAGAGAGAGAGAGAGAGAGAGAGAGAGAGAGAGAGAGAGAGAGAGAGAGAGAGAGAGAGAGAGAGAACTGGAAAGCCAAATGTGCAAATTGCATTGGCATTCTTGTGCTTACCATGTACACAAATGGGACAAACATAATTATTTTCGTTGATGAATCGTTCACCAATGGCTGCCGTTATCGATAAAGCCAATTTGAAATTCGAAACATGGCAATTTGCCTCGCTGATAAATTAAACCAAGGCAAAGAGCACTAACAAGCTTAATCGACGGAAAAAAAAGAAACGGCAAGTATAATTTGAGAGCACGTACGTAACGAGAGCATAAATAGGAAGGAGAAAAATAAACGTGAAAAAAACTTTTTAAAAACAAGCTTTTATTTAAAAAGTATTCTGCTAAAAAGTAAAAAAAATAATGTTCAGTAAAATTTAAAATTAATACAGTATAACTAAAAAATGTCCCTCCTTTGGTCACTCATCATAGGTGCAAGTACTTTAAAGGTATATAAACGAAAATATTAAAAAAATATGAAATAGAGATGTTAAATGTTTTGGGACGTTTGACGCCTCAAATTTAAAAAATTTATATTGCATATTTTTAAAATGTCTGCGGTTATGTACCTTTTAAGTACTTGCACCTATGATGAGTGACCAAGGAAGGGACTTGTTTGAAGTTATACTGTATTGATTTTAAATTTTACTGAACATTATTTTTTTACTTTTTAGCAGAATACCTTTTAAATAAAAGCTTGTTTTTCAAAAGTTTTTCGGATTTATTTTATTTTCTACTTTTTAGGCTCAGAATTTGTTTATTTATTTGCCATGCCAGACCCCCATGGCATTCAGACATCGGCGTAATAAAAAACCTTGCCTTAGGTTATGAAGGTAACGCGAGAAACTTTATAATAGTGTAATTATAAATAGTGCTCAAATCACCAAAGATAATGAGCCCAAACTCGCTTGTTCTACCATTTGCTATTAAGAAATTTCATTTCCCGGCTCCCACCACAATTATCAGAATCTCGTTAACATGTATACTGAAAAGTGCTCATGATAGCAAAACAAATGAGTACAAACTCGACTGTCCTAGTATATGCTATTAAGGGAAAATATACACTTAGATGGTCGAGGTCGAGGATTTAGAAGCTATGAACATTCCGTCGACCGTAGAAGACCTACACTATGGGCCTGGTATCGACGATTCCATGTAAGTTGACAAATTTCATGATTTATTCATTCCCAAATTTTCAAACGCGTTTTTCTCAAAACCACGTTTTTTTAAACCGGTACCCAACATTTCTCGAAAACCAATGAACCGATTGCTTTGAGGTTTTTTGTGGTTATTCTACACAACATTATCTAGTACTTGCCATAGGATTTTTTTACGTTACTCAGTTTTTGTTTTATAGGCAAAATAATAACTATTTTTTGGCCCAAAAATCACGATTTATGTTCAAACGTCCGCCATGTTGTCATAAATCGATATTTTCAAAATCTGCTATGACAAGTACTAGATTATAGTATCTAATATAACAATCTTTATGGTTTTTTTTTCAGAAGATTTTTGAAGACACGCCAGTGGGTACTGTATACGCAGATTTTTTTACGACGCTCCAAGGATCATACAATATCCTTGTATATTTTTGTTATTTTAAAATAAAGAAAATTAAACATATTTTTGAATGTATATACTTTTACATAATTGAAACCCCAATTCGAAATTTTAAATAGTTTTCCTTGAAAAAAGTCACAAAAATGACCTTTTTTCCGGCTTCTAGGTGTATATCTCCCCTTAAGGAGTTGCATAGCCCACCTTCTACCTCCATCATTGGAACAGCCTCATGGTACCGTATTATTGCATCGTCACCGACGTAACATAGGTATGCCAAATTTCAGCTCAATCGGATGCCGCAAAGTGTCGAAAAATGGATTATAAATTTTGAACCGGAAAGGCAGACACGAACGAAGCAAGTTGAATAAAAGCTTGTAAAAAGAAAAGTTTACAGGAGTAGTGAAGAAGTCCGGCAATGACGCGACGTATTTAGGGTCGAAGCACATTTCCATATGGGTGTGGATACCTCTTCGGATTTATGTAGCAATTGAAAAGCCACAGGAAAACTGTTCTCGTTTCGTAAGTATTATTAATCATGCAAATTGAGTTTGGGAGTTTCCCGACGGAGATTTGTGTCTAGCAGCAAAAACCCCGACTGTTTTAAAGAGACGAGAGTCGCATGACGGTTTAGTTCGAGAGAAGGATAAAGACGGGAGAGGGGGGAGAGAGAGAGAGAAAGAGAGATAGAGAGAGAGAGAGAGAGAGAGAGAGAGAGAGAGAGAGAGAGAGCGAGAGCCCCTTCCACCTACACATCCATTTACTTCTTTTTATCATTTTATTCACGCATTCATTTTCCAACGCTAATTGGAATAATCCAAAGTCTCGTTGGAAGTGTGAATCGAGGGCACGGGGAGTGGGAGGGAATTAAATCGTTTGCGATTTCGCTCGAGAGTGCGGCAAAGAAAAAAAAAAACGTAGAGAGAACGGTCGAGAGCGCGAGCACGCCCGGCTCGTTAACTCCCACGGGGAGGCGAGGTGAGGAAAAAAAAAGTTTCGAAAATCGTGGGACAATCGAGTCGACGGCTTGGCTTAGCTCCCGCAGTGTGAATTTTTATGTGCCCACGAATAAACGTCAATGGAATTTTCCGGTGGACGAAGGGGTGTAGGGGAAAGGAGCGCGGCGAGATGACGATGCAGATGGGCGGCGAGAGCGGATATTCCGGAGTGGGATATCCGAGCGAATAAAGCAAAGCTTCCGGGATTAGTCGGCGAGTAGTCGCGGCTGCAGTCAACAACAGCTCTTATCCGTTGCAATGGATAATTGGACAGGAAAAGTTGGGATAAAATATATGTGTATATATATATTTGGGGAAACGTATTTTTCGAGACATTGGACTTTGAGGACTGTCCTCATAACAGCGACATGAACTGATAGCCAACATTGTAGCGAATTTCAAATATACTCATACGTGGCAAATATTAAACGTATGTGCTAACGACCACAAGTACGTACGAAAAAAATTAATCAATACGAAATAATATACGAAATTAAAAAATTGCATACGAAAAAATATGCGATTAAGGGGCCAGTCCACATTGAAAATTTATATATATTTAAAAATTATATATTTGGTTAAATATATAATTAAAGGGCAAAATTATACATTTTAATATTTTCATTACTTAAAGTAGAAAAACTTTTGTATTACTACCAATCTGAAAAAATATAACATTATCGATGATTATTACGAAAAAACTACGACAACGACTGTTTTATACAATTCACAATGAAATTTTGAGTAATTTATAATTATGCTTATTCATATTTACGTCACGAGATTATTGGGCCATGGTTTACGATGGGCAAGATGAGGATTTTTTTTTCTAAATGTTAACAAAGGTTCAATTTGCGTCAATTCATCGTTAAAAATGGTTTATCTGGGTGCTAAATAACAAAAAAAATTACATGACCTTTAGTGTAAAAGTCTTGCCCATCTAACCGCACGTTAAATTACATACATTAAACGATTTTTCATCTCTGGTGTTTGGTGGTGAAAAAAATTCAAAAAATTCGTAAACACTCAGTATAGTCTAAACAATAACATCTATTTTTTTATTAAATTTAACCTTGGATTGTGGCTAACGCTCCAACCTTCTTAAAGAATTATTCAAAATATTTAAATACTTGTTTTAAAAGCGGGGTAAGAATTTTATAGCAAGGAAGCAATAGTTTGTGCGTTTCATATTTTGGCGCCTATTCAAAATGGCTAGGGCGCTTTATTGTTTTCCGCGACTCAGCTGAAATTTCCTGTTTTATTTCACGAATATCTCGATAACGAGACAAACAAAAATCCGTACTCTTCGTTGAAATTATTCATAAAAATCTCAATAATTTTTTCCGCCTATTTCAATTCAATTATTACTATTTTTATTATGTTGCGACAGTCGTATTAGAGTTCTCATGAAGCTTTTGCTATGTCGCCCGTGTATAAGAGCCTAACTTCAATAATTAATTGCTCAACAATCACACAAACGAAGTACTTGAAATTTTACACCAAGTCGTAACACCTATTTGCAAATATCCCCAATAAATTTCAGCAAATTCTTACCATTTCGCGATAGCTGAGCAACCTCTTTTACAGAATATATGATACGAAGAAAAAAAAATATGAATAAAAAGATTCGCCTCGTTCCCTTGATAAAAATATTTTCGGTACTCCACTTTTTGTAGAAAATCCCTAGAGTGAAATAAGCATAGAGCCGTACACCGAAGTATTCCCGAACTCCGTGCGTGGCTCCCCGATAGTCTGGATATCGCGAACAAAAAGTATAGGAACTATGATATCTAGCTCTTGAATTTTCATGATTTTTCTCCTCGAGTTCGTAAATTCTGCACAAAAGAGGGTCAGCGGAGCAGTTGTCGTGAAAAGAGTATAACCATGGAGGATTCAGAAAAGGAAACTCGAAATATATTTCTTTCTTTTATTCTCCTTTCTCCTGTCTCTGCGAATAATAGACCGGCGGAGCTCATTCCAGTGTCATTTTAAAATGGAAAAAATCCGCGTGGAAATAGAATCTTTTTTCATTCAACTGTAGACCTGAATTATCGAAGTCATTATTTTTCTACTCGGTTGCCAATTAGATATATCGTTCTGCTGGGTAACTGTTCCTCGTCAATGTACATCGGTATATTATACCATGTACATTGACTGGCGTAATGTACACAAGGCGTCAGAATTCACACGTGGGAGTAGGCCTGACAGAAGATGAGCTTCAAGCCTTCAAGAAGAGCTTCAAGATAATACAGTCGTGTTGTCGCTGAAAAACTCCGTAATCGAAAAAAATAGGCCAGTTCATTGGCAGGTGATTCTGCAGGTGCCGCGGGTGCTGATTCCAGGTTTGTCTAAAACTCAGAGTGCAGGGTTTTTTTAGGGGATGAAGGGGGATGGGGTGGATTGTTGCCAAACTAGAACCCCTACGAGGTCGGCGCCACGACACAAAAAGTTCAGAAAACCCGAGCTTTAGTTTTATCCACAGCGCCGAAGTCGTGGTAGTTCATTTTGGGGGTGAAAAAGTGGGGTGCATTTTTGAAAAATCAGTTTTTATTCAATAATTCTTTAGGATAAATTCGTACACTTTTTGTTCAAGTGGGAACGTTGTAGAACTTGAAAAGACGAATCGATCGAGTATTTGATCATCACCCTCCAATAATATCTTCATCCCCCAAAAAAATTGTTTACTGAATAACTCAAAAACAATCGATTTTTCGGGTCTGGTTTAAATGTACGCAATGTAAACCATAATGTTCTCTATATTTTCGTTTCTATGGACCACCCTTGAAGTTTGCTTTTTCCGACCCCTGTCGGGGGTTGGAAATAAAAAATGAAACTCTGGTAAAATTATTGACCGCACGAATTCGCCGCCGTGGAACAATTTGTAGCTTGAACCCTCAACTACATTTTTGTCCACAGGACCAAACTCGTATCGCTTTATTTTCGGTCAATAGTTTCCCCAGAATTTTATTTTTAATTTTCAACCTCCGAGAGGGGTTGGAAAAAGCAAGATTCGAGGGTGGTCCATAGAAACGAAAATATAGAAAAGATTATTCTATACATTTCGTACATTTAAACCATCCCCGAAAAATCGATTGTTTTTGAGTAACTCAATAAACATCTTTTTTTATATTTCAACATTTTTTTGGGGTAGAAAATATTATCGGAGAGGGATGATCAAATACTCTATCGGAGCGTCTTTTGAAGGGCTGCAACGTTCCCATTTGAACAAAAATTGTATGAAATTTTCCTAAAGAGTTATCGAATTAAAACTGACTTTTCAACATTTCACCCCACTTTTTCACCCCCAAAATGAACTCCCACGATTTCGACGCTATGGACAAAAATAAAGCCCGGATTTTTCTGAACATTTTGTCTCCCAGCGCCGACCTCGTAGAAGTTGTACTTTGGCATTAATCCACCCCCATCCCCCTTCATCCCCTAAAAACCCTGTACCCCGATTTTTAGGCAAACTAGGAGTTTGCACCCGCGGCACCTACAATATTACTTGTCAAAAAACCAGCCTTCTCATTTTTTTCCGATTCCAATATACAGCACGACTGTATTAAGGAAACAGGCAAGGAAATGATTTTCTGTGGCACTCACCATTCTCATGCTCCTTTCGCCCCTCTGCGTACTCTCAGGTCATACATTATTGGTAAAGCTTAAATATTCGAAAAGGTCCTTGCCGGAGGACCTCGTCCCTGTATGTGTAAAGTACGCGAGTTCCTCGAGCAAGCATGTGCACGGATAGTCAAATGGACAGACAGCCACAAATAAATACATATATGCATGTAGTCAGGACACCAGGCTGAGCCAGAGTTCATCGAAGGACGAGAGGATCCTCCTCAGCCTTGTCTACCGAGAATGGGCATGAGAGCTATCAAAAGTGCGTGGGTGCGAGAGAGACAGAGGGGAAACGATGATAGACGAGAACAAGAGGAGACACATAGCCGGAGGGAGACGGAGTCAAGGGCTGAAGGTGTGAAGGATGTCGAACGCCGAGAGTCTCCTGGATGATCCGATAATTTGCCTAAGTGCCCTCCACGTTCACTTCTCCTAGTCTCCGATGGAGGTCCTCGTCTATCTACGTGTATATATATATATATATATATATATATCTGATCCTCTTCAACCTGTCCGTTTTCTCCAGTCTCCAGGGGGATTTCCTAGAGCCATTAAAATTGCTATTTTACAACGAACCACACTGTGAACAAACACTGAGGTAACCAAAAAAATTAATTCACCGATAACATCTTGTTGCCCAAGGATCAAGGTATCGGGCGATTTTTTCTACACGTTTTTATGGAGTCTCGTGTTGTTCAAAAGTGTCGCTATAAATATTAACGAAAATATTCGTTGAGGGGGGCAATATCATTAGGCGAGAAAAAAATTTGCTGGTTTTTATGATCTTTTTTTTCGGAGGAAATAAGGAGCTTGCGAACAAAACCAGACCGGTCCACACTACGTCAAATTGAATTTTTACTTCGATATTATTTATTTTTGTGCCTAAACACTGCCATTTCGCTCGAAAAGGCAGTTCGTAGTGAATTTCGAGGTGCTTAGAGCCGGATTTGATTCGAAATATTTCGGAAGCCAATCAAGGAGTGCTTGAAAAACGCGAAAAATAAAAATAAAAATTGACGCAGTGTGGACAAGTCTGATTTTGTTCGCCAGCTCCTCAAATATTTCTTCACCCTTTTTCAGACTTGGGCTATATTTTATTACTACTTTTGGCTGTTACATGGTATTTTTTTTATTAATCTTAAAAAATGGCGGAGGTATGGCATTGTCCAAAACATAACGCCAAATGTTTTTGAAAATAAAAATAAAATATTTGTTTATTGCAAAATGTGGCAATATTTTTCGGAAAATTCAATCTATTTGTTTCAAAGCGTACCATTTCATGAATTTTCAACGTTTCTCACTTTTCCTTGGTTCATATACTGCGTATGAGTGTTAAGGGAAGAAAAATCTTCGTTGCTTCTTTTTCAGATTAATCCCGCCTACGCTACGTGTCACGCCGTCTGACAACATCCACCGCCAAAAGTAAAAATAAAATGTACCTCAAGTCTCAAAAATAGTGAAGAAATCTTCCCTTTGAAAAAAATAATGAAAATCAGCTATTTGATCCCCCCCTTAACGGGGAGGATATCCTGATATCTCCCCCCTTAAGGCGAAAGCTGCAATTGGAGAGTCTGGGAGAATTATGGTCATGGCGTGAATATATTTTTTTTTCTCCTGAGTGGATGTTATTACCCTCGCTTCGCCGAGAGCCGAGGAGAAAAGCCACTGGGGGACGATGAAATCTGGAAGATAGTTCGACAAAACCACGAATATATACACGAGGCGGAATGTACTCTCCGGGACTTCTTTTCCCGGCGTAACGGTAGTTTTTTAAAACTTTCCGGTCATTCGAGATATGATTTTCCATAAGTGTTCTGGAATATAACGAAAGTTTTTAAAAGTACCATTATGTTGAGAGAAGTACTGATAAATGGTACAAAATGGCTCGGGAGCAGTGGATGGGCGTGCGATTTTAGGAAGAATTTCGTTAATATTTTATTTTTCAGTAACAACGAACGAAACAACAATACCACAGATTATCATTTTTGAAGGGGGTCCCTTTATTCGGCTTATGGCCAAAATTGGACTCCACAAGGAAGCTGAAGGACTAGTTTTCGGCCTCGGAATCGCAGATCAATCAGTTGGTAATTTGGTCGCAACATTTTTAAGACTTGAAGCTTTAAACGAATTTTTCTGAAAATCTTTTTTTTTCGTAAATCTCGTATAAGATCACTAAAAATTTTATTTGATCGAACATATCATAATTTTGGACATTTTTAGATAACACAATTACCGTCTATGTGGACCTTCATAACCTCGAAAATCGTTTTGAGAAACTACTGTTTTGTTAACAAATACTATAGTAGAAATTTCATGAAGAATGAAACCTTTTTTAAACAAGTACTATTTTTTGAATTTTAACTTTTCTTTGAATTTTTTAGGTTCGCATAGAGGATATGGGTCTTATAAATCTAAAACTTCTTGATTATGATGGTTCAGAGCAATGCATCAGACGCTAGGTTGTACGGCGTGGGACGACTCAGGTGGTAACCGTCTTTGAAGTAGTTGTCGTACAGCCCTCATTTTAAATATCAAAAGTGAAAATTCGGACAATTAAAAGACGTAATAATGCGTACGTAACATTTTAATTACACGAAATAAATAGTTTCGACACGACAAATCTTAAAATTCGCTTATTTTCGGCTGCCTGAAGGGATTTCTTCCTCAATTGCCATACCGAGTCTAAAAAATTGGATTACGTTTTTATCGATCCTTTAGTTAATGCCTTACATTGAGATTAAATATGTAAACGAGTATTTTAAAAAATAAGTTTTTAATGTACTAAGAAGAAGAAAATATTTTTTTTTACCAAGTTACCTTAGATACTTTTTGTTGCTTTAAAAAAATATATATATTTTTACTACGGTTTGTTTGGGTTTGTGTGTGTGTGTGTGCGCACGTGCGCCCTACCCCCAACCTCAATATTCACGTCGAAGTGTTCAGAATCCGCAACTTCGTTGCATGTTTTTCCAATTTAAAAAAAAAACCTCAAAATTTATAAAATTAATAAAAATTGTCAGCCTCCGCCACCGAAATATCATTAATGGAGACCAATTGAAGCTATTCATGGCAAGAAACAAATTGTTGACTTTTTTCGTCAGAAGCCTCAATTCTAGACATTTACCGAAAAAAATTCTGTGACGTCGATAATTACCGATTTATTTCGGGTGGCAGAGATAAGAGGGACAACCCGTATATATAGATTTCTTGGGTCTCAAGATTTTTCACAACTGGCAACTTCACAATCATACGTGAAGCCGCAGATATCCGTCCGCGGGCCATTAGTCCTTTCTTATTCTTATCTCCATTATCGCGCGGTCGTTACTAGGCGAGAAACGTGTCAAAACTGCGCGAGACAAGACGGAAACGAGTCGTCGTCGGCGTTGAAGTGTTTTCCGGGGATGTACTCACAAGGGACTGTGGCAACCGCGTCGTACACCGCGGCCTATGCATATTCGGTAAAACGAGGAATTTCAAGCGAGAATTGGGAGCAGTCGAAAAGCAACAAAACTCGTGTTACAACAAAGATAAGTGGAGCGAGAGGAAAGGGCTCTCGGGAACGTCTTTGCGTTTTACC
This sequence comes from Ophion obscuratus, assembly GCA_964007375.1. Lineage (NCBI taxonomy): Eukaryota > Metazoa > Arthropoda > Insecta > Hymenoptera > Ichneumonidae > Ophion > Ophion obscuratus. Next base: position 17,249,772 of record OZ023322.1, on the reverse strand, counting down.
CAGAGTCATTTCCTTCTCTCCATTTCCTCTAGTCGTCTTGCGCTGTTCTTCGCTCCGCGGATCTCTTGTTTTTGATATTGCGCGTGCATTGTACTACTTCCGGTAGCACAATACGAGACACAAAGCGACGAGGAATGATAACAATGCCGAAGAGTACGAAAGATTGAAGTTTCGACTTCATTTCCCACCTCGCGAAACTATCGCCGAAATGGCGCGGTAATAAAATGTACATGAGAAAATTTTATATGTATATATATATATATATATATATATATATATATATATATATATATATATATATATATATATATATGGCGAAAGTACATTTTGAAGCCGTTATATTTATGCAATACTGGCTCTCCGGGGATCTGGCTGCTTTGTATAGGGTTCTCAGCTTTTTTTAGCATTCCTTAAGTCTACTGAAATTCTTTTTAGAAATTTCAGGGTTTTCGAGATTTTGAAAAAGCAGCAAAACCTGCAATTTTTTGTTTAACTTTGAAATCATTTTAAGGGTTTATCCGATGTGAAATTTGTTGCTGATTACAAATATCACGGGGGTTTGTTTTTAATCGAAAGCTCATGATAAAAATTTAGCCAGCGTTAATATTACGCTGGCTAAATTCGAAAAACGTATTTCCATACAGATTCGACGATTTTAAATATAAATTGACGGTTTTGAGGAAATTGAGGGGTCTTGTCACTTTAGGCGCAAAAAAGGCTATTTTCGGGATTTTTTTTGATAAGTTTATATTATAGATATTGATATAAAAGTTACACTTAATAAATACACTTTTGAAATACATTTAAAAAAAATTATTTATTCAAGTCACTATTTATAGGCAAAAATGGCAGTTAAAAAAATTACCTGAAAAAGATGGATCATCCGAAGAAAAAACAAAAAGATGGATCACCCGAAAGAAAAAAATCAATCGGTTTTAGATTCAGTATGTTAATGGCTATTGCGCATATCATACGATTTTTGATATATGCAAAAATAACAAAATGGCGGACATTTTTCGAAAAAACAAAAAAAGTGTTTTTTCACTGTTTTTGGCGAAAAAGGAAATATCAACATTTTTAAAAATCCTTAATATGCGCTGTAGCTATAGTTGTAAAGAATATGTGGTTAAAATGTCATGAGGATCGGTTCAGTAGTTTCGAAGATTTTGTCAACAATCCGTCGAAAAGCGTTGTTTCGAGAGAAACGCGTTTAAAGTTTGTTTGGGTTACATAAACACATACAATTTAAAAAAAAACGTATTTCGAATGTGTATGTATTAAGTGTAACAACTTTTATATCAATATCTATAATGCAAACCTATAAAAAAAATCATGCAAGTAGCCTTTTTTTAGCGTCTAAAGTGCGAAGACCCCTTAATCGTGAATTCAGGGTTTTAGCGATTTTGAAAAAGTGGCCTGAACGGCGATTTTTTTTTCGTCTTTGTAATTTTAAGGGTATATCCGATGTGAAATTTGGGTTTGTTTTTAATCGAAAGCTCAATATTACGCTGGCTGAACCCGAAGAAACATATTTCCATACAGATTCGACGATTTTTAATAGAAATTGAGGGTTTTGAGGAAATTAATGGTGAATTCGTATTCAAGGGGTAAAAATACATCGATTTTACTTATAACAAAAATATTGAATTTCCATATTTTTGGCATGTTGGAAAAAAAATGTCTGCCTTCGCTAAATGTCACGTCATTTTTTGTCTGTTTCGATGTAGTACTCCACTCTCTGCTTATTTGCTTCGTAATCGTTTGCTCGTTGAAATGCCGTTTGATTCATTGAGTTCCGATGATTTTTTTATTTTTAGCAGAACTCCAAAGCCGGACCGTCGGTCTTTGTCAATTTGTGCATACCCTTTGCCTCTTTTACGGCCATTTTTCAAGTGGACTTTTCGGAAACACTCATTGAGATATCGGGACAAATCGAGTGGCATTCTCCAAGTCCACAAAAAACCTTTTGAAGAACACCCCCATTATATTTACGTCACTCAAATAGGACCGACGTTAGTGCTGTTTGAAATGTTGTGATTTTGAAGATCTTGGAAAAGCAGCCAAAATAGTCAAACATTTTTATTTCGACTTTTAAACCGTTTCAACGGTCTATCTGATGGCAAATTTTCCGCCGATTACGAATATCGTCGAGTTTTTGTCGAAAGCTCGATATTACGTCCGTTAGACGTGAAAAACGTCTTTCCACATACTTTTAACGATTGTTTATAAAAATACGTGTTTCGGGGATAATTAATAGTAAATTGGTATTCAGGGAATAAAAATGCATTGATATGGGCTTAGAAAAAAAAAACGAAACCAAAAAAAAATTCTATATATCTCAGTCAAAAATAAGTGTTTTCACTCAATCACCGCTCATTCCATTCCCATTTCGATTTAGACCTCCGTTCTGTGCGAATTCTCCTCACAATAATTTGCTCAAAAAACTGCCGCTCGATCCGTCGAGCTACGATCATTTTCCAATTTTTGGCAACATTTCAAATTCGCACCCTCGATTCTCGCGAACTTTCGTTTTTGTTTCACTGAAATCGGTAAACACCTTATGGGTCAAATTTAAAAATCACCCCTCGACAAGCCTCACTTTAAAGGGTGGTTCCACCCCGTAAAGCACTTTTTACGCCGATGAAAAAAAAAAAAAAATACGAACCCATTAATTTTTATTCAACAAAATCAGAAGCTGACACCAAAGGGATGATCCTCCTAAGACCCTTTTTTCATGGGCGTTTGCCGTTCGAACCGCAGTGAAAATTTCTCTCTGCAGCGAATTAATAAAAAAAAAGAGACGAGATACGCAAAAGGCATTGCCCAACGAGGATCCTACGTATCGAAAATTCCATGAAAATTCTTCGACTCACGCCTAGAATTCCTCAAAACTCGAGAATTTACCGAGTTATGGTTGTAACCAGTTTTTTTTTTCGTTGCAGTTTTGTATTGCGATTCTCGAGTATATCCAGTTGAAACGACGAAAGGAATTCCACCAACATATTTCACCATACGAATACCCTCGTTTTCCCAACAAATTTTCCGCATTTCCCTCGTATTTCATATCCCCGCTCCATCGAGCCATGATTACCGTTGAAGCAGATAGCAAACAAATTCGTATACGAAATTTACGCAAGGTCGTCGATTCGACAATCTCATACATTTTATCGTTACTTGAACGCTTGTTTGCTTTGTGAAAGCTAAATTTTCCTCCGCAGAAACGAATGTGTCGAGCGAGCGAAAAATCTATATGAACGGTTGAGGGTTGCGGAGGGTGAGAATGGGAAACAAGGGAGGAACGAGAAGGTAAGAGGAAACGAGAGGCAGAGCAACGAGGGCGCAACTTTCGTGGATGCAGACTCGGCTAATAGTTACGGGTAAGCGAGCCAGGCAAGCAGGCAAGAGAGTAAATAGATACAGAATGGATGCTAATGGGGCATGGGACGTGTGTGTGTGTGTGTGTATATATATATATATATATATATATATATATATATATATATATATATACATCCCTACATACAAATACATGTGTGTAGACGTATACATAAAAGTATCCGATGCTACGTCAGCTTAAACGTTCGTGGAAACTGCCAGCATGCACCGTCTGATCATATCCTGGCTTTTTTCACTTGTGCCCACTGCCTCACTTTTATCGGGCTTTTCGAACGGTCGAAAAATGGAGCGTGTCATCGGAAGATCGTTTTTATCTCACTATTATTTAAATCATAGCAACTTCCACAAATTTCAGTGAACACATCCACATCTGTCCCACAATTTTGAAAATATGGAAAAGGGCCTAGAGAAGAGAGCTAACAAGGACCTTCAGGTGACACCGTTCGATTTCGTAGAAATTTGGATATGTTATAAAGCACCGAAAAGTAAGCGATACGTATTTTTTTTATCGGCGGAAAAATGGTTTTAAGGGGTAAAACCACCCCTCGAAAAAAGGCATCTCTAGGGGTAATATAGCAGTTTCACACACAAGGAGTCCACCGATTTTAATGAAACAAAAACGAAATTCTTCTAATGCGAAGCAATCAAAAATCCACTATAGTAACATTGTAAAAAAAATTAAGGGTTGCACCGCCCCTATATTAAGGGGTAGTTTCATCCCTTAAAACCGTTCTTCCGCCGATCAAAAAATACGTATCGCTTGATTTTCGGTGCTTTATAACGTATCAAAATTTTAACAAAATCGAAGGGTGTCACCTGGGGGATGTTCCTTGTAAGGAGAGAAAAAGAGCTGTAGGGCGACGAATTCATTCTCGGTAGGGTCCTGTCAAGCTCGAGAGAAACGAATAATCCCTCCGTATTTTGGAGTGTCCCTTCGGTTAGCGGTTAATCCGCCAGAATGGGAGGAAGATCGCATTGACACGTACTATTCAATTATATATATATATATATATATATATATATATATACATGGTGTCCTGTTATGAATGAATAATCCTGCAACTGTCGATAGTTCAGATCATGTCCTACTATATCCTGGAATTTCAGTTTAGCAAAAGTCCCACGGTTTTCGAGATAAAAATCATCTGGTTTTGGTTTTTCGCATGCATATATGTGTGTGTGTGTGTGTGTGTGTGTGTGTGTGTGTGTGTGTGTGTGTGTGTGTGTGTGTGTGTATGTGTGTGTGTGTGTGTGCGTGCGCGTGTGTGTGGGGAAAGGTTACTTTTAGAGTACATGTATGCCATGTTGGCCGTCAGTACATCCAACTTTTTCAGAACGTCCTCGAAATGGAATGTTTCCAAAATGACCTTTTCCGATGTGTATGCGGTTCGTGACGTCGTTAAAGAGAGCAGCTTTGCCTCGAGAGTTAAAACGAATAGTTAGTTTCGATGGCCGTCGCGTGCTTGCCTCTTTCCCGTGCAATTCTTTTGTATTTCCTCGCTCGTGTATATTTATACAGGTGTACTTATTTATTTCTCATTATTCGCTTCGCACGCTTTCAATTCGATCCTCGGAGAAATCGATTGGTAATCTCGATTCTCCGCAGCGGCTATGCAGTCGTCGTTCCAGGGTATCAGTCCACTGTGTTAGGAACGGTGGACTAATCCCCCAGATGCGACTACTGCACACGCGCTCTCCCGTACGATGGCGTGAAAAAAGCGAGGAGAGTAGCCTCGCGAAGGACTCGCGCTGTCGTGAAAATCCGAAAAATTCGGAATCACGTATTGGATGTTGGAAATAGAAAAAAAGGAGAAAAACTTCTTCAGGTACAGCGAAAGCGAGACCACCATCGACGACGAATCCATTTAAGGGGTTAGACCTCTCCAGAGACCGAAAAAAATCGGCTTTTTGGGGATTTTTTTAAAGAAAAACCACAAAATAAATTGAGATTACAAAAAAGGGTGTTTATCATACATATCAGTGACTGTATACAATAATTTTTTTGAAGCGATTAATTTCAAAATGGCGGCTGTGCAGCATTTATCTCAAAACTGCATTTTTCAAATTTGCCGGAAACATAACTCAGACATTTTTCAACGGATTCACTTGAACTGTTGAATATATCTTGAAAAATACATTGTCTATGAAAGTACGTAGGATTTTTTTTGTTATATTGCATAGTTCATTTGTTATTAACAATTATCTGACGAAATTTTTGCCTTTTTAAAAATTTTCCTAAAAGATCGTCAGATAATTGTGATATGTATGATAAACACTCTTTTTTGTAATCTCGATTTATTTTGTAGCTTTTCTGAAAAAAAATCCCCAAAAAGCCTATTTTTTCGGCCTTCAGAGTGGCCTAAGTCCTTAACGGGCTATCCCTCTCCGGAAGCCCAATTTGAAGAGTCAGAATGATGCATTTTTTTCTAGTCACACATTGGTTGGAATAAATTATTTTTTTCGCAGCATGTTGTACACATGTTGGTAGTTACAATGTAATATTTTCGGAAGAAAATCTTTCAAAGTGTTCGTGGTGCTGCAGTTGGCGTACCAGGCTTAAATGTAATTTGAAACGAAAACAAACAAAAAATTCTTGAAATATATTCAACTGGCTATGGGTTCACGATCCACATTTCGAAATTTCGAAAAAATACGAAAAGTGACAGCTTCTCCAAAGAAAACGTCATTTTTCTCTTGAAAAGCAGCATGCTGAAGTCATTGGTTCGCGCTCAACCCGACGCACACTGTTCCACTAAAATAGATGTAGCTTCGTCAATTCTTATAATTTCGAAGTCCGGTTGGTCTTTAAATATTCTTGAAAGTTTACACTATAACAATATGCAGAAAAACGATTTTTTGAAGTTTTCAGAGAGGGATATCCCCTTAAGGGAAAAATAAAAAAATTGTCCGATTGTCACATTGACTAGGACCAATTTTAATCTAGCGGTCCAATCGAGATCCCGACAGCGCTGTCGAGGCAAAATCACCCGCTGATTACGAATTTTCCAGACTGAACTCGATCGGACTGAAACTCTTGGTCGAGGACAAATTTATAGAAAAAAAAATCGATCTCCTGAGCTGAATAAGGCCTGGACGAGGATGAGACTTGTAAATTCGTGGCAATCAAAGGATTTACCATCGAATAAGAGCCTGCCCATTCAATTTTAGCTAAAAATAAAAAATGGTCTCTTCATTCCTCTGTACCGTATGCATCCGTTTGCATTCGGTGTGGGCGAAGGCAAAACCCGTTTGAAATGTACATTTAATTTTCTTTCTCAATCTAGCGCATCGTGCAAATGGACGCGTATACATGTGTATGTACGTACACTATGTTGGTCGAACGCAACGAAAAATACCCACAGTTCTATACGTATAGATACAACGTACTCCATTTACTGTAAAAAAAATCGGAATGAACGCAAAGTCCTTATTGCAAAACAGAAACGTGTTATCTCCGATGAAAATTGGAAACTGGGCGCATGGGCGAGGGAAAAAGAGGGGAATTCGTGGGAGAAAGACATGAGTATTGGCGGGTGCGAATGGACGAAAAGGGCACAGGTTTCACCGTCCAACCTGCAAAGTTATCAAGGATTACGCTTCTCCGTTTGCCAACAGTCGATTTATACAGACAGCCGGAAATACGTGTACCATCGAACACGCCACGTGCAGATCCGAAAATTACATTTAATGGAAGTATGCTTTTAATTTCTCGGCCCTGCGCACGGACATTTTTCCCCCCATCGTGAAATGACACATACGAGTTGCGTTCCCAATTTTCCACCTCTGACGGAGTTCCGCAAGAGCCATTAAAAAAAATTCGCGATAAAAAAAAAGGTCGCGGATTATCGCTGGACATTTCTTTCGTAGCGTCATTTTACTCGCGTCGAATAAGGTTCCGAAAACCCCCACCCTACGATCGAGCTGAAATTTTGCATAAACCTTCCGTTTGATATTTTAAAACAACCCCTGAAGGGATTTTTTGGCGACTCGCAATAGTTTTCCAGGTATTGAATATTGTAAGTTTTTTTTTTAAAGTGAGGTTCCACTCCACCTCCCCTCCTCCGAACGAGCGGAAATTTTGCACTAACCTTCCTTTTGATATTTTAAGACAACCCCTAAAGGGATTTTTTGCGACTCGCAATACTTTTCGAGATATTAAATTTAAGGGGAGGGTAGGGGTTTCGGCGTGAAAAAAAACACTTTTTTGCGGTTTTTTAAAATCTATATGGATAGAGTAAATTTATTGAAAGCTTTTGTACATTGTTAAGTGTTATTTCAAGAACATTCCGTGAAATTTGTCCGCGAAAATGTCTACAAACAAGGCGGTGCCGCGTTTTTCTCGAAACCACTTTTTCAAAATCCGTGTTCACTGCCATTTGAAAGCTACATGACCGATTTATTTCAAACTTGGTACACACTTTCTACATATAAAATACCTCCCCCCAACGGTTAGTTTGAGATTTTTTTACATTGAGGGGGTTTTCTATCCCCAAAATTGCGGAATTTTTTTGTGAAAACTAGCACTTTTTACTTTACGTGACCACCAAAAATTTAAAAATGAAAAAAAAATTATCCAAGCCCGTTGGGGGGACGACTTGATGATACTTTGACTAAATTTTAATGGTACTTGATTTCAGATAATTTCTAGCTGAGATACAGTAAACACCGCAAATCGTGTTTTTCCAAAGGCGTTCTTGGAAAAGCTTTGTCACCGGCTTGTTTGTGGATATTTTCACGTACAAATTTCACGGAATGTTCTTGAAATGACACTTAACAAGGTACAAAAGGTTTCAATAAATTTACTCTATCCATATAAATGAAAAAAATTCGCAAAAAAGTGTTTTTTTTTCAAGCTCAAACCCCTACCGTCCCCTTAAAAGTTTTTTCTAGCTCATATCTATATATGAACTATCTATATATTTTAAGTTCATATCTATATATGTTATCGCGCTCTCCGTTGTGCCCAAACAAAAATACCCTAACAAACCCGAACAAAGCCAAACAAACAAAAAACCCAAACCCACGCACATACCAAAACAAACCAGCACTGAATCCCAAACCCAAAAACTATTGCGCGACGCCAAAAATCCCTTTAGTCTCTCCCTTTAGTCCCTTTAGTCTCTCACCAAAATTCTCTCCAGATTTTAAAATTCTTCTCCACCCCGGAATATTTTTCTGATCCTTTACAAATGGAAAAGCACGACATACTCGATAAAGTGGGTTACACGAGAGAGTAAAACAGGAACGTACAGCGATTTGGAAATTTTGTCGTGCGGATAAGAAAAATTGTACAGGATGTTGTGTATTTATGCTTTTTTTTACTACGCTGTGAAATGCGCCCATTGAAAATGAAAATGGCGACGTCCACAAGCGGGTTAACTGCTGGGGAATGGATCGCTCAATGCGCATACACGGAGACGTAAAGTATACTTCGAATACTCGTGCGACAAGCTTAAGAGGTGGTGCGATATGGAATCTCTCGAGAACCGCGAGAGAACGGTATTTTCTGGTGAAAGTGCTCACCCTATTGTTTGTGAAATTGTCGGGCGACTCGAGAGATCTCTCGCCTCGAGAAGGCATATTGCATCGAAATTGCTGCAATGCGGCATGCAGGAGCCAACACGAGGAGAGATCGAGGGAGTGAGGGACGGAGGGAAGAAAAGCCAGACAGGGCTTTGATAATTGTCGTTTTCATTTTCGTGACTGTCGTCTGTCGTGCTTTTCCCCGCACATGATGACACGATGGTAATTACCGTTCGGACGAAAAACGTTTCACAATGATTTCTCGGTTAAATAATGAATAATGGATTAACATACACGGAGGATAAACGAGTGATCGATGCTATCGAACGTTTATCAATGTACAGCGAATAAGAAGGACTTGTTTTATGCATCAATAAGGACTAATTGAAAACAATATTTAATTGTATGAAACGGAGCAGCCAATATCGTTTTAGATTAAAGTGAGATTAAAAGAGGATGAATAGGTGAGGAATTCAAATTTTTTTTCTTCAATTAGCGGGCTATTAGTGGGTCAAAAGATTGCATTTTCCGAAAATATTTTTATTCGATAGTATCACCTTTCAGCTATATTTCCTGAATATTTCATTGAAACTCCTGAAATTGAATGAACTACAACTTATAACAGACGGCCAGGCGAGCGGTAGCAGCATCATACTTCAAACTTTAAACGCGGTTCTCTCGAAACACATTTTTCAAAGTCGGTGGACATGGTATCTCGAGAACCACTTGATAGATTGTTTCCAAATTTATAGTAGATACGTCGAGAAACATTGAAAAGTCATTGACGATCGCACTTTTTGAAAATTGATCTTTCTTTTTTTATAGATACGCAAAAATGGCGACTTTTTTCACAGATGTTGTATACTCGAGTTTCAATGCATCGCCACGTTGTTTAAAAAAATGATTTTAAAATTTGACGATCGTCAATGACTCGTATTTGTTGTAAACTTGAATAACCCGTTTGGTTTTCACATTTTGGATGGGCCGTTCAAGCTGGAGAGTGTCCACCGCCAAACGTCGCGAAAAGAGTGTCATCATCTGCCGGCGGCCAACTTTTTGTTGTTTTTCTGTATTTTTTTGTGTTTTGTAGAGGCTCTCTATATATGCGCCTTTGCGTTAGAAAAATGTCTTTCTGTTAGGAAATCTTTTTTACCAACTTTTTCCCAGAAAACCAATCGGAATTAAGCCATTTCTCTCGAGTATCTAGCCCCTTGAAGCCGGGCCGTAAAAAGAATTGCAGAAACGAAACATCGAGGATCGAGGGTCGGTTTTCGATTTTAATGGTAATTGACAACGAATGTGCAGTGTTTGCAGCACTGGAGAATTTCCTTCGTAGACGGGAACTACTTGATCTCTCTTGTCCCTCTCTGTATGAAGGATCCGTAGAGTTTCTCCCTCCTCATGCATAATACATCCATCGTGGAACTTTCTTCTCGTGGAACGTTAACGTAAACGGACGTCGAACTTGGCTTCTGTTCGCTCCTGTTCGCTCCCCCACTCGTCTCTTTCTCTATAAGTTCACAGGCTTGGCTGCAATGTTCCCAGGTATACGTAAGTTCGCCTCCTGATCGCCCGTTTGTCCGAACAAGGATGCACGCGTTCGTGTACACGAGGCTGGGTGTGAGTGGCCACCGCTGGGAATTCTACGTCCCATCGATCTTATTAAACCCGAGGTGACTCCGAACACCCGCGGAAATCCGCTTCGAATATACCGGACGATAAATTTCCGATCAACCGAGAAACACCGCGACACCTGATTTTCCTTACACCTCTGCATTTTTTTTCTTCCACTGAATATTTGTCCACTTTGCATCACGTCGGCACTTCACCCAACATAAGCATCGCCATCGATGTATGGCCGATCGTTGTGAGTGATCGATTCATAGACATGGACGTTGGACGTCATCATCATTCCACTGCCCCACCTCAACGAATTCAGTAGGGAGTCCACATTGGAATCCAAGTGGATTCCGCGGTATTTCCCATTTGACATCGTTGGTGAATTTTTTATTAGAAATTCTCAACTGGAATTAGTTGGCGCTCCCGAAAAAATTTCCGTTTGTGATCCCGTGCACATATTTGTTGGGGAGTCCCAAGATGCGCCCCCATCTCTGTAGGGATCTCATATGGATACTATACGTAGTCAGTCCACATTGGAATCCGAGTGAATTCCGCGGTATTTCCCATTTGGCATCGTTTGGGAATTTTTTATTAGCAATTCTCAACTCGAATTAGTTGGCGCTCCTAAAAAAAATGTCCTTTTGTGATCCTGTGCACAAATTTGTTGGGGAGTCCCAAGATGCACCCAAATCTCTATAGGGATTTCATAAGGATGCTATACGTAGGGAGTCCACATTGGAATCCAAGCGGATTCCGCGGTATTTCCCATTTGACATCGTTTGGGAATTTTTTATTAGAAATTCTCAGCTGAAATGAGTTGGCGCTCCCAAAAATATCTTTTTGTGATCCCGTGCACAAATTTGTTGGGGAGTCCCAAGATGTACCCACATCTCTGTAGGGATTTCACAGGGATGCTATACGTAGGGAATCCACATTGGAATCCAAGCGGAATCCGCGGTATTTTCCATTTGACATCGGTTAGGATTTTTTTATTAGAAATTCTCAACTGGAATTAGATGATGCTTCCAAAAAAGTATCCTTTTGTGATCCCGTGCACAAATTTGTTGGGGAGTCCCAAGATGTACCCACATCTCTGTAGAGATTTCATAGGGATGCTATACGTAGGGAGTCCACATCGGAATCCAAGCGGATTCCGCGGTATTTCCCATTTGACATCTTTTAGGAATTTTTTATTACCAATTCTCAATTGGAATTAGTTGGCGCTCCCAAAAAAATATCCTTTAGTGATCCTGTGCACAAATTTATTGGGGAGTCCCAAGACGCATCCACATCTCTGTCGGGATTTCATAGGGATGCTATACGTAGGGAGTCCACATTGGAATCCAAGCGGATTCCGCGGTATTTCCTATTTGACATCGTTTGGGAATTTTTTATTAGAAATTCTCAGCTGGAATTAGTTGGCGCTCCCCCAAAAATATGCTTTTGTGATCCTGTGCACAAATTTGTTGGGGAGTCCCAAGATGTACCCACATCTCTGTAGGGATTTCATAGGGATGCTATACGTAGGGAATCCACATTGAAATCCGCGGTATTTCCCATTTGACATCGTTGGGAATTTTTTATTAGAATTTCTCAACTGGAATTAGTTGGCGCTTCCAAAAAAATGTCCTTTAGTGATCCTGTGTACAAATTTATTGGGAAGTCCCAATTTAGAGTTTAGTCCCAGTTTAGAGGATTGTCACGACTGTGACACTTCAGTATAGGGATCCAACGCGATGATCCATTAGATCCCTGTCAGCAAGTAGAGACAAGTATGAGAACCCAATTGGATTTCTACGACATTTCTGCACGGGGTTCTATTTTAGCATTGAATATGCTGTTAAAACTGTATACGTTTGTTGAGGTAGGCTGGGTGAAGGGGATTAATTTAGCTGGATGTCACACAAAACTAACGCTACCCCCACTCCACTGTCACTGTGTTGTAGTAGAGTGGGGGGAGCTGCAACATGCTGAATGCCTGTAATTAATTGAAAAATGCCCTATCCCCACCCAATTCTAAACTGCTTATTAATTTAACAATTATATTGCCTAATTACAGTAATATATTGTTTTAAATAATAAAACCAACTTATATCATTTACATGAACCTGTTTTCTACTACCCGAAAAGTCTGATTACATTTTTAATGTCATGACCTAGTTGCACTTTGTGTAATATCTGTAGTTTCTTTTGTATTCATTTTTCAGGTGAGTTTCTCAACCCAGAGGCACATTCCACATATCAGCTGTTGACCCTCGACCCACCATTTTCATTTTTCTTATCCTACGCACGCTACATGGGCCTCCCAATCCTCGCGTTGAAATTTTATACGTCTCATCGTGATAAGAGGGTTCGGCTATCTTTCGGCAAACTAGTTTTCCAGACTCGACAAGGTTTCCGCACTGCGGTTGACACCACCCCTTTTGCTCCTAGCGACCCTCGTCTACCCGCGTCGTTTCTTGTATAATGTAACCCAACTGCTCTCGGGTACCCATCTATCTCTCGTCCGTTCTTCAAGTTTTACTCCCCCTCTCTCCCTCATAACCTGGTTTGTTTATATACATATTCGCGTGTGTACTCCGTTGCCCTCATCTCGGGGCTCCAGGGAGATTTTGGCGCGTCAATTTTGCGTCCGTAAAAGTCTAATAGACTCTCGGACTGACCCTATCCGTCAACTTCCATCATCCTTGTGATTACACGTTGTCTTCTGTTCCGATCTATCAGCTTCGCCATTGATGAATCCGTCCACGAATCTTTGTAGATTGCGGAAATGGCTATGACTTGTCCGAAAGATCATCTCAATTGTGATACCGAGTTGGGCGAGAGACCGGTATGTTCCCCGCGTTAAAAAATCGTCGTCGCATTGTCAATTGTTCAAAAAACAGGTTTCTGTCGTTGATGACGTGCTCCCGTCCCAGGCAAACGCATTCGAACTTTGAAATACCCACAAATCTGCCCCAAATTTAAGGGGTCTTCTCACTTTAGACGCCAAAAAAGGCTATTTTTATGAAATTTTTTGATAGGTTTATATTATAGATATTGATATAAAAGTTGTTACACTTAATAAATACACTTTTGAAGTACATTAAAATTTTTTTTATGTATCCCAAACAAACTTTAAATGCATTTTTCTCGAAACAACGTTTTTCGACGGCGCGTTGATAAAATCTTCGAAATTACTGAACCGATCCTTATGAAATTTTAAACACATATACTTTACAACTATATTGATAGTGCATGGCACGGATTTTTTAAAATTTTGCTATTTACTATTTTTTTTTGCCAAGAATGGTGAAAAAACACGTTTTTTTGTTTTTTAGAAAAATATCCTCCATTTTGATATTTTTGCTTATACAAAAAATCGTATGATATGCACTATTGCCATTAACATACTGAATCTCAAATCGTTTGATTTTCTTTTTTTCGGATGATCCATCTACGAGATTTCATCAACAGCGCAGACCTACAATTTTTTAGAACATTTTTTAACTACCATTTTCGTTTATGAAAATTGACTTAAATAAATAAATTATATTTTTAAAATGTATTTCTAAAGTGTATTTATTAAGATCTTAGGCCACAGTAACGGGTGAAAAATCATGTGCGAAGTTAAAAAAAAAATTTCGTATGAAAAAGTGATTCACTCATGAAATTCATTACACATCTATTTAGTATGAATGTCAAGCTGTTAGAAAAAATATATATATATATCTTTTTGTCGATGTACGAAGTGGCCGACTATTCGAAACTTCTCGAAACAGCTTTTTTCCAATTGGCGTGAATAATAATTTCAACAATTTTCACTCGATTTACGTCAAATTTAAAAGTTATGTTCCTAATTCCATTTCGCAGAGTAGTACGTACCGAATTTCTGATTAATCGAAAACTTTTCATTTCACGAGCAGTTTATGAGCCGTTATAACGAAATTTTTCACTGAAAAGTTATTTCTTAAGTTCAAGTACCTACAAATGTTGAATAAAACAATATTTTTTTAATTCCGTACGTACTTCTCTAGGTATTCTAATAAAATTTGACGAGAATTTTTGTTTTTTGTTCTAGGTAAAAAATTGTGGGTACTAAATGTCACGCCGCGGAGCGCCTAAAAAAAGATAACAAAAGAAAATATTAGTAGTCGGCCATTTTATACATCGAAAAAAAAAAAAATTCTAAAGCTTGATATTCATACCAAATAGATGTGTAATTAATTTTATGAGTGAATCACTTTTTCACACGAAAAAAAATTGTTAAATTTGCACATGTTTTTATACCGGCCTAAGGCCTTAAGGATAACAACTTTTATATCCATATCTATAATATAAACATAAAAAAACCCATGAAAATAGCTTTTTTAGCGTTTAAAGTGAGAAGACTCCTAAATCTAAAATCACTTGTATCTGGCACAAGACGTCAGTCCTTAATTTTTCAAGTCAAAGTGTTTCTCGTTCTCGAATAATTCTTTCATCCGTATGCCGATATTGAAGTTCGATGGTGAAAACTCCCGAGAATGTCATCATTATCCAATGGACAACCGAACCGATTCCAAATTTTCAGCACAAGCTTAAGACACCGAAATAACGATTCATCCAACGGTTCTCCATGGTAGCATTTTTGCAACACTTCAATAAATCCTTCATCCACAGGCTTGACCCTGCAAAAACACATTTGCGTTGAAAAAAAAGAACCCCGGCAGTTTTTCCAGGAAAATGTGATACGTTATTCAGTCTACATGTCATTCAAGGTGAAGTGGAACACTCCTCGACATTGCGAGAACGAGAGTTCGTGTGGGATAGCAGCATTGTGGCGACTCCGCGAAGCGTGTCACGAACCCTTGTCGCTGCGATAGCCATGCTGTCTTTTGTGTCACGGCAGCCTCCTCATTCTACTCTCTCTGCTTCTATCTGTCTCCCTCGCCGAATAAGATAGTTTCCTTTCGTAATTCAACGACCAAGATCCTTCACACGGATCGTAGTTAGCGGAGACGACTCCTCGGGCGATATCCACGTGTCTCGCTTTATCTCGTGGTTTAATTTGAATTTTAATTCGCCCCGCTGCCTCACCAGGTTATCGTTCTTTCGTAGTCAGTCGCTTAATTTTCCGGCTGCGATCGTGTTTTCCCAAGGTCCACATACAAACATTCATGGAGTTTGCTATCTCTCAGAAAATGCCACCCTTTTTATCTACACATACATATAATAAGGCCAGTGGCAACAAAGCTGATGATGATGATGATGATGATGATGATGATGATGATGATGATGATGATGATGATGATGATGATGATGATGATGATGAGGAAGATACACATGTCTTCTTTTTTCGACCACCGTAGTCGAAAAATATTAGCCCACGATTCGGGGTAGCGTTAATTAGCTCGACGGCGAAACTTTGTTATAAAAGCACGAGAAAAGTTTTACAGGTCGTTGGCGATCCGGGTGAGACGTATAGAGAGCAAGCAGCGAGGGTACATCGAGAAATTGGCGCTGCCTCTCGCTGGCCTCGAATTTCCGGAAATCTCTGGCGAGCTTTTCCGCATACTCGCCCTTTTTTATCATCACTTTAAGGGGAGGTTAGGGGTTTGCACTTTTGAAAAAAAAACGATTTTTTTTTGTTTTTTTCTTATAGTTAATGGCGGGGTAAAGTTAATTCGGCGAAAAAAGGCATGTTTTTAAGATTTTTTTTGGCGTAACGAATAGTGTTCGTTTATTGAAAAATGTACGTATAATAAAGTAACATTTTAGCAACATTCTCCTAAATTTGCATTGCAAAATATTCAAAATTGGGCGAGTGAAAATTAAACCCCGGAGGCGCCTCGAAAAAAAGTTGGTTTGCGGTGTGCACCATAACTCGCAACAGAATCATTTGAAACAAAAAAATCAAAATGCATTTGTTAAAGGAGATGTTTCTCGAGGTAATGACGGGAGGATTTTTTTTTTTTCGATTTTTCGATTTTTCGTAGCACTTGGGAGCCAAAAACCCGATTTTCGCTAAAAAAATCGGCTAATTTGTTGTTGAAAAATTAGTAATTATTAAAAAAAACACAAAAGCTCCCAACAATACCTGGTGAATTATGTGAAGAAGTACTGTGCAAAATTTCAAAGCGATTGGTCCAGTAGATTTTGAGTTATCGTGCACGCGGACTTCAAATATGACAAGTCTTAGAAAATCGGTTTGAAAAACGCAGAAGAGAAGAGAACGGCATGGAGCAATAGACGCTCAAATACTCATAACTTCGTCAATTTTACTCCGATCGACTTGAAATTTTAATACAATATTCTTGATATATTATGCATTCATTTAAAAAATTAAACAAAAATGAAGAAAAAAAAATTTAATACTTTACCCCGCCTTTAAACATTTCAAGAATATAATCCCAAAAATTCAATTCAATCAGAGCGAAATTCTCGAAGTTATTGACTATTTAGTACCGCTCCTCTGACACTGTAGCTCCCACTTCTCTAAACTTCAAACGCGTTTTTCTCGAAACCACTTTTTCAAAGTCCGTGTTCACTGCCATTTGAAAACTACATGACCGATTTATTTCAAACATGGTACACACTTTCTACATATAAAATATCTCCCCCCAACGCTTAGTTTGAGATTTTTTTTACATTGAGGGGGTTTTCCACCCCCAAAATGGCGGAATTTTTCGTGAAAAATAGCACTTTTCACTTTACATGACCACCAAAAATTTAGAAATGAAAAAAAAAATTATCAAAGACCGTTTGGGGGAGGATTTGATGATACTTTGACTAAATTTTAATGGTACTTGATATTCAAATAACTTCTAGCTGAGATACAGTGAACACCGCAAATCGTGTTTTTCCAAAGGCGTTCTTGGAAAAGCTTTGTCACTGGCTTGTTTGTGGATAATTTCGCGTACAAATTTCACGAAATGTTCTTGAAATGACACTTAACAATGTACAAAAGGTTTCAATAAATTTACTCTATCCATATAGATGAAAAAAAATCGCAAAAAAGTGTTTTTTTTTCACGCTGAAACCCCTACCCTTCCCTTAACGGCACTGATGGGAATATCATTTTTTTAAATTCTTTCTGCATTAGTTTTTCTACGACCTGGAAAATTCATTCTTCCGAAGATATCACTGATGTTCCCTGGATCCAATTGTTTCGTGAACGATGCCATGTGCATGGCATGAGGAGAAGTCGTCTAGTCAAGTGATCCATTTCATTAGAATTTTCATTCAGCGGGAGTACGAAGCTTTTTATTGGCAATTACTGCACCTCTCTCTCTCTCTCTCTCTCTCTCTCTCTCTTTCTCTCTCTTACTCTATCCATCCCTCGTTCCACACATTTATCTGTCTTTATCTCTGTCGGGATTTCATCACTCGTTTTTTCTCTCCACATCCTTCCTAGTCCAGCACAATCGGATCCATCGTACAATGGCCGATCTACACATCAGGGTGAAAGGATTGTTTCGCCAAGGACTGCGTATTACACTGTGGAGAAATCCTCTCTACAGGCAAACGGGAACGATGTCAGCGAACTAGTTGGATCCACCAGTAATTGAACTCTGCACCATCCAGGATGCCATTTCGAGTAAATCATCCGATACGGAGGTAACGAAGCGTTATACACGCATACATCGATACGCGTGAAATGGAGAAGGCTTTGAGGGACAGATACGTGGTTGCAGCTCGAGGAGGTAGGTACTATCTGGAAAACTCGCATTTTCCTCTCTTTCTCTTTATCTCTGCGCCCGCATTTTCTCGTTATTGAAAGTTCGACGCAGGACTGTGGCAGTGAGAAAAAAACCCAAACGCTCTTCGCTCACTAGTCAGCTCCGGTTTCATTATTCAGCTCTTATTCGATTTATGAAATTCGTCGATCGAGAGACTAGAGAGAAAGTAATCGAACGAGGTATAAAGGAATGTAGGAATGTTTGGGGCCTGCAGGTGCATGTTGGCTTGCTGGTTGTTTGGATGGTCCATTTTTGGACTATTAGATATTTGGGTAGGATTTGATCAATGTGAAAGGGTTTTCCAATTAGTATTGTCACCGAGTGAGCTTCTTTCTTGTTGAGGCGCATCAGATGGTCATATTTGGATGTTGACCAACAGCTTTTTAAACTTCCATCGTCACTCCAAACATCATATGAGGATCGAAACCATTCATCTTTGTGATCGTTCAAGGGGTGAGATGTAGACAGAATTTTCAAAAAATCGATTTTTTACACATTTCTTTGAAGTATGATGTTTCGGAAATATTCCCTAAAAATGTCAAGTCAATCCGATGAATAGTTTCCGGGATATCCCACAATTAGTGAAGGGGCGTCGGGTCCCAATGGCAGGTAGCGGCTGACAAACGTGTAAACGATAATACCCGGGAAGGCAGAATGCTTCGAAGACAACAAAAAAATGACATTTTGGACGCTTCCACATCGGCAGAAGCCCTATTGTATGGGCCAGGAATTCATGATTCGTTGTAAGTAACTTTTCAATTAGGATTTCTATACATAAATCAAGTGTAAAATTGGAAAAATCTTTGAGAAATTTTCAAAAATTTATTACTCAAAAACTATGAACTTTAGCTAAATTTTATAAAGAATACTTTCGTGTTAAAATTGCCCGAAATGTTTAAAAAAAATAATTCATCCCGAAAAACTTTAATTTTTTGCAAATTTGTTTTAACAATTGGCTATAAAGAATTATATGCTCGACTTTTCGCGCAAAAATGTGATATTCGAATTCAGCGGATCAAAATACATAAAAAAGTGTAGCTTCTTCCATCGAACTCAAAATTTTACGAACACATAATACCGTATTCACATCAAAAATCTTTAAACGCGTTTTTCTCGAAACTATGTTTTTCAAGTCGGTGACCACTATAATTAAAAAACCGCTCGATGGATTTTGATTAAATTTGGTGTGCTTATTGATAGCATTAAAAACTAGTCCTTAATCAAAGAATTTTCATTTTTGTTGAACTTTTATATTTTTTAACAATAAACGAGAGATTTTTTGGTCGAAAATCGAAAGTTATCTGTCGGAAGCCGCCATTTTGTTCATTTCTAAATAAAAAGCTTCGATTAAGGACTAGATGTCTTATTAAACTAATGATTTTTTTTGTTTTTTTTTTTATTTCAGATGATCCAATAAAATGTTATGATGGTCACCGCAAAGCACTACATGCCGAAGGGGGTCCAAACAAAGATAGCGATATTGTTATAAATAATCAATATTTTTTTTTGCAAATTTGTACGAGTCAAGTTGAAATATAACATAAAGAGTCTGTGTAGCCACTTTTGTAAAAGAAACTTAATTACTATTAAAACAAAAATGATTGGAAATGCTCGTTTTTTCACGTCTTTGACTGCATCTTACTCCTTTATAACGATCGGGGGGGGGGGGGGGGGTCGGAAAATCGCTTTTCCAACGATGTTAAAGCGTACGATTGCCTACCCATGCAGAAATTCCCGGGCTCCCAGTTGGGATCTAGTCCGATATCGGATCAGATTCGAAGACTAAATGTAAGATCCATAAACTGGATTCCATTAGTGATCCAGAACCGGATCCTTTAATGACTCTAAATAGATTCCCCATGGAATCATTGAGGAATCTGGGAAGGATCACGGGTGAATACAGGCTGAAATAAAATGTCAAAAATGGAATTATGACATGTTAAATTTATTATAAAAATAAATAACATTTATAAAGTTTTGGTGCATTAAACTATCAATATAAAAAAAATTTGTCCAAAGATTCAAATGGCAGATCGCGCTCATCGCAAGATTTTAATGTGAATTAACAAAAATTAACATCAAAATCTGTGAATGCAAATGTATTGACAAGAAATTATAAATACAAAAAAAATCACAAAATTAGTTGTGAATTTTTTCGTATTTAAGACACATTAAAATCAAATTCAAAATGATTAGATTAAAATTTGCGCCAAAAGTGAGTTAGTACGTATTTTGAGAGAAAATATTGCCTCGAGGCAAAGAAATTTTTGCACATAACTTTTTGTGCGAACATTTCTTTGCCTCAACACAATGTTTTCTCTCAAAATGCGTTTACACTTGTGGTGTAAATTTTAATATAACTGTCGTGAATTCGGTTTTTATTTTCTTCAACTTGAGGAAATTCACAACTTTTTTTGCAAAAATTTCTTTGCCTCGACGAAATTTTTTCTCTCGAAATACGTCAGAACTCACGGTTGGTATTAATTTTAATCTAATCATTGTGAATTTGATTTTAATTTGTCTCAAATACACGTTTATACCCACCGACATGTCGGTGGGTATAAACAGCAGGGACTTATTCCCCAAAACCTGTATCCCGGTTAGAATCCAACTTGCATCAGTATCGGAATATGTACGATGACGATGGCATAATTTTGAAAATTTTGGCATCACGTGTATCTTCGGTATTACTATGTAATTCCTATTTATATATAGGAATTTTATAGATAGGAATCTATAGACAGAAATTCCTATCTATAGATAGGAATTCCATAGTAATACAGAAAATACACGTGACGCCAAAATTTTCAAAATGATGCCATCGTCGTCGTACATATGCCGATACTGATGCAAGTTGGATTCTAACCGGGATACTACTTTTGGGGAATCCATGACAAATCCTGATCGGGATTTGATCAGACCTAGGGTATCCCGGTCAAAATTTCTGCACGGGTATTTGGGCCACTCGGACAAAGTGCAAGCCATGATTGAAGGCGGTTTGGGTTAGTTCGCTGCCATCCGAGGCCCATACGATTCGTTCGTTCACTGCCACTTTCGCAAGACTTAGAATTGCGGACTGGAATGCAATGACATTCTAAATATTCTAAGCACTGTATGTGGTTGTTTTTGGCGTTTACACATTTTGATGTATCAGGATTGAATTCCTACGAGCAGCAGCAGACGCATTAAGAGTTGTTCCTATCGAATTGAGCAACCGAGACAATTCCGCGGATTTTTAGAAATTCCAAACCACATCCCTAAGAAAGATAAGAAAAACAAGTGTCACAACCATCATCTAATTCCAGGTCAAGCATGTTGCCATGCTTATTCTTTGATTTAGAATGAAGCCAAGGCTACTAATAATAAACATTAACCTCCAGTAGGCTATCAAAATTGGGTACCCAAAAATCCCAACAAACTGTCATCATAGCTTTTAGAACCATGGACACTTTTGATTCACTCTATGGACGAGTTTGATTCCACGAGGATTGATTGACCCTTGACACTTGATGGACAACTTTGATTCTGCGGTGATTGATTGGCAGTTGGCACTTGATGGACAAGTATGATTCTTCGATGATGACTTGCAATACAATAATCTAACAAGCAAACAGAGTATACTCTGACATTCTTGGACGACTTTGATCTGGTCCGATAAAGTTCACCTCTACCTCGTGTCTTTCTTTGGCCACTTAGGAACGAGCTTGAATCCAAGGGTTGAACGACTTCGGTAGTTAAAGATTCTGCGTTTCGTATGGCACGCGATATCATACTTTGGCCAGACAATCGCCCGAGTTCCGAAAGGCTCGATAGCCTTTCTTTTCTTCTTACGTTCTCGTTCCTTTTGCTTCGTGCTTTTTCGATCTGCCTCTTGGCACAGACCGATCGTTTTCGTTCGTGCACGGGGGCATGTATAACCGGCCCTCGAGTTATCCTCGCGAGACTCCCTCGCGTGTCAGGATTCGAATATATTACTGCCTGCGAATTGTTATTTATAGAGTTCTTTTTTTGAGAAACGCTCGTGGAATAGGTAGATCCTGAAATGAGGTGGACGAGGAACCGGCCTGCATCGCGATTCGATGTCTTCGTGGCAATGAAAGAATCTCGAGGGAAATTCGAGCTTATCGTGACCCCAGTTCACGTGCGATCATACCATTAATGATAAATATTAACGCCCAATTCGACCGCGTTATCGTTACCGCAGGCTATGTTTTATTCGTGCACAAATTATCCCCGGGACTCCGTGATAAATACGGCATGCAAGACTGGCCACGGAAGTGTGAGGTTCTCGGATTATTCTCGGAGCGATCGTGATGGAGGGGCAGACAAAAATTATCACGCCCGAACGGTGAGTAGTGGGCGGGTTTCTTCTTACAAATTCCACAGAGTAATCTGCTATCAACCAATATAACTTTGACAACACCGATTACCAAAAAAAGTTGCAATTCGAGTTAGACATGCGACATTATAAATGTTTTCCTGTGCAAATTAAAAAAAATGTCATTTCGCAGTTTGAGGACTTTTCCAAAAAAGGTCAGGAAATTTTTTTCTCCACCCGGAACTTCTTCTTCCCAGTATATTGAATGATATTCCGTCGGGGGAGGCTGACACTTTCCATTAATTTCCTAAATTATGAAGTTTTAAAGTTCGCGGAAACACGTGATAAAATGGTGCATTTAACAAATTTTCGACGTCTACATTGCGGTTGGGGGGGGGGGGGGATTTATAAAAAGCCGTTCTAAATGCAATGCCGAAAATAAATCGCGGCAGTCACCCTCCCATAAAAAGGTATAGGGTTTCGAAGTTCACGAAAACACGTTATGAAATAGCGTATTTTCGAACATTTTCGGAACACCTATATTGGATGTGGGGAGTGGGGGATTTATAAAAGAAGCGGGGAGATTACGACATCTTTGGCGCCTAAATTTGACCATTGGATTATGAAATATGGCCGAAAGAAATACGAAAAACAAGAATAACTTTTTTTCGTTTTGAGCCTTAGTTTTGGATTTACAGAGCTTCGAAGAGAAAAAGTGTATTTTTCCGATTTTCTATGCAAATCGAATTTTCCACGTGTTTTACATTATTACGTCGTACTTTGTTTGGGTTTGTTCTTGTTTATTTTCTCGACATAGCGCATTCCGAAGAAAGCTACATTAACGCAAACCAGCTGAATCGCTTAATAACGAATAATTGGTAAAATGGCCTGTATCTTCTGATGGAAGCCAAAATCGCGATTTTTTTATTCTCAAAAAAGTGTTTGTTTTGCGCCAAATATGAATAATCCACGATCGAATTAAGACGCCAGAGATATCGTAATCGTGCGCAAGCATATGCCGGAAAAATGAAATTAAGAGCACCTAAGACCAATCAACGTTGAACGGTATCGTACACATATCGAAAGTGCTCCAGACCCGCCCAACGATTCCACACACACACATCGAAGGTGCTCCAGACCCACCCAACGATTCCACGCACACATCGAAGGTGCTCCAGACTCACCCAACGATTCCACACACACATCGAAGGTGCTCCAGACCCACCCAACGATTCCACATACACATCGAAGGTGCTCCAGACCCACCCAACGATTCCACACACTCACCGAAGGTGCTCCAGACCCGCCCAACGATTCCACACACACAAAAGTCGCATTTTCTATCGAATATGGACGCTGCATGGTCAAAATTGGGAACCACAAACATAATAATGTTTCGACTTTCAACCCCCTATTTCACCCCCTTAAACGCCGAATTTCAATTTTTGTCACTCTTGAAAAAAGTCTTATTTTGGGCCAAATATCAATAAACCAGGGTCAAATAAAGGCGCCAAAGATATCGTAATCGTGCCAAAGAAGCCTTCCTAAATACCCCTTCCCCCCCTTGTTTTTGTGTGTTATATGCAGGAGGTGTCTGATGTGGCTACGCAGGGGTGCAGGGGGGCGACCCCCTGGCGGGGTCAAGGGGCAGAGCCCCCCCCCAAACACACTAAACGTAGTTTTTAAATCTATTTAAATGAACTACAACTATACTATGTTGATCATTTTGGGGGCCCGAATAAAAACCCAAACAACGGCTGCAGGGGGAGGGGAAAGTGACCGTCGCATGGGTGAAAACCCCTTACGGGAGTGGAGGGGGCGGGGCCCCCCAAAAACACTGAACGCAGTTTTTAAATATATTTAAATGAACTGCAATTGTACTACGTTGATAATTTTTGGGGCTTTAACCCTTAGTAGTCATACTTAGCTAGAATCACGTTATACTCATACTGAGGTCATGGGACCCAGGCGTTTTTAAATTGTTATTAATAATGAAATAATGCATTGAGCGATATGAAAAAGAATAGTGAGGTATAATTTGAACCTTGTTTAATACAAGGATATTGGTTGGAAATCGAAAATTTAAAGGACTTTTTTAAGGAAGACTTTTTTAAGAAGGACTTTTTAATTTAAAGGAAAATTTAAAGGAAAATTTAAAGGAAATCGAAAAAGGACTTTTTTAATAAAAAATTGCTGTAACTCTTGTAATTATTGACAAAAAAGGGGAAAAAATGGTTTTATAATCTGGAAACAATGTACTTTGAAATAGACATAGCGCTTTCTGTGGACTTTTCAAAAAGTATATTTATTTCATCCAACGCAGGTGCGATTCAAAAGAAAAGAATGAAACGCTTACGCATATAAAAAAATGTATGTTTTATTGGAAAAAAGTTGTACGGCATCAAAATAATGTGAAATATAACTCCTGGATCCCGTGGACCCAGTGTGACTATTAAGGGTTAATAACAACCCAAACAATTCGAAACAATTAACCCCAAATAAACCCAAATACCAGCTAAAGGGGGAGAGGGGAACTCTTCGGCATTGTATTCAGGAAGATTTCTTTTATAAATTCCTCACCTTCCACCCCCAATATAGGCTCCGGAATATTTAAAAATGCCCTATTTTATTACGTGTTTCCGGGAACTTCAAAACACTACAACTTATGGAATTAATAAAAAATGTCAGCCTCCCCCGACGGAATATCAATAGTGATGACCACTTAAAGCAGCTCATGGAAAAAAAATTCTGTCGTTTTCGAAAAAATCCTCAAACCGCATAATTACGAAGAAAATTCAACGCCCTGAAAAATGTCCTACTCGAGACTGTATCTCGCCAGTCTATTAAAATGTTCTCTGTGTCAATCGTAACATTTTTTTCTTTCGAAAAATCAACCTTTATCTTCTTCATCGTACGAAAGCACCAAGCGACAAACAAGAGCGCTTCTCGAATCCTGACGGGAACAAAAATACGCCAGAGCGATTGAAGAAAGAGTACGGAGGATGAAAGAAAGTAACGAAAAGTATATAAAAAAAGCTGCGCCAGTGGAAATGTCTAAAGAAATTGAGAGCACCGCGTTTTGGTAAGATGTGTCTGTGAGTGTAGAGCGAAGTTTATCTCTCCTCGCGTTGCACGAAACCGTATACATTCTTTCCCTCCTCCGTTGTTTCTGGACGAGATTCAAGGTTCGAATTTCGTTTTCCACAGCAGCTCTACGCTTTTCAAACGTGAAAGCCAAGTCGTCCGTGTCTGTCTGTTTGTGTGGTTTTTTTTTGCTCGATGCGGAAACCTCGAAACCACGAGCGAAGAGAAAAGATATCCGCACGCGGAAATGCGCATGAAAGAGAGAAAGGGAAGATTTTCCCGGGCGTCAGAGGAGGTTTCCGGAAATGAGAATCATTGTGCAGTGCTTGACTTCGGTTCTTACGAAAACGAACTACGCGAATGTACAATGCACCAACGAAACATTCGAAGATACGTATTTTACGTTTCGGGCTCTTATGGCTGCCTGAATTTCGAAAGGATTATCCTCCTCCCTTGCTTTGTCCTCGCTCCAGAAATACGATAGTCTGTGATGGAGCTGAAATTGACAACCAGGATTTCTCCTCGGTGCTTCGTTTCCTGCTCGATAATCCCAAAGATTAGTGGCGGGGACAAGAACCTGACCACTTTTCAAAATTCTATACCACAGTAGTAAAACCCGAGTCGACATAAAGACCGAGGGTGGTTTTTTTGTTCGGACAGTGACTTATCGAGTTATATATTTCTGGGGGTTTTAAGGGGTTAGCCCCACTTGCGATTTTGAAAAAATCGATTTTTTTTATTGCATTTTTTTGAAGTATAAGTATCTGAGAATATGTCCTGAAAATTTCAAGTCAATCCGAACAAAATTGACTGAGATATGAGCGTTGAAAGAGAAGAATCCGTTGTATAAACGACCGGAAATTCGAAACTTTAAACGCGTTTTTCTCAAAATGGCATTTCTGAAGTCGGTGACCAAGATTACTCGAACACTAATGAACCGATCTTCTTGAAATTTTGCAGGCTTATTTGATACATAAAAATTTAGTCTTTAATCGTTCGATTTTTTTTTTAGAAAAAAATGGCCGTTTTATAGCCAAAAAACGGCCGTTTTTTTCGTTAAAATCGAACCATTAACTTTGACTGTCCGCCATTTTGTGAAAAATGAATATTTTTTAAAATCCTTGGATTAAAGACTAGTCTATACTTATATTTGACGAAATCCATTCGCATTTTTTTTTTAATGATCCACTTCGGAGCCGTCCATATATTACGTCATCGATTTTTGCTGATTTTCGACCCCCCCCCGCCCCTACAATTATCCTATCGTAATTTCCTAATGACCCCCCCCCCCCCTCGCAAAATGGACGTCATTACCAGTTTGGCAAAATTAAAACATTTGCGGATTTGAGAAAAATTGGGTAACGTTAAAACATTTTGTTACAGAATCATCTTTTATTATTTTGTACTTTGGCAATGTTTATTAATATAATAATATTATTCTTCCCTATTCTTGAGTTTTCTTTGGATAGCTCCCACATTTTGTTATAGAATCATCTTTTATTATTTTGTACTTTGGCAATTTTCATTAATA
Source organism: Ophion obscuratus (assembly GCA_964007375.1). NCBI lineage: Eukaryota > Metazoa > Arthropoda > Insecta > Hymenoptera > Ichneumonidae > Ophion > Ophion obscuratus. The sequence continues at coordinate 17,222,600 of OZ023322.1, read as the reverse complement.
TAATAATATTATTCTTCCCTATTCTTTAGTTTTCTTTGGATAGCTCCCACGGAGTTTTCACCCATTCTTGCAAATCCTGGATCACGGGTAATATCTCCGTATCCTCCCCATATTCATTTTGGCTCGATCGAACTATTTTCATAGGTACGCTGTTATTTGAACTTCTCGAATATAATGTAGACAAACCTTATGTAATAAATAAATAAATAATGAGTTCAATAATTAATACCATTAGGTACTTGCAAAATATTTTTCATCATTCATGCGGGGAAACCACTCTAGTTGTACAATATACTATTGTACATTTTGAAGTAACTGGTATCACAAGAATGACGTCAATTTCGAAACGCCCCCCCCCCCCCCCCCAACCATCATTTACCGTCATCCGCAGACGAACCTCCCCCCCCCAAATTTAGAATGACGTAATATATGGACGGCCCCTTCGCCGCAATGTTGGTCACCGCAAACCGTGTATATAAAAACATTATTTCATTGACGGTCATTTGCCACTAAACAATGTAATATTTTTCAATAAAAAAATTACTGAAAGTTCTTCAAGATGCGTTCTTTAAGATGTTATATTGATCGATTAAAAAAGTTGTGTAGTTTTCTTTAAAAAAATTCATGGAAAAGGCGTTTTTTGCGCTACAAGTGGGGGTAACGCCTTAAACACACAATGGAAGCTTTCAAAATAAATGAAAATCCCAAGCGCGGAGCTCGGAACAATGGCGAAAATAAAAAATTTACGTGCCCCGAAAGTCTCGAAGAGACCGAGAACCCGCCAAAGTTCGAAAAAGGAATGAGGCAAGTCCTTTTTCGTTCGCTGGACTCGAGTTCCGCGACAGGGGCTGTAAATTCTTTGCGAAAGGAAACGGGTCACGGGTGTGTTTGTTCAAGTAACTCTGTGGATTTGTGGCCGCGTCACGTGGAACTAGAGCCGTCCGGATTTCCGTCGGGTTTTTTTTTCAGAAACGCAGTTTTTATTTGGTTTGTAAATGAAAATTCTGCTGCAGCGCGTTGATGTATGAGGATCCAAAGGATTCGCTTATGATTAGTCAAACTTGGTAAAAGTTTACTACGCTCAATGTAATTATATTTGTAACTTTTTAATAATATTTGTGAAGTGAAGATTAATTGTAATCATTTTTATACATGTTTTTCAATATTTTTTTCGAATGCCCTGCAGGCTTGAAGGCCCCATGCACGTAATTTATTCAACGCTGGTGCGAATATCAAGGACATGAATTAATTTGTTGATGTCTATTAATTTTTTTCTCCCCAAGAACATATTAATTATGCGTTCAAACATTTATATTCCCTTGGGGAAGGGAGAGTTCTAGATAAAATCTGCGGTATTGCCATTCATTTCTAATGAACAACAATTATTATACACTCCACAATAAAATTACGATGAAATTAGTTAAGAAAATATCAACTTCACTAAATCGCACTGGAATATGTAGAATATTGAGTGTTTTCGTAAAAAAATTATAATAGAAACGTTAAAAATAATGTTTTCAAGAAATTGATTCGTCGATATCCATTAATCTTCTTCTCCTCAATGACATATAAATTATGCGTTCAAATATTCATATTCCCTTGAGGCAGTGGGAAGTGTGCGCACCTCGTGTCTGTCAGAATTAGGCCAGCTTGTGTACGTGTTAAACTTCGACATTGAGAGGGTGCATAGAGAGAGAGAGAGAGAGAGAGAAAAAGAGAGAGAGAAAGGGAGAGAGAGAGAGAGGGCGAGGAAGAGTTAGAAAAAAGAGGGCGAGACCTGTGGGTTGATAAAAGACGTTGGTGAATGGTGAGAGGCGGACAAGTGTGTGGTAAAGAGGAAACCTCAGCAGTTCATCCCGGTCCGGCACGTGACCAGTGTCAGCGTGAGGAGCTTGATCGTACCGAAGTCACCACCCACATACGGGTCTTCACACACGCCTACACACTTCTATCCCTCCGACCAGCTCGATTATCGGTTTTTTTTACCTGGATTCAAATTATCCCGGAAAAGGCGATTCTCATTCTATTTCTGACCTTCCGCATAACCACCACTTGCTATTTTTCGTACAGGAAATCCTCTCGCTCTTATCGTCGTGTTTGGTCTTCACCGCAAGAATTTCACCGGAAGTTTTTAAAAAAATCTCGCATATGAAAAATTGACCACCAGACCGTTGAAATAAATTGTCAACTTGTACAAAAAAAGTGTGAAAGGGTGACATGAGAAGTTGATCACGAAATTTTACTTTCAAATCTACAAAATCAACTACTTTCAAATCTACAAAATCAACTTTCAAATTCACAAGCAGTTCCAATCACAAATATTTTTAAAGAGCATTACAGAAACAAAAAATACTTACAGGAACCATCACTTTATTTCGTTTAAATTTATATATGTGATAAAGCATTAAAAATTGCCACATATTTTTTTTACCGGCAGAAAAACGGTTTTGAGGGGGCAATCCAGTCCTCAGAAATATCGAGGGACGATTATGCAGGTTCACCAACAAGCAATCCACCGATCTGGATAAAACAACAACCCAACATTTTTCTAATGTAAAGGAATAAAAAATCTACTATAGAAGTATTGAAGAAAAATCAAATTAAGGGGTTACACGCCTTTATTTAAAGGATGGTTTCCCCCTTAAAGCTGGTTTTCCGCCGATAAAACTAAATACGAGTCTAATGTTTTTCAATGCTTTATCACGTATATGAGTTTCAGCAAAACCGATGGTGGACACTTGAGTGGTGTTCCTTGTTAGCATATTACCAAAAATAATCTCCCAGAAGCCACTGTTCCTACCATAGTTTTGGTTTATTTGGGTTTCGAAAACTGTTTCTTTCCAACGATCGTGGTAATTAAAAAAGACTTGACCCCCTTTTTCATACGTGTGACTATAAATTCGTGTTTGGCCATTCGTACGTATTCCTCCCTATAGAATTCCGGTACGAGTTTCCGGACCGACATTTTCCATGTCACAATTAATTTCAATCCTTATCGTACTTGTACTCCGACTCTCTCAGGTCCATTCATCCCCTGTGGTCGTATCTATATAATTTCTATGACTATATATATATATATATATATATGCATCATAGAAATTATATAGATACGTATTATACGAAATTGTGTGTGTGTGTGTGTGTGTGTGTGTACAGGGTGCCCCTCTTATTTCTGCCACCCGAAATAACTCGGTAATTATCGACGCCACAAAAAAATTTACCAGACAAAAGTTGGACGGTGTGAAGGGGGCTATCAAATGCGACTAATTTTTTTTTTTATTTCAGCGGAGACGCTGACGCACAGTGGAGGTTACCTCCACTTTTTTAAATTGAATGGTATATTTTTTTCAACCATCTTGTGGAACCCCTCAAACGGGATGAAAAAACATTAGGCGGTCAAAGTCGTTCAAGGTCATTCAAGGTCAGTATCGATGATACTAATCTAAATATCTCGGATCACGACCAAATATTTGGTAGTGATCCGAGATATGTAGATTTGTATTTACTTTTAATAGGTGTTCGAAATGACCTTGAACGACTTTGACTCCCTAATGTTTTTTTATGCGACTTGAGGTGCTCCACATAATGGTTGAAAAAAATGTACCATGCCATTTAGAAAAGTGAAGGTGACGTTCACTGTGCGTCAGCACCTCCGCCGAAATAAAAATAAATGGGTCGCGTGTGATGGCCCGCTTCACACCGTATAGCTATTGTCTGGAACATTTTTTTGTGACGTCGATAAGTACCGAGTTATTTCGGGTGGCAGAGATAAGAGGGACACCCTGTGTATATATATATATATATATATATATATATATATATATATATATATATATATACACACACCTATCATGTACTTTCACGTGTACTTCCAAGCATACGGACGATCCTTTTTCGCCATCCTTCGACATCCCTCCCTCGAGCTATACACGTACGTATAGCTCGTACAAGCTCGACATATGCGTTCTATGCTGGTTTTACCCACTAATTATATGTGAATGTGCCGGAGTAAGCTATAGGCCATGGGTGATCCAGCAAAATGCCCCTTTGTTGGAATGGGGACTGGTAAAAAGGTGGAAACAAACAGCGATGTGGTGTATATGTACACCTACTATGAATAGGTGTGTTGATGTAGATAGTGACCTAATTAGTACCCATTGGGGTGCAGTGATTGAAGAGAAAACGTATTCCCTGGTGAATATCGGTGAAACGTTGATAGCCTGCAAACCAACGAGTCATTCGAAATCTTCCTGGAATCTCCCATCGGTATATTATCTTGTAAAATAATTCGAGTGCTTGGGGGCGTCGTATTCTTTTTTATTAGTGCTGATTAGTGCCCTTGGCGCAGGTGAGCAGAATATGTGTGTTGTTTAATTTTCTGTATTTTCAAAATTGTATATCGTTTTGTGTATTGCGTTCTGATAACAATTTTTGTTTTTATCGGTATATGTATGCCGTATATTTATTTTTGAAATATAACAAATCTACAGTCTCCACGTGCAATAACGGAAAACCGATGCTCAATGGTTTGTAGATATGAGCGGAGATAAAATATTGACATTTTGCAGTTTGATGAATGAAAACGTTCAGCGGAGTGGAAAATTCTTTTTCGGACGTGTGGGTGTGCGATTTGAGGGATAAAAATATATAGTGCTGAATATTGATAATATTAAATAAATAATATTATCTGAAAAGTTAAGTTGATAATACAAATAGAATATAAATGAAATAAATACAAACAATATATAATAATGATAAAAATGAAATAAATATAATAACAATATAATAAAATAAATATAATATTGTAATAATAAAATAATTTAAATGCCGGTAAATATTCGGAAGTGCTAGAAATATTCGGCTCCTCCTAGAATCAGGTTCTATCTGGTATCTGGTTCTATCAGGTATCAAATAAACCCAAACAAACCCAAACAAAAATTTGCCTCCTAGCAGGAGCCCCGCTTCCGAATTTGTACCAAAATACCTAATTAATTAATCAAAAAATGTATTTTTTATGGGGGGAGGGGTGAATTTCATCTTCTCCCGACTGAATATCATCATTTCTAACCCAATAAATAAGAAAATAGCAACAAAAAAAAATTTATGCTTATTTTTATAAAAAGGTACTTATTTAAAGAATTACCTAATTGATTTGCCTAATTGGCAATGGTCTTAGACTGGCGTAGTCGATTATCTCAGCGAAAAAGAAAATTTTGAATGTTTTTTTTTGTTCCCATCCGTGATAAATCGAACGTACGTTTGCTGCTTTAAGGGAGACTTTGTCCCGGATTGAGCAGCGGGAGATGTTAGCGGCTCAACATGAGCAGCTAGAAGAAGAGGAGGGATGCCTCTATGGACCAGGCATTGTCGATTAGCGGTAATTATAAACACATTTGTGTAAACACATTACAAAACTTTAAACTCGTTTTTCTCGAAAACACACTTTTAAAAATGGCTCACATTCTCCTGACCGCTGTAATTAACATATCAACCTGAAATTTGGCGAGCACACTCAGAAAATACGTCTTCACGGAATGACGGATCGTTTTTTCGATAGATACATTTTTGCATTTATTATTTATCTTATTATGCGAAAAAAACGCGAAAAATCGATTTTTTTTAAATTGCCGCCATTTTCCGAAATTTGTACTTAACGAAAAACCCATCCGTCATTCCATGACCAAAGGGTCACAGATTGATAATATGCTTTGAATTTGTGTTTCAGATCAACAAAGAGGGGGCAGTGATGTCAGCCGTTTACCTCCCGCGATTTGAGGACCTGTTTTCGCGGAGCTGCAACGATCTCCATTTTGGTTTTTTTTTCAAAAAAAATTTTGTTAACATTCTGTATATCATGAATAAAACCAAGAAAAAAACCGCACTCAAAAAGCTTTTCTCGTTTCCTTTAAAAAAAATAAAATGTAAACACCTGAAATATGGCACTCCAAGGACAAAGTCTCCCTTAATTTTTTTTCGAGCTTACTCTTGATGATGAATTTCGCTCACGTTGTTCCTGTCCCTTATCGCACAACCATCAGCAATCGATGCCAACGAATTTCACGTGCTCGTCCACAAGGGTGGACGAAACTCCGTCGATACCGAACGCTTAAAATCGTCGTTATCGTTCGATAAGCTGTACCCGCGCGACTCATTCGCGGTCGTTAAAAGCAGAATTGCAGGTTTTACAACCCGGCGACCGGGAAAAGCCCGATTACGAGCAACGGACGAAGCGCGTCGTCTTTTATTTGCTTTATCGTGGACCATTCGCTCGCCGAATGTTGCGTTCTTTGTCAAAACCGCGAATCTCCCAGGCTCCCCTTCATAACTATCGAATTCATATGGTTCGTGCACGAACGATATCTGCGCGCCAAAACGTAAATTCTTGCCGATAACCGACTATTTTACTATCGGATATCCCCCCCCCCCGTCCGACCATTTTTTATTGTGCCAGAATTTGCCACAGTTGCCATTTTTTTCTACTAGAAAAAGAGTTCAGTGACCCGTGCGGAAATTGCACTAGGGCTTTGGTCGGGTCTATACAGAATTTCCCTAACTTTAATAGGGCCCTAATCGGTTAGCCTCACATGGGCCCTTAGTGACCGGTCACACTTTGCTACTAAGGGCCATTAAAGGGAGAATAATGAAGGCCTTCAAGGATACCTGAACAACGCCTCATGGAAACCATGGCATGCTCATAAGTTATCCTTGTCAATGGATATGCTCACGTGTGTGTAGATGTATGTGTTTCTGCGTATATGTGTCCGTTTATATAAGGTCACGGTATACGGCCAATTTTTTTTTTAAATTTACATAGGATCTATTTAATTGAAATTTTTCCTTGTCTCGCGGCCTACTACGATCTTATTTGTTTCAAAGATATTTTTTCATTCGTTTCAGCTATTCTTTTTTAAATATCAAACATTAATAAAAAAGTTTTGTCGCAAAAAATTTTAAAATGTCTTTTTACGTATTGACGCAATACGACGTCGAGCTATGTCGAGAATATTCTAGAATGTTTTCTACTCTTCCGCGTGACAGGGTATAAAAGGGCGAGCGCGCGTTCTAGTGGACAGAAATGTCTTCGATCTCGCAGGAGCAACTTCGAGCGATCATTTTTTACGAGTGGCGGCGCGGCACGCACGCAAGCACAACTGCTAAAAATATACAGGATGGATTAAGCGAGAACGTAGTTTCTCATCGAACAGTCCAGCGTTGGTTCAATCGTTTTAAATCTGGAGACACAAACCTCGAAGATAAGGAACGTTCCGGACGACCGTCGACCATCGATGATGAAGCGTTACTCCGCTGCATCAAAGAAAAACCGGAAGCAAGTACGCACGAGCTAGCAAGAGAACTTGGCTGCACCCAACCGTCAATAGTCAATCACTTACACAACTTGGGATACAGGAAGGTTCTAGCTCAATGGATACCACACCGTCTCACCGACGATAACAAGAACTGTCGCGTGACCATCTGCCAGTCTCTCCTGCTTCGCCACCGTCGCAAGGAGTTTTTAGAAGATCTTGTGACGGGAGATGAAAGGCTGGGTCTTGTATGATAACAGAACGCGTTTAGCCTACTGGCTTCCTATCGGAGAAAAACCGCCGCCACCAACCGAAATCTGATCGTCACTCGCAAAAGGTTTTGTTGTGCTGTTTCTGGGACGCAAAGGGAATGCTGTTTCACAATGTTCTCCCTGTAGGTAAGACGATCTCCTCTACACGATACATCGAGAATCTCCAGGAATTGGCAAAAGCTATAAGAAAAAAACGGCCAAGACGCGCGACTGTGCACCTTCTCCACGACAGCGCGAGACCCCATGTCGCAAAGGAAACCCACAAAACAATCACTGAGCTCCACTGGAATACCGTTCCTCATCCACCATACTCTCCCGACATCGCGCCATCTGACTACCATTTGTTCAGACATTTGAAGGCATATTTGAGAAACAAAACTTTCAAAAACGTCGAAGATCTCAGAAGGGATATTTCCAATTTCTTTGAATTCCAGCCGCCGCAATTTTGGGCAAAGGGAATAAATGAGTTGCCAACTAGATGGTCGAGTGTCATAGAAACCGATGGCGAATATATTGTTGATTAGAAATGTTTTGTATAAGATATATGAATAAATAAATTATATTGAAATTAATGCGACAAAACTTTTTTATCAACCGTTATTCAAATCAAATAACTATAGATTCGAGGCAAATAAATCTTTATTTGCTTACAATGTACCCTGTAAATCTAAGTGTACTATGTGCATAAAATATTTCATAAATCCAAAATGAAATTAAGCACTTAATTGAGAGTCTACCACAACGATTTTGTATCGTAATTCGTCATGCGTTCATGCAAATTTTCAAACGCGTTTTTCTCAAAATTACGTTTTTCAAATCGGTAACTAAAATTTCTCGAAAACCAATCAGCCGTTTGCCTTGAGATTTTTTGTGGTTTTTCTATACACCATTGTCGGGTACTTGTACTACAAACTCAGTTTCCCCGGACCTTCGGCAAATACGCTATAGTGTAGCTTGAGACGGTTTTGGACGCAACGGCAGTTGAGTTAGGGTAGCGAAAAGCGGGTAGGAAGTGATAGGAAAGGGTTCAATTGAAAAGGGTAATACGTAAAACCCCATAAGGGACCGTTGGAACTCAGGAAATAAAATAAAATAAAAAAAATATATGCAATTTAAAATAATAACGTGCATAATAAAATCATCGTTTTCGGAATATCAATTTTAGTGCACCTCGAGAGTTTATTAAGGGGAAGGTGAGGGTGTTAGCGTGAAAAAAAACAACATATACTGCATTAATTACGTAGATTTCCATAATATGGATGACACAATTGAATCGTAATTGCCTTGCCAATAAATTATACACATTGCCAATAAGAATGTTTATTCGATAAAGTCAATTTAAGGGAAAGGTAGGGGTTTCAGCGTGAAAAAAAAACACTTTTTTGCGATTTTTTTTCATTTATATGGATAGAGTAAATTTATTGAAACCTTTTGTACATCGATAAGTATCATTTCAAGAACATTCCGTGAAATTTGTACGCGAAAATATCCACAAACAAGCCAAATTTTTTTTTTTTTATTAAGAAGTGATCTTGCGTTTTTTTAAGAAGTGATCTTGACATGAGGGCCGGGTTGAAATTCCGAACTTTCAGTGCACCGACGGATTAAAATTCCTAATTTTAATGTTCCGAAATGATAAGGTTCGTCGAAATTATGCCAGGGAAAGTCTACACAGTTGACTGTAAATTATGTAGAACGTATAACATTGTCTAGACAAATTTTAAAATTGACGTAAAATAATTTTTTAATAATAAAAAAATTCTCGAAATAATTCGTCGATTTATTGAAAATTTTGAAAATTTTAAAACTTCCATAGCCGAATTATTTTGACGGTGTTCCGATTTTCGGAGTTTTGGTCTTTCGTGTAAAATTCTTTCGGAGTTTTGATCTTTCTAGGTATTATTCTTTCGGAGTTTTGAGCGTTATGATCATTCAAAGTTCGAAATTTCAACGCGGCCCCCACTTTATCACTGAAAATTCTTCGTACTCGACAAAAAAAAAACGATTTTTCATAAAAACGTACAATTTTCCAATTATTCAAGTACTCATTTTTGCACTTCAATTAGCCTATTTCTCATAAATTGTGAAAACCATTGTACAAGTGGAAATTGAAATTAAAACGCGAACAATGAGAACACCATTTTTAGAATATAATTTCCAGTGCATTATCCCTGAGTGTAACACGATATACCATAGAAGCGCAAACAACGTTAATGCTTGTGCAGTCATGAATGTCTGCCGTACTCTGTTCGTTGATGGTATACCGTGGTACGCAACTTCCTTTCCGCGTTACCTGAAACCCTCTCTCGCGTACCTCATGCATTTCCCACCGTACAATGAGGGTTCTCTGCTCACGCAGCAGTCTCTCCGCAACCCTCGATATATTCGACTATTTGATCGATCGTGTACGCGTTATCCAGATACGTACACGTGAACATAATAATCCGATGCTGTTAAGGGGGAAGGAGATACCTTTAGGCGAGGAAAACATTTGCTGATTTGCATGATTTTTTTCCAAAAGGAAATATTTCTTCGCCATTTTTGAGAATTAGGGTATTTTTGATTACTACCTTTGGCTATTACGTGGTACTCTTTTAATTTGATTAAGGGGTTACCCCCACTTGCGATTATGAAAAAATCGATTTTTTTATTGCATTTTTTTGAAGTATAAGTATCTGAGAATATGTCCTGAAAATTTCAAGTCGATCCGAACAAAATTGACTGAGATATGAGCGTTGAAAGAGAAGAATCCGTTGTGTAAACGACCGGAAATTGAAACTTTAAACGCGTTCTTCTCAAAATGGCATTTTTGAAGTTGGTGACCAAGATTACTCGAACAATAATGAACCGATCTTCTTGAAATTTTGCAGGCTTATTTAATACATAAAAATGTAGTCTTTGATCGTTCGATTTTTTTTTTCGAAAAAAAATAGCCGTTTTATAGCCAAAAAACGGCCGTTTTTTTTCGTTAAAATCGAACCATTAACTTTGACTGTCCGCCATTTTGTGAAAAATGGATATTTTTTAAAATCCTTCGATTAAAGACTAGTTTATACTTATTTTTGACTAAATCCATCCGCATTTTGTTTCCAGATGATCCACTTCGCCTCAATGTTGGTCACCGCAAACCGTGTATATAAAAACATTATTTCATTGACGGCCATTTGCCACTAAACAATGTAATATTTTTCAATAAAAAAATTACTGAAAGTTCTTCAAGATATGTTCTTTAAGATGGTATATTGATCGATCAAAAAAGTTTTGTAGTTTTCTTTAAAAAAATTCATGAAAAAGGCCTTTTTTGCGCTACAAGTGGGGGTAACGCCTTAATCTTTAAATGTGGCCGAGTTAGGCACGTTCTTTTAAACTGCATTTTTAAAACTGGGGTGACGGATAGCTAAAAAACTAATCGATCGATTCTGCTGAAATTTGGTAGAAATCTATTTAATCTTATCGTCTAAAACATGGCACAAAATGTTTTTGAAAATTAAAAAAGAAAACACTCTTTACTGTAAAATGTAGCCGATTATTTGGGAAAATTCAATATTTTTGTTTCAAGACGTACCATTTCATCGATTTTCAACTTTTTTCACTTTTTCTTGGTTCATATTCAGCGTATGAGTGTTAATGAAAAAAATAAAATTCGTTGGTTTTTTTCAGTTCAATCTCGCCGACGCTACGTGTCACACCGTCTGACAACCACAACGTTTAAAAGACCGTGCCGTACCGCCGCCATTTTTAATGATTAATTTAAAAAACACCATCCAACAGGCAAAAGTAGTAATAAAAACATTCCTTAAGTCTAAAAAATAGTAAAAGAATATTTTTTTCAAGACGGTCATCCCATGTGACAGATCCAAAAAAATCGAAATTTTTTCCGCACAAATTGCAATAAATGTCTGCGTGCTGGCCCCGGCATAGCAGACGAATGGTGAGTCAATATTTTCTTTGCGTAAATGGGACTTAAACTTTTTTTGAACGCGTTTTTCTCAAAACTGTATTTTTCAAACTGGTTTTCATGATTTCGCTCGAATTTCCATGGCATAATCAGCATTTCTATAGTTCTCATCCGCACTGGAAAGTTTCTGATATTTGCCATAGTTTTGTTTAAGCTGAAAAAGTAAAGAAAACTATGAAACTTGGAACTTAACTAAAAAAAATATATTGAAAATTCAATTTTCGGTATTTTTATTTTCCGGCGATAGCCTCAGGTCTACAAATTAAAATGCCGTTTGCATTTTTATTTTTTTTCACATGAGCAAAACCTCCGCAATCGTGACAACCGTCAACCAACTTTTTTTTTACACATGAGTGTCTTCGGAACGGTGGAAAGTCGAGTCAAATCGTTATTTTTGTTTTATAAAATTGTGAGGTACTGTTAAAATGTTAATAAATGTGTAGTAAAAATAAAAAATAGTGTGTTTTAATGGTTCGTAAAAAAATTTCAAAAATCTCCCAAAAAATAGCTGTCACGTGGAATGAACCCGTAAAAAAAAATCATGAAAATCAGCCATTATTTCCTCGCATAAAGGAAATAATGGCCTTCCCTTAATTCATTGCAACGAGTGATGGCTATGAAAATGGATCAATAGCCATCAATTTTCGCGTTGAAACGTCACCATTTTGGTGGTGAGACAGTTGTGTGTGCGAAACAGTCAAAATTGCTTCACTTCCGGGCCCTCATTAACGCTGCCAAGTGTCGGAGCACGTTAAAGCGGAAGTGCACAACACGTCGAGCACATTGAGACTGTATCCCGCGAGATAACACACCGCACATATTTCCCGAATCCCCTGATAAAGGCGCGCCCATGTTGGCAACCACCATCGCAATTCAGGGATTACCAGGGGAAGATATTTCTCTCTCTCTCTCTCTCTCTCTCTCTCTCTCTCTCTCTCTTTCTCTCTCTCGCGAACCCTTCGACTTCGACAATGTTATTACATTAATTCGTGTGATATCATTGTCGCGCATAACTCACGGCAAATTTCCGATACGAACGAGAGTGCGGATACATCGAAGCCGGGACGTGAACTTTGAGAACCGGGTGGAATTATCGAGAAACCCGAATAACAGCCACTTGGGAGAGAGAACGAGTATACGGACGTTATGCCCCATTCAAAGGGGATTCGAGTACAGAGCCGGATAATTGGATGCAATTTGTAAATGGATATGGTCGATTTTTTCCCTGACAATTGGGGTTTTAGTATTCTCGATATGAAAAAAAAAATATTCATTTCGACAGAAGTATAATAATTATATTTATTAAATATAAAATTCTGAACTATATTTAGAATTATAAATTATATTCGAATTTTATTATATTATAAATTATATTTAGAATGATAAAGAAATTATGTTTATAATTATAGTTAGAAATATAGATTTATTTAAATTCTAATTATAAATCAGCATTGGCTAGTTGCTTCGTTTGATTATTTTTGGTTCATAGTTATTAAAATCGTTCGTCTTGACAATGAATTTTGAATCATAGGTTTAGCTCAAAATAAATTCAATAGAGGTGAATTTTTGCAACATAGATATTGTCGTTCAATAAAGTTCGAAAAGTTTTCATTGAAAGGGCATATATTTATATATAAAGGGCCACGGGTTACTGGTCAATATCCCGTGAAAGGGTTGAAGTACATGTTTTCCGCGATCAAATAACCTAGTAATGCAAAAGTGAACCATTTTCGAGATATTATTATTTTCATGTAAAGGGAACGGTAGGCAGTTAAAAAAATTAACTAAGAAAAATGTATGGAATTCGTTCTTTTTATTATTTATAGTTTGAGGACACAGTGACAAAGAATTATCAACCATAACAAAAAAATAATTATTAGACTTGTAGAGTTTTGGACCCCTAATACAAAAATATATGCAGATTATTCTTATTTTATTGTCGATAATTCTTTCTTAGTGTCCTCAAACTGCAAATAATACAAAAAGTTTTATTCCATACAACAGTTTTTTTTTAATCAATTTTCAAAGTTGCCTACCCCTCCCTTAAAAACAAATAATAATATCTCGAAAATGGTTAATTTTTGCATAAAGCGTTGTTGGGGTATTTGATAGCGGAAAACATGTCCTACGACCCTTTCACGGGATCGTGACCAACAATCAGTAGCTCTGTATATATGTACATATGTGTGTATTTATTTATGTATGTGTTGTAAATTAATATTATTGTAGATATTTAATGGAACTTATAACTTCAAGATTTTCAAACATAGCAAGGGCGCTTAACCCTTACTTCCATCGGACCGGCGGTTAAATCTGAATTTGCTTATTTTCAGCTTTGAATATGAATATGAATTTCAAAATTGATCGAACGTTCTGTAAAACCATGCAACGACTGCCTTACTTGTTTGTCCAATACCTTGCCTAAGCGTGTAAATTATTTCTGTGAGTTCGAAAAAAAACAGATCCAACAGCTACACGACCCCGTTCGGCTCAGTTAAAATGTTAAGGGGGGGAGAGACCATTGGGCGAGAAAAAATTCGTTTATTTTCATGATTTTTTTCAAAAGGAAAGATTTCTTCACCATTTTTGACACTTAGGGTACGTTTTATTACTCTTTTTGGCTGTTATTGGGTATTTTTCAAAACCAATATTCAAAAATGGCGGAGGTATGGCACAGTCTTTTAAACTGCATTTTCAAAATTGGCGTGACGTATAGCTAAAAAACTAGTCGACCGATTCTGATGAAATTTGGTATAAATCTTTTTAACCTTCTTGTCTAAAACATGACTCCTAAAGTTTTTGAAAATAAAAAGAAACGTTTTTATTGCAAAATGTACCATTTAATCGGTTTCAACATTCCTTACTTTTTCTTGATTCATATTCTGCATATGAGTATTAATGAAAGAAAAATCTTCGTTCGTTTATTTTTAGATCAATTCCGCCAATGCTACGTGTCACGCCGTCTGACAAAATCCGCCATTTGTAAAAGTGAACTAACGAATAAAAAAATATACGTAACAGCCAAAAGTAGTAATAAAAAATACCCTAAGTCTCAAAAGTGACCAAGAAATCGTTCCTTTGAAAAAAGAATCACGAAAATCAACCTTTTTCCTCGCCTCGTGTTATCTCCCCCCTTAAATTCACATTTTAAACGAAGCAATCGGATATTTTGCTACTGAGGCGTGAAAAAATTCATTGCACATCGTACACACCACGATCCAGTTCGTAGCTTTGATTATACATGGATTGCGAGATGAAGCCACGTTTCGGTCAGTAAAATATTCATGGCATTAATTCACAGAGATATTGACGGGGGAATAATTAATCAGTGACATCTCAGTTACGGTAATTAGATGGTAATGAAAGCAACTAAGAGAGGTTTTCCGCTTTTTTTTTCGTTCGTGTATTTTGTTCGAGCAAACAGCCTAAGTGGAATATTCATGACAGCGAGGACTTTTTTTTCTCTCCCTCTCAAGTATCCGGTATCCTGTTGGAAAGCTACATACACAAAGAGCCTCGGGAAATATATTGGTATGGTGCATCGTTAATTTGACGTGGGGAGGGAAATGGGGGAAGAACGAATCCTGACTCCTCGGGCTCGAATTTCATTGAGTTCCATTATACGTAATCGGCCCTCGCTATGTTACGCATAACAATTAAAACAATGTACTGTATATATATATATATATATATATATATATATATATATATATATATATATATATATATATATAGGCGCCGATTATTTGGTACTTCCATCTATGTACGGTTCATTCGAGAGTTTTATCGCACATAAATGGACGTAAATGCAGTGATATGGAATAGATTTTGAAGCGGAGCTTTCAATAGTGATTTGAATTTCATTTCATGGCATCGCGAACATTCTCATCAAGATCTCGTTTTATCGTTTCAGGAGCAACGTGAAAATGATCGATGGCTGGTATGAGCGTAGACTTAAATCTCCAGCAATTTGTCTGGAATTTGTGGAAAAATATTCAATCGATTACAAAAATAATTGGTCGATAAAACGTTTACCATGATATTTATACTGATCGTGAAGCTTTAGCGTATCAGAACCCTGCCAATTGTTTCGAATAAAAATATAATCTTTGTGACGTCGTAGAAATATATTGGCAAATAATTTACAAAATATTCCAAAAGTCTTGGAGATGCAAAATGATTTTTCATTGTTTATTCTTATTATTATATGATCTTCATTATTTTAGTTTATATATTTGTTAGTTTAAATAATAATTGAATGGTTTACTTAATTATTATATAAACGGTAATTTATAAATAATTATAATATAGTGAAATAATTAGATACAATTATATAAAATAACAATTATTATATCATCTAAAGTTTATTTAATTACTATATAAAATTAATGACGAATATGAAGTTTGAAGGCGATTCGATTTTTTAAAAAATTGTGGAGCACGTTGAGAATGAGGACTTGAGTCTCGATGGTTCTCTAGATATTTGATAATTAGCGTGACCACAACCGCTTAGAGCTTTCCGGTAATATAACCTACGCTGTTAAACAACTAGGAAAATATCCAGTTGAACTGCAAGATTGATTGCTGCTCTTGCCTTGCACTCTGCCATTCGTGGAATTTCTCGTGAATCGTCTAAATGTAAATATCTAATAAATCATTGAGCGAGAGCGCCTCGCTCGGGTTTACTCTCGTGGAAGCGGGATTCGCTCAATAACTGTAACAACATTGGCACAATTCCGTGGTACGTTACCGTTAATGCATTATCGATCTGTTTGACATGGGTCAACTTTTTCCCCGCATTGAACCGAAATTTCTCAATACCGAACGTGAGGGAAATTTAGAAGGGCTCAATGGAAATCATTTCATTAAAAATTTTGTGGACTGTAATGTGTCAAGAATTGGATGAAATTGTTTGAACAGTTTAGTCTTTAAATGAGCAATTTCATTTATTGTCTTTTTTCATTTGGCTCAAATCCGGGATAAGTTTATTTAATAAATGATTTATTAATGGAGAAGAAACTGTTGTCATTTTGAGTGTACGAGAATTATTAATTATTAACTTTGCTCCATCCATTAGGGAAATAATACTTGTACTTTTTATTTATTTATGGGTAAATTTTATTTTCCCACTTGTGAAACGAGTTCATTTTTTGTTAAATTCCACATGGAGAATGGGCTCTGTAAAACCGGAACTCCGTTTCATAATTGTGCGACACGGATGAAGTTTGGAGAAAATTGCCTCAAACCAGTCTCCTGCTACGTAGATTAATGGCTACTTGCTAGTAACCATATGTTCGCTGTACTTTCTTCGTACTAATCTAATGATAATTAATAAGGCTCACTTTGTGAAAAGTTTTAAAAGCATTCAAGCGTTAATTACATTTCGTAAGCCGTGTAGCCAGTACACAATTAATAAAGTGTCAAATAAAATCGACACTCGGAAATATTTATCAACGTTTTCTCGATTAATTTCGAATTAATTAAGTCTCTGTTTATTATTATATTATATTATAATTTATGTATTTCAGAGTCATTCAGAAACACTGAGAGACAAATATATTAATAATTAACTATTATCATAAATTAACAATTAATATATTAATAATTTCACCGCTGGCATTCCCAGGTATGTACAATTCCCCAAGAATTTTAGTAATTTTATTTTCTCCTGATAACCTGAAGGTGAAGATCCATATCGTCAATCCACACTTCACATTTAATTGTTATCTCGAATTTTTTCCTCCCTAGATTATTCCTCGTGCAAGCACCATGTCTGGCCACAACTTCCCACTTCTACTTCGATCGTATCAATATTGGCGTAAATTGGAGAGTTAATAAAATCTCTGATCGTCAATTATTATATTAAAAATAATTTTTCATTAATTTCATAATTAATTGACTATCCTAATGATTAATTATATCACTCCTGTCACTCTCAGATATATCAAATTCCCCAAGATTTTTGGTAATTTGATTGTCTCCTAAATACCTAAAGATTAAGATCCTCGAATCAATATATTCAATTCGCACTTAACACTGAATAATTTCCTCGAAGCTCTTTTTTTCCCTAGCTTATTCCTCGTGCTAGCGCCATGTCTGACCAAAACTTTTCACTTCTACTTCGTAAAAATTCCACTCTAATCGCTGTTCAACTTTTAGAGGTGATAAAATCTTCGATTGTTCATTAGTATATTAACAATAATGGTTTTTCCATCCCGAAGGGAATTAGAAGTACTAGGATTTCATGTTAAATTCCCTTAGATTTTCAATAATTTAATTTTTTTCTTGATAAAGATTGAGATCCTTGAAACAATAACTCCAACTCACATTTCACACTTACTCATTTCTTCAAAGTTGTTTATTCCCCTGGCTGATCCCTTGTGCAAGTTGTGCAAGCGCCATGTCTGACCAGAACTTACCAATTCTACTTCGTAAAAATTCCACTCTCATCGTTGTTAACATTTTATAGTTGATAAAATCTCCGATTGTTAATTATTATATTAACCATAATGTTTTATTCATTCCAGAGTGAATTAGAAGTACTAGGAGTTTACGTTAAATTCCCCTAGATTTTCAGTAATTTCATTTTCTCCTTACTAAAGATTGAGATCTTCGAATTAATAATTCCAATTTCGCACTTCACACTGAATCATTACCTCAAAGTTCTTTTTTCCCTGGCTCATCCCTCGTGCAACTGCCATGTCTGACCAGAACTCTCCACTTCTACCCCGCAAAAATTCCACTCGAATTTTTGTTAACATTTTATAGTTGATAAAGCCTCTGATATGTAATTATTATATTAACAATAATGTTTTATTCATTTCAGATTGAATTATAAGTCCTAGGAGTTCACTTTCGTAATACCTGGATCACTAATGATTCTCAGATATGTAAAATTCTCCAAGATTTTTAGTAATTTTATTTTCTCTTAAGGCCTTAGGCGACAGTAACGGGTATAAAATCATGTGCGAATTTAACAATTTATTTTCGTATGAAAAAGTGATTTACTCATAAAATTAAGGTATTCCTTTCACGAACCCAAATATTTTACACTTAACTGATTTTCGTCTATAATGAAGTAAAAATACATCCCAGTATACTGGTAAAATTTCAAGCCAAGTTGCCGAACCTTTAACGAAAAATTACGGCTCTAAAAATCGTCTCATTTTGACGGCGCTTTATGGACATGTCACGCTGGCCACATTTCTATCTAATAATTTATACACTCAATAACTCTAGATGCCTAATATAAACTGCTCACAGGTGTAAAAAAGTCTAAAGATTCCGTTCCGACAATAAAAACAGAGGGTCACCGAACGTTTAAAGAAAATATTAATGTTAAAACTTGGAAAAATGTGACTAGCGGAAGAATTTTTGTAGCCGTGACGTTTCAAATAAATGTAAAAATGTCTCAATCTACTAAATTTGCGCGAAATTTTTTATTCTAGGTTATCGTTGTGTATAATAATCCATTGTAACTTATTTTCTTATTAAGCGCAATTGTAATTTACCGACGATTAAGAAGGCCCTGCTTATGCCCCCACAAAATACGGCCCTCCGCGAAAGGAATACCTTAATTAATCTATTAAATAAACATCTATTTAATATGAATATCAAGCTGTTAGAAAAAAATCATATGTATAATTTTTCTATGTACAAAATGGCCGACTACTCGAAACTTCTCGAAACAGCTTTTTCCAATTGGCGTGACAAATAACTTCAACAATTTTCACTCGATTTACTTCAAATTTAAAAGTTATGTTCCTAATTGCGTTTCGCAGAGAAGTACGTACGGAATTTCTGATTAATCGAAAACTTTTCATTTTATGAGAGGTTTGTGAGCAGTTATAACGAAATTTTTCACTCAAAATTCATTTCTCAAGTTCAAATACCTACAACTTTTGAATAAAACAATATTTTTTTTCAATTCCATACGTACTTCTCTACGTATTCTAATGTAGATTGACGAGAATTTTTGTTTTTTGTTTTGCTAAAGACAAAGATAACAAAAGAAAATATTAGTAGTCGGCTATTTTGTACATCGAAAAAAAAAAAAATATATCTTCTAACAGCTTGATATTCATACTAAATAGATGTGTAATTAATTGTATGAGTGAATCACTTTTTCATATGAAAAAAAATTGTTAAATTCGCACATGACTTTATACCTGTTACTATAGCCTAAGGCCTTAAACACCTATAGTTTGAGATTCTCGAATCAATATCTCCAATTCGCACTTCACACTGACTCGTTTCCTCAAAGTTGTTTTTTCTCCTAGCTGATCCCTCGTCCAAGGCGTCACGTCTGACCAAAACTTTCCACTTCTACTTCGCATCCACCGTACAATAAATCGCACTGTTCTCCCGAGAATACAACGTACCGTCTGTTTCGACATGCATAGATACGTACACAGAAATAATTCAACAATCGGTAAACTGCCGTTGCGAGTAATCCGAAAGTAGGGTTTGTGAGGTTTGCAGTGATGGGTATTTAGGGTCTCGCTACGTATGTCTCTGCGCTAGCGATAAATTCGTACGTGACGGGGATATATCTCTTTCGGGAAGTGCACGTGCCAGAACGACAAGATAGGGCAGAAATAACTTTCGGTTACTCTCGATCTTTCTCATCGCTCGTGTATGCACAATATTTAATAAAGTTCGGTCACGTATCGGGAGAACATAAACCGAACCGAAACAACCACGTGTGCGTAAACATTATGCACACGTGCGAACGTCCAACAATTATGCAAGCTTGCATATAAAATTACACACAGTCCGCGTATACGTGTACGCAATATTTCGAGCGAATGTATTTCGCGATAAGCTCTGCTCGCATACGGGATAGAATGCCAAAAGTTGGAGACGCCTCGCGTGCGAAAATCTTATTAAAACGTTCCCGTTTGCGTATGCGTGCGAGAAAACCAGACACTTTGATGCATTATCAAGTGACCGGGCAGTCAAAGTTTGCTTGCGCTATCGCGTGATGCTTGGAACCTTGTGCCGAGAGGGAGAGAACGACGGATACGACCGATAAAGTTTGATCGTTTGGAACTTTTACTGCTCGGGAGCTTTTTAACTACGAGATAAGAAACGACAGCTGAAAAGGCATCATTTTCTATTTTATTCAATTTTTTATTTCATTTCTCACATAAAAAAATCATCAGTTTTATTGTTTTGTAATTCCATTTTTAGTTTGCTTTTTTAAATGCGGAATGTTACTGTTACGGGTAAAAGAAGTCGATTTTGTTTGCATTTTCTCAAAGTATACATGTTCAAAAATATGCGAAAAGAAATTCAAGTTGAGATATTGAAAATTGACCGGGTTACATAATTCCGGAATTATAACTCTAGCTATAATTGTCTGATTTCCAATTTAAATAAAACGGAATTTTCTGTAATTGAAGTAGCTATCGTTGTACGTAGGCGTTTTTTTGGGGGAAAATTTAGTATTTTTTAAGTACCTTAGGAAATAAGTAATTTTTTTCCCTAAATTACACTCTTTTCAACATTCGTTATTATGAGATTTTTTTTTCGAATACGGCTACATATAATGAGAAATACATTTATAGAGATAATAAAACTTTTTTACTTTCATTTTTCAGACCAAACATTGTTGAGTTATCGAAAGGCATCATTTTCTATTTAATTCGATTTTTTATTTTATTTCTGACATAAAAAATCATCAGTTTTAGTATTTTGAAATTCCATTTTTTGTTTACTTTTTAATTGCGGAACGTTACTGTTACGGATAAAAAAGTAGATTTTTTGCATTTTCTCAAAGTATACATGTTCAAAAACATGGTGAAAAATTTCGAGTTGAAATATTGTAAATTGACCGAATTACATAACTCCGGAATTATAACTCTAGCTATAATTGTCTAATTTTCAATTAAAAAAAAACGGAATTACCGTAATTGATGTAGCTATCGTTTTACGTAGCCATTTTTTTTTGGTAAAACTTAGTATTTTTAAAGTACCTTAGAAAATAAGTAATAATTTTGCCTCAATCACCGTTTTTTTAACACCCGTTATTATGTGATTTATTTTTCTTCGTAAACGGCTACGTACAATGAGAACTACATTTATATAGGTTATTAAACCTTTTTGTTTGTCAACCCCACCGTTGTCAAGTTTTCGATCCAGCCGTTGGACCACATTTTTTATACACAGGCTCTATTATACTTCAATAACATTGTAAAATACATTATTTTAAACAAAAATTTACCTAAAATAAGTTCAATGTATGCTTAACAACATACCTTTTTTCCAAATCCCTAATAAATAATTCAGTAGACTAAAAAATCCGGACAAAATAACCTTTTTTCGGTCCGTCACATTCCTGCTTTAAAAAATCATCAGTTTTTTTTTCTATTCCATTTTTAATAAAAATGGAATATTAAACTTTAAAAACTGAGTATTTTTTAAATTTAAACTCTTAATTTAAAAAATCATCAGTTTTTTTCAATCAATTTTTAAATCAATTATTTAATGGAACGAATCATTGGTTTTATTTTTTTTTCAAATTCAAAGCCGCGTCGGCGATAGTAAACCGACGTACCTTTTCGGTATCTTTTTTCGACCTGTATGAGCTATGCAATTTGTGTCAATTGCGGTACTCCTCGCTCCAACGGCATCGGAAAAGCGCTCTCTACTCTCGTTTCGTTAAGGCTGTTAATGGAGAAATAAAAAATTCTTCGCGTTGAAAGTTGATCGGAAAAACGGAATTCCATAATTAAGTTTTTGACGTCTCCTTGCATTTTCGTTTCGAGCGCCTGCTTTCGAAGAATAAACCAATTTAAGAGAATACATCGTACTGAAAACAGCGGTGCATTAACTCGCGCGCGAGCTTTCTGGAGAGGTTTACTGCAATATGTGCATCGAGTCGGCGAGCCGAGGGAATGAATGAGACCACAAGCATTGCTGCTGTGCAGTGGTCGAGCGGAGATAACGAGGGTAGGGGCTGGTTTTCGAGGGTGGATTCACGAACAGACCGACCGGTGGGATTAATTCTCCTTTAGGACGACCTCTATTTACAGCCCTACTGAACACCAATTCGCTTTTCTTTTTCATCATTGGAGAAGGATATTTTCGACCCGTTATATCTACGTCAGAGTTGAACGTAATTCTATTTATAAATACGGATACGAATTTATTCACATCGTGATTTTAATGTGTATATAAATACAAATTTATTCATATTTTACTTATTTGTATTCACATGCATGCACACAAATATATGTATTCGCAAATATTCTGAACATACAAATAAATTCACAGAAAAAATTGTGAATATTCACGAAAAATTGTAAATAAAAAAAAATTCGCAAAATACGTTGTGATTTTTTTTCGTTTTTTAAGACAAATTAAAATCAAATTCACAATGATTAGATTAAAATTTACACCAAAAGTGAGTTCTTACGTATTTTG
Source organism: Ophion obscuratus (assembly GCA_964007375.1). NCBI lineage: Eukaryota > Metazoa > Arthropoda > Insecta > Hymenoptera > Ichneumonidae > Ophion > Ophion obscuratus. Next base: position 17,199,639 of record OZ023322.1, on the reverse strand, counting down.
AGACAAAACATTGCGTCGAGGCAAAGAAATTTTTGCAAAAAAATTGTGAGTTTCAAATATTACATTATAAATATGAAAAAATTCACAAAATGAGTTGTGAATTTCCTCAAGTTGAAGAAAATTGAAATCGAATTCACGAAAATTATATTAAAATTTACACCACAAGTGAGTCCTTGCGTATTTTGAGAGAAAACATTGTATTGAACTCAACAAGTAAGAACGCACTTTTGGTGAAAATTTTAATCTAATCATTGTGATTTTGATTTTAATTTGTCTCAAATACGAAAAAATTCACAACTTATTTTGTGATTTTTGTCGTATTCACAATTGTTCGTGAATACATTTGCATTCACAGATTTTTATGTGAATTTTTTTTAATTCGCAGGATTTTTGGTAAATATTCACATTTTTTGTGAATATTCACAATTTTTTATGCGAATATATTTGGATGTTCAGAATATTTGTGAATACAATTGTATTTGTATGCATGCATGTGAATAAAAATAAATTCGTATTCACACTTGTGAATACGAATTTATTTGTATTCGTATTCACAATAAGTAAAGTATGAATAAATTTGTATTTATATTCACATGAAAATCACGATGTGAATAAATTCGTATTCGTATTTATAAATAGAATTACGCCCAACTCTGATCTACGTAACTTTTCCTATCAATGAATTTTGCATCGTTGGAATGGGACAAAAATTCTTTTATTTTTTTGTTTTCTCCACTTTTATCGTTATCCATAATTTTCGATATAGCTTAAAGATCTCTAACGAGGATCTTTAAAAAGTTCTCCGTAGCTGTAATGTGCCAAATAAAACTGACAATTGGAAAAAAATTGTTATTACTGAACTATCCATCGTTGGAAGGCAACGAAAAGTCTATTTTATTTTTGTTCCTTCTCCATTTTTATTGTTATACATGATTTTCGATACAACTTGAAGATCTCCCCCATGGAAATTTATATACGCGAAAATATACGGCAAATTTATTTTATTTATAATTTTAATATATGTGAAATGTATGCCATATATTGAAAATATATGTTGCATATATGTGCCAAATTCTAATTTTCGTAACGTTTTTATATATGACATGTATATGCGTGGTATTACTGTATATCACTGTACCATATATCAATGATATATGTAGCATTTACCCTGCATATATACCACATATATTTAGCATATATGTTGCATACACACTGCATGCATACCACATATATACATATATGCCACAAACTATATTGAAAATATACTTACAATGTACTCAAAATACCCTCAAAATATACTACAAATGTATTTTAACTGTATTCGACTTATAATTGAAATATACTTTAAATGTATTTAAAGTACATCTAAAATATACACGATATATATTCATACTCCGTTAAAAATATACTTGAAATATGTTCATACTACATTTAAAATATTATTGAAATATATTCAACGTGTATTTAAGATATACTTGAAATATATTTAAACTATACTTGAAATATTCTTAAAAATTTTGTTATGACGTTATTTACATCATTGCACCCTTTTACGATATTTTTTTCTTGTCCTTAATTACGATTATGGTGTTTGCGGTTCAAATATATTAATGGTTCAAATTAAAATTATATCAGACGCTTACACGCCGTAAGGTGGTTTCGAACCCGGGACTTCTGAGTGATGAGCTGGGACCTTCCCCACTGAGCTAGTTCTACTTGTTAAATTAACTTTCGTATCGTCTACATATCGTACAATACACACAGTTAGTTTTTTGAGAAATATGTGGATTTACAAGAGTAACTAACATTATCGGATCAATTACTTAATTGCGTTCGCATAGAGAGCGATAATCGAATAGAATTACGAGATTACATAACCTTCAATTTTTTTGTCCGATCATTTATTCCGGCTAGTGCGTCTAGGTCTTCGCGAGATACCGACTTGAAGATGTTTTTGATTTGCAACGTCATCTGTTACTCAAGTTGCTTAACCAACCATATTTAAAATATATAAAACATACATTCAGTTTGTATGTTTGATATATTTAAGATGTATCTTAAATGGATTTATATTTATATATCGTATAGGTTTTACTCTTGCCCAAAAATATAATTGGCATATCCAATTTTTCGAACCAATTATACTTAATACATGTTTTATATATTTTTCGATATATTTTTTATATATTTTATTTTCATGTGGGTGTATATATTGTTTATATGTAATAGTGTACTTTAACTGTAAATTAAGTTTTATTAAGTTTAACTGTAATAGTGTTTGTTCACAGCATATATTTCTTGTCAGGAATATGTATCAAAAATGTATGCGTCATATATGACGCGTACATTTTTTATACATTTTTCTGACAAAAAAATAGATTGAAAGTATATCGAAAATATATGCGTCGTATATGCCTCATATATGCATCATATATAGTGTTTATACGTAGCATATATTTTTTTGGTCAGAAAAATATATCTAAAATATATGGGTCATATATGCGTCATATATTTGGTGCATATATACAGAATATATACGTATTATTCTATTTTTCGTCACTATATATGCGAACGATATATATATACGTAGCATATACGTAGCATATATTTTCTGCATATATTTTACATACATAAATTTCCATGGGGGCTATAACGAGGATTAAAAAAAAGTTCTCTGTAGCTGTGGCCTGCCAAGAATTGGCAATTCGAAAAAAATTACTACCATCAAATTTTGCATCGTTGGAACGCAACGAAATTTTTTTTTCATTTTTCACCTTCCTCCATTTTTATCGTTATCCAAAATTTTCGATATAGCTTGAAGATCTCTAACGAGAATCTTGAAAAAGTTTTCCGTAGCTGTAATTTGCCTAAAAATTGGTAATTAGACAAAAAATTTGTATCACTGAAGTTTTCATCGTTGGAACGCAACGAACATTCTTTTTTATTTTTCTTCTTTCGCCATTTTTATTGTTATACATAATTTTCAATATATCTTGAAGACAAAGCAAAGATTTCTGTAGCTGTAATTTGCCAAAAAAAAAATTGGCAATTAGAAAAAATTTGCTATCACTAAATTTTCCATCGTTGGAAGACAACGAAAATTCTTTTTTATTTTTCTCCCTTCTCCGTTTTTATTGTTACACATAATTTTCGACATAGCTTGAATATCTATAACTAGGATTAAAAAAAAGTTTTCCGTAGCTGTGAACTGCCAAAAAATTGGCAATTAGAAAAAAATTGCTATCGCTAAATTTGAATTGTTGGAACGAAACGAAAATTCTTTTTTATTTTTCTTCTTTATCCATTCTTATCGTTACACATAATTTTCTATATAGCTTGAAGATCCATAACGAGGATCGTAAAAAAAGTTTCCCCTGGCTGTAATCTGCAAAAAAATAATTGGCAATTAAAATTGTCTTTTAGTTGCGTTCCAACGATGAAAACTTCAATATAATTCTCCACCAGCAATCCTCGCTCGAGGACACACTCGGCTGCAAATAATAATATCAAAAACAGCGCGTATCTGCAATATTTCCCTTTTTTCATAGTGACTCAAAATTGTGCTTTTTGCAATAATTTTTATGGTATTGCAGAATCTGTCTCACGGTAAATGGTTGCTTGCGATGCCATAAATGACGTTACAAGGTGTACTGCATCTGCGAGGGAGCAGAGAGCGCGCGGTTAAGCGGTGCTTTCGCAACCCATTTACACGTAGGGTCGATTGTATTTCCTGGCACAATAGCTAATACCATTGGGCAACACGAATACGACGTGAAAACACGAAACTTCTCGAATCGGGATTTCCTCTTTTTTTCTTGTTTCTTTTTTTCAATTTCCCCCTTCAGTATTCGACGAGCCTGAGAGAACTAGCGAGTGGAAAAAAAAGCAACGAAACGAGGCTGCACCGAACGTACGTGTACCCCTGACTCGAACAACAGAGTGAGGGATTTCGAGCCAACTCGAACGCTACCGTCCATTTCAATGTTCAGACGCATACACACGTATATCTCCCTTGTACATGAACGATTGAGCGAAATGTTTAACGAAATGTTAAACAATAGAGCAAACGTCTACGTCGCCTTTCTCTTCGAATACTTTCGCAAACATTTCATTCACACTCCCTATATCCTTTTTACTTCAAATAGAAGCCTGATTGAGCACCTGAATCGTAACTGTAGATTGGTAGAGTAAACACAGAGATCTCGAGCTCGTACGTGTACGGAAACATTGTCGACTTTTTTATGCACCTGCTCACGAGCAGGTTTTACCTATTTTTTTTATATTTTTTATTTCGTCAAGCCCGTTCAGAATTTTTGGAGCTGATGCCGCAGAATTTGCCGTCGCTTTGTTCAAACAAGGATTGGAAGACAGAACATTGGCCATTTTTCGAACAATGGGTTCGTTACGAGGTGGATTGCGATCTGTCAGAAGCAGGCTAATTCAAGAGGAAAAAAGAGTAATCGAATAATCGACGAATTGTATTTTTTTCTGAAAAATTGTAGTTTTTTCTGAAAAATTGTATTTTTTTCTGATAAATTATATCTTTTTCTGAAAAATGCTATTTTTTCTGAAATATTGTATTTTTTTCTGAAAAATTGTAAATTTTTCTAGAAAAAATCTTTTTTTTGTCGAGTACGAAGAATTTTCGGTGAAAAAGTGCATTAACAAATATTATTGCCCGAAGAAACGGTGCACGTTCCAATTGATAGCGATTGATTGGGTTCGTGGTATGCGAGGAAGCTGGATAGAAGCTCATTATATTCAGGAAAAAACGATAATGGTAAAAGTGGTAAAGCACAGCCGACAGTAGTGGACTGTTGGAATTTTGTGAATTATTCGCATACCTTACGAAGTATGGTGAATAATTTATCAGCAGGGCAATTACAATATGGAGTCAGCTGTATTGCACAAATTTGTATCGTTAACATAACATGTATGTATTAGTCATTATGAATATAAAATAAATAACATATACTATATTAATTAAATAGATTTACATAATATGATTGACACAATTGAATCGTGATTGCCTTGCTAATAAATTATACATATTACCAGTAGGAGTTTTTATTTGATACAGTCCCTGTTATGTACTCTTTGGGGCGGTGCACTAAAATTGATATTGTGAAAACGATATTTTCATTCTTCACGATATTATTTTTAATTACATGTGGGGTTAGAGCACCAGTACCCAGCGCTGAATCAGTAGTCTACCACCTCATATTAAATTATATCTATATATATTTCGATCCAATGTTAAAATATAGGACCGGCTGACTACTGGTTAGGGGTTCGGTACGGTGCTCATACTTTATCTATATATATTTTTATTTATTTAATTTGCTCGTTCCAACATTCCCTTGTAGATTTTTACGTATTACCTTTCCCAATTAAACCCTTTCCTATCACCCCCTACCGGCGCTTCGGTATCCTAACCTAACTTTCGTTGCGTCCACAACCGTCTTAACTTACATCATACAGCATTTGCCGAGGATACGGGGAAACTGTGAAAAACCCGGGGTAATGATTCAACCGCCCCCCCCCCCTCTCCTGACGATCGAGCTGAAATTTTGCATAAACCTTCCTTTTAATACTTTAAGACAACCCCTAAAGGCATTTTTGCCGACGCACAACGGCTTTTAGGTTTAGGTTTTTTTTGGGTATTCTCGTTTGGCCAAACGGAGAGCGCAATAAAATATACAGGGTGTCCCAGAACCAAATGCGTTCCCTGAAATGGGGGGTTGGGGATAAAATTCTGAGTCCATTGATATAAGGATGTGTGGGTCTAAGATCAAGCCCTGAATTATTATCAATTTTTAAAGGCGGGCCAATCAGGTACACTCGATGAGCCAGCGTATGGCTCACTTACGTGCGCTGGCTCATCGAGCGCACCTGATTGGCCCGCCTTTAAAAATTAATAATAATTCAGGGGTTGATCTGAGACCCACACATGTTTATATCAATCGACTCAGAATTTGATCCCCAACTCCGCATTTCAGGAAACGCATTCAGTTCTGGGACACCCTGTATAGGTATGACCGGAGACGTAGCAGATATAGATATAGTCGGTGGACGTTCAAAAAAACCTTCAAAATTCAATATCCCGAAAATTATTGCGAGTCGCTAAAAATCCCTTGAGAGGTTATCTTAAATTATTAAAAGGAAGGTTTGTGCAAAATTTCAGCTCGATCAGGGGGGAGGGGGGTGTAGGAACATACACCTTAAAAAAAAATAAAAAATGCAATATCTCGAAAACTATTGCGAGTGCCCGAAAATCCCTTCAGGGCTTATCTTAAAATATTAAAAGGAAGGTTTGTGCAAAATTTCAGCTTGATCAGAGGAGGGGGGTCGGAATCTACCCTTGAAAAAAATCTTGAAAATTGAATATCTCGAAAACTATTGCGAGTTCCCAAAAATCCTTTCAGGGGTGATCTTAAAATATTAAAAGGAAGGTTTGTGCAAAATTTTAGCTCGATCGATGTGAGGGAGGGGTTCGGAACCTTATCCAAATCTCGTACCGGTATAAACGGCCGCATATTCATCTGATTCTCTAGTGCACAGTCATTTCACTTATCTACACCAAGGTCCCAGAAGTACCGGCCGTCCGCTGACTGGTTGATGCGCCAGCCGGTGCTGACCGGTCACCGCTCCGAGTATCGGCCATGCACAAGGCCGCTCAACTCGAACTACCGCGGCAGACCCCGACCGCCCATCCCCCAGTGCCAATCTATTTATACACTTTATATTGCTGCCAATAAACTATAGTTAGTTTTATCGCACTCTATGCCCACGGGTGATTGTTGTTAACGCCATTTACTCTTCTCTCCCACTGACGTGTAAAATTGCCCAACGTGGACTGGGAGATCGACGAACAGCCAAGTTTTTACAACTTCGACGGTAATAAATTGTTCTTTGAAAAATCGTACATCCTGGACGCCCTGGAAAATTCTTATAATTTCATTCGATCAAAGTACACAATAATCTTTCCTCCGTAAGAAAAGAAATCGTAGCTTCGTGATCCGCGATACGAGAGAAGCCGTTTTTTTTGTCCGCGTGTGGGTGTTCCGAGGGATTGGCAACGAACGGATGGAAGGGTTGGCGAGAAATGAGAACGGGGAGTGAGCGAGGAGGGGGAAGCTCAGACTCCCTCCAAAGCCAAAGACAAAAACACCGTCCCTCGGGGAGTTTAGGGTCTGTGGAATTTCCGTCTCTCCGTTATACGATCCTCGAGGGGGATTCCTCTTTGCGGAGCGTCACATAAGACGCGCGACCGCATCTCGTCTCGCTCCCGCATATCCACAGCTATTTCTATCTTACTTCTCGATCACGGAATGTTCGCGTCTCAGTCGACTTCCCCGCGGGAATTGGATTCGTATTCGATCTTCCGCATCATTGTGGACATTTTTTTTTCTTCCTCGTTCTTTTTCATCATCCCGGAAAGAAAGCGTGCTTGTTCTCGATCCTTTCAAATCCTCGCCTCTCTACACTTTGCCCCGCAATTTTTCTCCTCTTCGGGTCTCGCGGTTCGATATATCAGCAAGCGGGTCACCGCAGCTATGTAGAGTGTCTCGACGAAATTGCACATCGTAAATGGGACCCAGAGATCGAAACGCTACAGTCAATTCAGCGCACTTCGAATTATTATTCACGCGGAGAATAATTGTAGGACAAAGCCAGCAAAAAGTACGCACCTTATAAACTTTTTTTTCTAGAAAAATCAATTTTGATAATACACTTTGTACTTCTTTTTTTTTAAGGAGAGATATACACCTAGATGGTCGAAAAAAATCGATATAGAAGCTATGAACATTCCGTCGACCCTAGAAGACCTACACTATGGGCCTGGTATCGATGATTCCATGTAAGTTGACAAATTTCATGATTTATTTATTCCCAAATTTTCAAACGCGTTTTTCTCAAACCTCGTTTTTCAAATCGGTATCCAACATTTCTCGAAAACCAATGAACCGATAGCCTTGAGGTTTTTTGTGGTTATTCTATACACCATTGTCTAGTAATTGTCATAGGATTTTTTTCCGTTACTCAGTTTTTGTTTTATAGGTAAAATAATAACTAATTTTTGGCCAAAAAATTACTATTTACGTTCAAACGTCCGCCATTCTGTCATAAATCGATATTTTCAAAGTCGGCTATGACGAGTACTAGATTACAGTATTTAATTTAATAATCTTTTTGGTTTTTTTTTCAGATGATTTTTGAAGACACGCCAGTGGGTACCGTGTACGCAGATTTTTTTACGACGCTCCAAGGATCATACAATATTCTTGTATATTTTTGATATTTTTAAATAAAGAAAATTAAAGATATTTTCGAATGCATACTTTTAGATAATTAAAACCCCAATCAGAAATTCCAAATAGTTTTCCTTGAAAAAATTCACAAAAATTACGTTTTTTTCCGGCTCCTAGGTGTATATCTCCCCTTAATTAAGCTTTGGTCATTAAAGTACATTATTTTAAATATAAATCTTAAGGTAATCCTATCGCTTCACACTAGTCGTACCACTGATCATACTCGAGACTTGTACAATTTATATTTTTAACATATGCAAAAAGATATGTTGTAATAACTACAAAATTGCGTGTCCAAACTGTTTAATGAATTTTCACATTTAATTAGAAAAATGAAAAAAAAAAAAAAAAAAAATAGTTGTTGCAACGATTCGCGCGGTATTTCTAGGTTTGATTATTGGCAACATTGGTTTCTATCTCCGTCTCTTTTTACTCAACCATTCGAGTTTAACCGTCATGCTTTTTAACGTCGATCTGTCAAAGCAATGTCAGGTGCGGGAAATATAAAGCATTGTATTCGGGCCACGAATGGCAAAAAGCGTGAAAAATTTGTGTCGGCGAAATATGTCGTTTAAAAATGAAATCTGTGTGGAAATTCGAATGAGTGAGATGAGGTTAGGACTACAGTCAGCTGTTGCCTTGCTGTCACGTCTCTTTATCGTTGCAAGTGGTAAATAAATCCAATACCGGAATTTCAAATTAAACTTCATATTACATAAACATTAGGTCAATAAGCGTAATTTTTCTGAGAGCGTTGGATTACTACAAGTGTACGTAAGTGTACAAGTGTACAAGTGTACGTAAATCTGATAATTTTTAAGAATCTGACGGATTCCCATTATTGTATACACTTTCGTAGCGACCGGAAATTGGGTTTTTGTATGTCGTCTCGAAATTCCTTCACAAAAATACCTAATTTTTATATTTTTTTCTCTGTAATTAGGTCGATAACCGACCCTGATCTGTTACAGAGACGATTATTAATATATTTAATGAAGCTCAACAAAAATTACGAAAATCCTGTGGATTGAAGCCTGGCGATAGGATTACCTTAAGTAAGAATCGCGAAAAATATTTTGAAAAGGCTTAAATTCAGAACTCGTCCCGTGCGCACTCTTAGGGTGCTGTGCTGCAAAGAGTACGCAGTGAGAACCTTTCATGGAAGCTAAGAGTCCGCACATTAATCGCAAACCTTACGAAATGTGTTTAAAATTGTTAACAAATAAGATCAAACACATCGAAAATCTATTATCAGTCATAAAATTGGAAATAAATACCTTAACGGAGCGAGTTGTTGCCCAACACCTTGACATGACGTATGCTACTGACAGTTTAGGTGGTGTTGCGAAGATACGAAAAAATAAAATAAATAAAATTACTGCGTACTCTTTGGTAGCTCTGCCCTGCATGCGCTTGGAGATGATTATTCATGAATCGATAGGAGATCCAGCCCAAGGCAAAAATAATTGAAGTTTTTAATTTTTTCTTGGGATAAGTTCTTGCTTATTTCGCGAAAATTAATGCTTTATTTAAAAAAAATCATTCATAATGCTTTGAAACGTTTTGAAACTGTTGTGTGATCAACTCCTAATGATTCTGCAAGTCCAGCTAGCGTCTGCCATGAGCCTTCGTGAAGTATTGCCTCCAATTCAACACATCTTTATTTGAATAAAGTAGTGCAGGCAAATTCCCCGCAAATACTCTATTTTTGGCACGAAATTTGACAGGTTTAACATTATGAAAGAAAAGTTGTTTACACTTGGGCAAAGTGGCATACACTTAATTTTAAGCTTGCATATAGTATTTCTTAATAGATACGTTACCATCTTAACCTACACGCACGTAGTTCTGGTAACGCTATCTGTTGGAAAACAGCGAGAACTTATTCAACGTCCTAATAGATCTCTGTCCTGGTTGTAAAGTGAAATTAGTCATGGATAGCAGGATACGAAGATAAACACCCGAATTTCAAGTAAAACATTTTTTTTAAACATTTCACCAGCATTTGTTAATACTTAATTCCAAGGTGACATTTTTCCCTTGATTTGTCTGTTGACATTTAATTAGCTCGAAATTTAATTAGCTCCAATTTGCCAGGGCTAAAAAACCTTTTAGAATTGCCATTTAATATTTTGCAAGTATTTCTTCCGATATTCGTTTTATTCCATTGCTTGACACTCTCCTGGTATACGTCTGCAAGTCGATCCAGCCTTTCAACACTTGCTGCCCCCAAATGATTTTCTTTTGATTCAGGAAGAGTTGAGTGCTTTGACAATTTGTTTTTTTTTTTCTCATATTGTCCGATGACATTTTTATTTTCCACACAAACCGCTACTTATCTCGCGGCGAGGAAGAAGAGAAAATATTTTTCACTCTCTCCCTTCGCTGCTTCTAAATAGCTGACTATTCAAAGGAATGTAAAGAGCCTGACAGATTGAACGAGGAAATAAAACGCGTCAAGCGGAGAGCGCACGAGCACCAAGTTTTCAAGAAAAAACGCGAAGAAACGACCAGACTGTTCCAATTACACGTCAGCGAAACAGAAAGCAAAGTTGGATGGAACAGCACGATTGCAGACTGGAGCGGGAGGGGGAGAGTGAGAGAGAGAGAGAGAGAGAGAGAGAGAGAGAGAGGGAGATCAAGTATTCAATGTAGCGATGGTTTCGGCAAAGCCCAGCTCGCCTCTTTGCCGTACGTGACGACGTTGCTGACGAAGAGGCAAAAGGTCTATTCGCACTGTACGATCTTTCTTAATGTATGCTTTCAAAAGTTACAACATTGGACAACAACGATAACTCTAAATGCAGTGGTGTTGAACTTTCGCTTTCCTGTCAAAAGATTCACCAACTTGAATTCATCTTGATGTACTTCCCGACGTTCCTCATCATTTTCTTCAACATCAATTCAGTTTTAGTCTCTACGACCAATTATTGCATATGGATGGAACATGTTGCTTGACACCCCACGTACCTCCAATTCATATCTACTTGGATGGCATTTGAAAAAAATCCAGAACCAAACGACAGATTCTTAATAAACAGCTTCGACTGCCTTTCGTTTTTTTTTAAACAATAAAAACATTAAAAATAATCCTCAATGATGAGAAGCCTAGGAATGTTTGTTCTCCTTGTCTATTAAGGCTTGGCAAACCGTTCATCAGAATGGAAAATAAAGGTGAGAGAACCATCCACCCCTTGTTACGTCCAACAAACCAGGGAAAGGAGGAATGCACCCTATAACTCTGGCAACTCGCCAAGTCGAAGCCTGGGTCACCCTTACTCGTTTCCCCCTCCTAGATATATGTTAACGACCATCGAGTTACCACAATTCGAGGCCAACGAAACTTTGCCACGAAATTGATCCGATAAAGTGTGCACTGGAGTCCGAAGTTTTCAACCCCGTAGAGCTTTCGTGTCCTATTGACGTTTCGGTGAAATCATTTCCTCGATCATTGATGAATTTCATGGATTGCAAAAATCAATAAAATCAACGCAAATTAATCACGTGGCATTCATAGGGTTGTATCGTTTCGGAAAAATGTACGCCTTCGTATATTCGATAATGAACGATGCAGGCGAAATTTGGAATCGTCAGATGCTACATGTCAAATCCGTCGCAAGTGTCATAGACCAAGTTTGAATTATTATTCAACTTTATTGAGGTGGATCTTTGAAAAGTGAACGTAATGAGGGAGCCGAACAAGCAAGAATTTCAAAATTTTCGTCCTCAAATTAATTACACTATAATTATTTATTGTAGAATAATTGTCAAATGTTCCAAACACTTACTTTCATACATAAATTACCTCCACACAATTTCCCAATAATCCTCCCCATTTTTTCCATCCTTTTCCTCATCATACCAAAAAGGCACGCAACGGAAAATAAACCCAGCCATAATTCCTCAATGATATTGAAGTTTGCATCTTCGAAATGCAATGATCTTTTTTGAGGCCTTGAGTTTGTTTTTTCGTTTTTCGTTATGAAAATTTCTCAACGTTTCTTCACGATGCTTCAACGAATACAATTGAAATATGCGAAAAAGGATATTTAATAATAATAATACGGAAATAAAGATATAAAAAATATTTTTCGTCGCATTCCCACAAGGTGCACCACCAGATTCCTTAAGGGGCTGATGGAACTCGAAATTTGCATACGGGTTTCAAAAAAACCAAGTATATTCTCTCCAAAAAAAAAACCCTCGAACTTTCGAAACGACGAGTGATCGTCGAGTAGTGCGAAGGCTATTAAAAACTGTCTCTCCCCTCCCCCGCGGAGGGTAAGAAATAGGGACGCGTGTGCGAGGTATTAGCTGAGAGAGAAAGAATCCCTTGCAGAAGGTGACGCGAGGGGTGTCGCAAAGTTCGTAGGCAACGAGGACGGGGTGAGAGGCTGGAGGGGTAGTCGAGGGGTGAGCAAGTTGTAGTCGAATATAGGGGTGTAATCGCGCGCGCGCGCGCGACCGTCGCTCATGACCTAGCCCAACCGAGAATTCTCGCGCGCACTTCCCAAACTCTCTCGCTCTTCATGGGGTGTCTCCTCGTCCTTTGCCACCACACCCGCCAAACTTTTTTCCTCACGCACACCCACATGCATATGTAACATCTACAGAGTAACCCAAGACTACGCTCATTCGTAGATTTGCGCACTGCGTACATACGGCTGTTCGTCCTCTTTTTTTTATTATTCTTCACCCCCTTGCATTTTAGTTATTTTCCCGACACTTTTATCAACTCGTAATCCTCGTTCGTACATCTTTCTATTTTTTCTTGTTTTTTTTCTCTACGTTACGTATTTTCGTAACAATTTCTATTGATTCGCGAACTTTTCGACTTGATCGTTTTATTTGCATTTATTTATTCATATTATTGTATTTATTTTGTCACGTTCTCGTACTGTGATATAGTTGCTTGTATATTGGCTGCCAGCAGGGGAAATCGTATTTCTCGTTGGTGTACGTTCGAGGTATAAATTATTCACAGCATGTATATATTTGTGTATGCGGTTGTATATATATATTAATATCTACATATTTGCACATACCTATGTACACATTCTTTAAATGATGATTTAATTATTCATTAATAATAATTGTTTTTATTACACATATATATGTATGTAAAGATAAGTAAGTGTACGTAAATATCCACCCACTCACACGTACATAGAGATATTTATATAAATTTGGTCGTACACGAGGGAGTGTGTGCGTTTGGACAAAAAGAACAAGTCTGCGAGGATCGCGAATGTCACACAGTTAAAAGTGCATGCGGTTGAAACGGACATACCCAGTATGTCCATGGTGTCTTGTGCCTGCGGTCGTGATGGTGGCGACAGTAGTACTGGCGCCGCAACGGTCAGACTCGACTGCCGGCAGCGAAACTACCCCCGTTGCGTGCAACCACCACCACGACTAGCGCGATTCTCCCCACCCCTTTCTCTCGCTCTCTCCCTCTCTCTTCTCCCGCGTCGATCGTCGCGCGGCTCTCTTCCGCTAGCGCAAAATCCTTTTCCCCCCACCACGACCATCGCCCCACCACGTTTCGCGAGGAGGGGGGGAAGGGGGTATGTGGGCGTGTCCAGCAATCGCGAAAGCTAACCGGATAGAGAAGCGAGGTGGGGACAGAGCCAGGCTCGAGGAGAGGGGGAAGCTTGCGGCTAGGACACTGCTGGTCTTCTCGAGTTTGCACATCGCGCGCAATCCCGCGCTCTGGGGATGAAAGAGAGAACGCGCGAGACTGGAATCTCGAAGAGCGTAAAATATGCGGAAAGTACTTCCTCTCTCTCTGTCTCTGTTTTTTTTGTTTCTAGCTCTCTCTGTCTCTCTCTGTCTCTGTCTGTCTCTCTCTCTCTCTCTCTCTCTCTCTCTCTCTCTCTCTCTCTCTCTCTCTCTCTCTCTCTCTTCGTTCGTTTCTGCGATACTCTTAGCCTTCGACCGTTCTTTCTTTTATTCACTTTTTACCGTCTCGCGGAGATGTATTTTCCGTGAATCGAGAATATTCGTGATTCGTATTTATAGGGCTTTACGATTGTCCGGGTAACTCGAATTTTATGCCTTCACGAGCGACGAGATGAATTGGTGGCATTTTCATTCACATTTTTTAAAGGCTTATATCCGGTTGATTTTTTGAAAATATCGGTTTTTGTTTGTCAACGGATTCTCAAGCTATAACGTTTGGAAAATATTGTCTGAAAATTTCACGTCGATTCGTTCCAAATTAAGGGAGTCATGGACGTTTTTAGATCGGTTCCGCGAATCGGCGGTTTTTAGGCGCGTTTTTCTCAAAATTACTTTAAACTTTACAAGATTCTTTTACATATCAAGAAGCAATGCTTGAACGAAGGAATTTTTTTTCCGATGCATAGTTTTTTTTTATCAACGAAAATAAAGCATTTTTTTCACCGAAAGTCGACACTTTAGACTGCTGCTATTTTTTCAAAAATCAATATTTTATTAAATCCTCCGTCCAAATACTAGATAATTTCATGCAAATACTAAATGCGTGTGATTTTATTTATTTCGGATGATTTGTTTCCGAGCAGCAGTGGTCACCGCGATGATCGCTTTGCAAACAGTGGTCTGCACAAATCATTCTGTTTGCCACATTTATAAATATTTTTCAATACAAAAATTGTAAAAGATACTCCAAACCATACTCGTCAAATTAAAAAAAAAAAAAAAGAAAAGTTAAAAATCCTGCACTCGCTTTCCCAAAAAAAAATTAGAAAAATTCTTATTTTTTTCGGCCGCGAGCTACGTGTAATTCGTCGAATCGAAAAGCCCTGATGTATCGATCAACGAAGGTGAATAAAGAAGTTCTTAGAAGCGCATGTTGATATAATATTTTTGGGGGTAGGTTGATATTTATTTTGAAGAGTGTCATTCACACAATATTTATGCAAATTTTCAGTCGATTTGATCGTATTGTTTTTAATTTATTAATTATTCCATGCCTACAGGTGTTGAAAAATACTCAAATATGGAGAAAAGTGAGTTACGTACAGTGATAAAAAACCTGTGCGTGGAAAACAGTTGCTGTCTTCGAAATTCTTAACCACGCACCATATTCTCAGGACTTAGCTCCCAGTGATTTTCACTTTATCCCAAAACTGAAGGAGCATATCCGGGGGAAGAAATTTGACGACGATGATGAGGTTATGTCTGCCGTAGAAGAGTTTTTTGAGAGTCAAGAAAATGTTTATTTTTTTTAGGAATAAGAAAGTTGGAAAAGCGGTATTCTAAATGTCAAAAATCTAAATTTAGTTAAAAGTCTAAATTCTAAAGAAGTAGACGGAGATTATGTAGAAAAATAATATAATTTGTTTGAATTTTCGTGTACTTTTATAGTGATTCAAAAAATTGTTTGATTCGCCCTCGTTCTTTATCACTGTGACGCATTTTTCATGAGATTTGCACTGAAAAGGAAAGGTTGCGAGGTCGATCGCTCCGATTTCGATAAAATTTGACATGCTTGGAGAATGTGTAAAAATAGGCGACACGTATAAAATATACTATATGTGCGGAACCCGATTTACAAGGGGTAAAACGCACCTGCATTGATTACGGGGTTACGCCACTCTAGAGGCCGAAAAAATAGGCTTTTTGGGATTTTTTTTTTCAGAAAAACTCAAAAATAAATCGAGATTACAAAAAAAGGTGTTTATCATACATAACCTAGAGGCCGAAAAAAATAGGCTTTTTGGGATTATTTTTTTTCAGAAAAACTACAAAATAAATCGAGATTACAAAAAAGGGTGTTTATTATACATATCAGTGACTGTATACAATAATTTTTTTAAGCAATCAATTTCAAAATGGCGGCTGTGCAGCGTTTATCTCAAAACTGCATTTTTTAAGTTGGCCGGAAACATAAATCAGACAATTTTCAACCGATTCACTTGAAATGTTGAATATATCTTGAAAAATACATTGTCTATGGAAGTATGTAGGGTTTTTTTGTATTGCATAGTTCATTTGTTATTAACGGTTATCTGACGATTTATAGGCAAATTTTTGGAAAGTGAAAAATTTTGTGAGATACAAATGTTAATAACAAATGAACCATGCAATATAAAAAGAAACCTACGTACTTCCATAGACAATGTATTTTTCAAGATATATTCAACATTTCAAGTGAATCGGTTGAAAATTGTCTGAGTTATGTTTCCGGCCAACTTAAAAAATGCAGTTTTGAGATAAACGCTGCACAGCCGCAATTTTGAAATTAATTGCTTAAAAAAATTATTGTATACAGTCACTGATATGTATAATAAACACCCTTTTTTGTAACCTCGATTTATTTTGTAGTTTTTCTGAAAAAAAAAATCCCAAAAAGCATATTTTTTCGGCCTCTAGGTTATGCATGATAAACACCCTTTTTTGTAATCTCGATTTATTTTGGAGTTTTTCTGAAAAAAAATCCCAAAAAGCCTATTTTTTCGGCCTCTAGAGTGGCATAACCCCGTAATCAATTTGAATGAAATATTTTCAATTCAGACGCTGAGAAGGTCTGAATTGCCATACATGGCATAATCTTCAGAATTTTGAGTTTCAATTTATAGTCACTAAGGATCCCCCTCACTGTTTCAATTTTTTTAGCCTCAAATACGTTCAATACATCCCGTAACCCAAATATTTCACGTTACGATTTTTCGAATTCAGATTAAAGAAAAAAAAACTGAAATGCCGAAAGCAACCTACAAGTGTTAAATCATAACTCATCCGATACCTCTTTTGACGACGTTTCTTTTTTGTCCGTCATTCGCTCTCGGTAACGCAGATTGATAAAACGCGGAATTTTTTTTTTTTTTATTTTATTTTTTTACATACGCGGAACGTTCGTGACATTCATTCGTCTGGAGAGGACAACCTTGGCGTAAGTGGGACACACTTCGCCCCGATGTTGCTATCGAATATCAAACGCGACACTCTCGAATGCTTCAATGTCCTCGAGAATCACGTCGACGACGAAAACCTCTGGCCAAAACGTGACACGTCACGAGAGTCGGTCGCGGTGAACGTTCCCGTCGAGTTTCGCATTTCGAAGGGGTGCGGAAATTTCGGAACGTTCCGTAAAGTCAAATCGACGGAGTTCGAGGGATACGTATTGTGAGAGAGTGCTGCGCGTGGAATTTTCTTCCTCACGGAAAAATCGTTTTGGACGACACCCCGCTGAAATTCTCTCTTTTATGATGGATTTTTTTACGCCGATACGTCCTTTTGATTTCTTGATCTTCAACGATTCTTTTTTTGCCCTGTCACGTTGCCGCAACCCGCTGAATAATAACTCATTTTCGGAATTTCGCCATGGGGAAGATGTGTGTCTTGGGACAATTTGAAAGTCGACATTGATTAGTGTATCTTGAAGGACCGTTCAAATTTTTTCGACCGATAAAAAAACAAATTTCCAAAAAAAAAAAAAAATCGATGGGTTAAAATACAAAATTTCCAAAAAAAACAAACGTTTTCAAAGTTTTATTTTTTATTCTTTTATGGTGTTTTTTTTTCATGTGGGTATTTTATTTTTAACCACACAGTTGTTATACTACAGCGCTTTTTCAAAAACCGCACTACTTGACAGAAAACTGAATAAACTTGCGGGTAAAAAATAATTTTCTCAGAGGAAAGTTAGAGGTGAACATCCACCCTTTGAAGCTTGTCTGGGGGGTGGTTTTGCAGCTTCACCCACAAGCAGTCCACCGATCTGAATATAACAAAAATCAAAATTCTTCTGATGCAAAGGGGAGGTAAATCCACTACAGAAGTATTGAAAAAATGAAGAGGTGACACGCCTTTTTCATCTAAAAAAAATCAATCAAAAAAATACATGTCCAATAGTTTTCAATGCTCACATATATGAGTTTCAACAAAATCGACGGCAAACACGTAAATGATGTAAATGATTCTCTTTGTAAGAAGGATTCCCTATAGCGTAAATGTGTATCCCTTAAGGGGAGGGTAGGGGTTTCAGGATGAAAAAAAAAACACTTTTTTGCGAATTTGTTTCATCTATATGGATAGAGTAAATTTATGGAAACCTTTTGTACATTGTTAAGTGTCATTTCAAGAACATTCCGTGAAATTTGTACGCGAAAATATCCACAAACAAGCCGGTGCCGCGTTTTTCTCGAAATCACTTTTTCAAAGTCCGTGTTCACTGCCATTTGAAAACTACATGACCGATTCATTTCAAACTTAGTACACACTTTCTACATATAAAATACCTCCCCCTAACGGTTCGTTCGAGATTTTTTTTTACATTGAGGAGGTTTTCCACCCCCAAAATGGCGGGATTTTTCGTGAAAAATAGCACTTGTCACTTTACATAACCATCAAAAATTTATAAATGTAAAAAAATTATCAAAGACCGTTGGGGGGAGGATTTGATGATGCTTTGACTAAATTTTAATGGTACTTGATTTCAGATAATCTCTAGCTGAGATACAGTGAACACCGCAAATCGTGTTTTTCCAAAGGCGTTCTTGCAAAAGCTTTGTCACCGGCTCGTTTGTGGATATTTTCGCGTAAAAATTTCACAGAATTTTCTTGAAATGACACTCAACAATGTACAAAATGTTTCAATAAATGTACTCTGTCCATATAGATGAAAAAAATTTGCAAAAAAGTGTTTTTTTTTCACGCTGAAACCCCTATCCTTCCCTTAACGAGGGTAGAAAAGTCGCAAAAAAGACAACCATGCTCGAAGTCATCTGACGAGTCCAAAAAAGTACCAGAGAATGATCAAATATCATAATCAACGTTCAACAATCCTTCTACCTTTTAAATCCCATTAAAAAAATTCCCTTGCCCTTTTTTTCTGCTGGAATTGTCACCTTTTCATCCCGATCGGAAAAATTAAAAATTGTATCCATACATGTTGATCATTGCTCCTACATTTAGACATGATAATCACACAACTATGCCCCCAGTCTGCTTCCCCGCCGGAGGTCATTTCCGGCGAATGTTTTAGTGCACGTGAAAGAAACTAGTCCCCAAACTAGAAGATTGAACAACCCAAATGTAGAGGCAATACACGATTTGTAGTGTGACAACTTTGACTCTTCACCCCCCCCCCCCCCTGGATTGTACGTAATTACTCATACAATTCCTTATCACCCCCAATTATGATCGGTAGACACATCAAGGACATCAAAAAGTCTCCCGGGCATTTCATACGTGAGAGAAAACGGAAGTGGATTCCTGATGGTAAAATCGATTGTGCACGTAATACAATATTGGCATCACGTATCGAGTGTGTGCCAAGGCGATTTGATATATATCGGAAGCCATCGCAGGACTAATTATATTGGTCACAGTGAACCGCGCCTCGGTACCTCCTGTGTGGATCGAGATTAGAATACGGGAATGCTGTATGCCATTCCTGAACGACGCGGGAGGGGAATTTCTGCGAGGGTCTTACACGTACTCTAGCTATACGTTCGACGATGAATTCTACCGTGGTCCTACACGAAGCGAGGCAATATTATCACGTTGATAGGTCTTTCCAGAAGATAGCCAATATTATTTATTGAATCGGGAGTTCTGGGGTCGTTCTGACACAGGAAGCTCCATTTCATTATCTTGGTCAGATCACGTAACAAGGATTTTTCGCTCCTCCATTACCAAAATCCTATGCTTGGGAATCTCTCGAGAGAATGGAGAGCTAGAGGATCAACTGTTTCTAATTAGCGAAATATGGATTTGTAAGCTCTCGAGGAAAAGAAGACCGTCGAGATCAATTACTTCCAATGTTGGACGATACCACGTTGCCTTGAGAATCCTCGATTCACAAGGGGACACGGATAATTCAGACGGGAGTCTGAATTGGAAGGTCCAAAGGGGTTTTGCGGGAATTTTATTAGAAGGGAAAAAAACAAGTGAGCCTAGTAAACATTGAGGTATATTTTCATGAACATTTGAAATGTATAAAAATCAAGCAGATTTATCAACCTATTCCAACAGGTTTGTTGAAAGGCCATAGCCGGGTAAGCAGGGAAAAATTGCCCCCGCATTTTCTCCAGCGAAATTAGGAGTATATTCTGAGGTATAAAAAAAAAAAAAAAAAAAATTTCTGAAAATTTCATCCCCGTCAACGCAATGGTTTTGGAAAAATGAATTTTTTTTTTATAAATAAAAATAAAAATTCCGGATATGCTTCAGTGGATCGATTCGATTTTTGTTGGTACTTGTTACGATCAAACGTGTTACGAAATAAAATTATAGAACATCTTGCGAAAGATTAAGGTTAAAAAAAATAATGTTCGTTGTTTTATTTTTTTTAACTATAATCCACTTGGGGCACGATAACGAAATTTTTTTCATATAATCTTTGGGCACCTTATTAGATTATATAATTTTTTAAAAATAATCGGTTTGGTACGCTACAGTGAAAAAAAAAGAAACAGACTTTATTGATATATTTTAGTTATATATCTATATAACTAAAATATGTCAATAAAGTGTGTTTCTTTTTTTTCACTGTGGCGTACCAAGCCGATCATTTAGTCACATATCAGACTTTATTGATATATTTTAGTTATATATCTATGTAACTGAGTATATCAATAAAGTGTGTTTCTTTTTTTTTCACTGTGGCGTACCAAACCGATCATTTTGAAAAAAATATATAATCTAATAAGGTGCCCAAAGATTATATGAAAACATTTTCGCTATTGTACCCCAAGTGGATTATAGTAAAAAAATAATTAAACAAGGAACATTATGTTTTTTTCAAACCTTAATCTTTCGCAAGATGTTCTATAATTTTATTTCGTAACACGTTTGATCGGAACAAGTACAAACAAAATCAAATCGATCCACTGTACCGTTTTCGGAAATTTTTTTTTATATTAAAAAAAAAATTCATTTTTCTAAAACCATTGCGTTGACGGGCATGACATTTTCAGAA
Source organism: Ophion obscuratus (assembly GCA_964007375.1). NCBI lineage: Eukaryota > Metazoa > Arthropoda > Insecta > Hymenoptera > Ichneumonidae > Ophion > Ophion obscuratus. The sequence continues at coordinate 17,178,417 of OZ023322.1, read as the reverse complement.
AATTTGTTTTCTTTATACCTCAGAATATACTCCAAATTTCGCTGGAAAAATGTGGGGGCAATTTTTCCCTACTTACCCGGCTATGGCCTTTGGATATGTTATAAAGCACCAAAAACCGAAAAGCGAAAGGGTGAAACCACCCCTTAATATAAAAGTGGTTCACCCCTTGATTTTTTTTGCAATGCTACTATAGTGGATTTTTCATTGCTTCGGATTAAAAGAATTTTCTTTTTTATTTCATCAAAATCGGTGGACTTCTTGTGTGTGAAACTGCTGTATTACCCCTAGAGATGCCTTTTCGAGGGGTGGTTTCATCCCTTAAAACCCTTTTTCCGCCGATAAAAAAAATACGTATCGCTTACTTTTCGGGGCTTTATAACAAATCCAAATTTCAGCAAAATCGAAGGGTGTCACCTGAGGGATGTTCCTTGCCAATTTGGAAAAATCGTGAAAATGAAAACTGGAGAAAACGCGCTTCAAAGTTTTCAATAGGATGAGATATTAATATCAAATATCAATCGCTTCTCTGCTTTTGGCCTTGTATCTTCGAAAATATTTACAATTGGCCTCTGTAACTTTGTAAATATATTCTTGGATAGCTCATCTATCGATTTAAGCAATAAAAGAAAAAAATGATTTTTCGGACCGTCTAATTCAGGGTCCCGTATCGAGCCTTCGATTTTGGCGAAACTCATATATGTGATAAAGCATTGAAAACTATTAAACACGTATTTTCTTGTTATCTGCGAACAAACGTTTTTAAGCGGGGTAATTACCCTTTAATGAAAGACGTGTACCCCTTATTTTTTTACATCACTTTATAGTGGATTTTTTGTCGCTTTATGTGGGACGAATTTTGGTTTTCATTTCATTCGGATCAGTGGATTGCTTGTGGGTGAAACTGCAAAACCACCCCCCGAAACGCAGAGAAGTACGTACGGAATTTTTTCATTTTATGAGCAGTTTTGTACGAAATTTTTCACTGAAAATTCATTCAAATACCTACAACTCAATTTAAATACCTACAACTTTTAAATAAAACGATATTTTTTAAAATTACTTACGTACTTCTCGGGGTATTCTAATGTAGATTGACGAGAATTTTTGTTTTTTGTTCTAAATAAAAAATCGTGGATGCTAAATATCACGACGCGGAGCGCCTAAAAAAAAGATAACAAAAGAAAATATAAGAAAGTCGGCCGTTTTGAACATCGAAAAAAAAATATATATTTTTTCTAACAGCTTGATATTCACACTAAATAGATGTGCAATTAATTCTATGAGTGTATGCCTTTTTCATACGAAAATAAATTGCTAAATCCGCGCATGATTTTACACCCCCTACTGTAGCCTAACCCCTTTAAAAAAGCACAAATCACTGACAAAAGTATATCTAAAAAATCACTTTGCATCAAATCACTGAAAATCCACTGTAATGATCGCTTCTCACTTATTCTACTGCACTTTGACACAATACCAGCACACACGTCCGTGCTCACGATTCACGCACGTTACGTTTCAATACGACGAGTTTTATCTCGCCACTTTTCCCACATTTTCGATTCGAGCGTGGTAAACATTCTCAAACGGCGTTCGGGTAACAGTGCAGAATCCAATTGAATCCCAATGAGGACTCTCTGCCTACGGTGTCTCCAACAAATCCCCACAGAGATGTGGGTTCCTTTTGGGACTCCCCAACAAATTTGTGCACGGCGTCACGACACGATACTTTTGGTTGGGAGATCCAACGAATTCCGGTTGAGAATGTCAAATGAAAAATTCTCAAACGACGTTAATCGGGAAATAGCGCGGAATCCACTTGGATTCCAATGTGGACTCCCTACATAAGACGTCCCTATTGAATCTCTTTAGGGATGTGGTAGGATCTGGGGACTGCCCAACAAATTTCTGCGTGGGTGTTGATTGAAACTTTAGGCCAGCCATAATCGATCAGGAACATCCAATTAGTTCTGAATGCCCTGTCTCTCGCGATCATGCAGGCGCATCCGGTGACGTTCCACAACACTATTCTCTCAGCTCGAAAATTTATTCACGATACTGCATAACCAAATCCACTTAGTTTTAGAGCATGGTCCATCTATTATCATCTGCCCATGCAGCGTTTGACGCGAGATAGTTTTCAATATATATATATATATATATATATATATATATATATATATATATATATATATGTCTATATAGCCCACTCGTCTTCTTGCTTTTCACCGAGTTACAGTTAATTTATCAAGCACTTGCTCGAGCATCCATCACGAGCGTGGCAAATAATGTCTGTGCTCGACCCTTCCCTCCACGGACGAAGGGGCTCCTCATACTCATCCTCTCGTGTCAATGATACCCATCCCTTATTCATGCGTTCGAACGGACTAAAACCTCGGCGCACTTTCGTCCCGGAACCCGAAGCTCGTGGAGAGCGATGCCATATAATTTATCAACATCAAGGATACGCGGGAAATCAATTTATTCGCGTTTTTTTTTTTCGTTTGTTTTGTTTTCGTCGTTATTTTCCGTTGTTAGGAGCTTCTCGTTACACGCTTCGTGGCGGGTACGTTGAAGACAAATGATGGGAGGCGTGGAGTTCAACGAGACGACCGTGTGATCAAATCATTATCGACTGTCGTTTGGTATTAATAATCCTGATTTTATGAGGATAATGATTATGGATATTGAATTATGTTGGGCCAAACTCTTAAGTTTTTGGACCCACTTAAGTTTGGGGAGCTGAACGAGAACGTATAGAGAAAAATTCTCAAACGACGTTAATCGGGAAATAGCGCAGAATCCACTTGGATTCGAATGTGGACTCCCTACACTGAAAAAAAAAATTCGTTCATCCATCCAAAAGTCAGTTGGTTTAACAAAATGTATCTTTAAATACGTTCAACTTGATTTTAGATTGGCATAACAAAACAGTATATAGTTGGTGGTCAAATAGTATAGTGGTGTGAACTGTAGCTTATTTAGCATGTCTGACAAGGAACGTCCCTCAGGTGACACCCTTCGATTTTGTTGAAAGTTGGATATGTTATAAAGCACCGGAAAGTAAGCGATACGTATTTTTTTTTATCCGCGGGAAAACGGCATTAAGGGCTGAAACGCACCATAGAAAATGGGGATGTTTTTCGTTTTTCGTCGATAACGTTTTAACGGTACGAGATATTAAAAAAATTCAAATTGCAACCATGTTCATTTTTTGTGCATTATACATTGGAGATGAGAAGGATAACGTTATCGACGAAAAACGAAAAACACCCCTATTTTTGAGGGTTCGTTTCACCCCTTAAAACCGTTTTTCCGCCGATAACAAAAAATACGTATCGCTTACTTTTCGGTGCTTTATAAAATATCCAAATTTCAACAAAATCGAAGGGTGTCACCGGAGGGATGTTCCTTGACAGACAATTTTCAACCGATTTACTTGAAATGTTTAATATATCTTGAAAAATACATTGTCTATGGATGTACGTATAATTTTTTTTATATTGCATACTTCATTTCTTATTAGGAGTTATCTGACGATTTTTTAGGCAAATTTTTCACTTTCCAAAAATTTCTGCCTTAAAAATCGTCAGATAACAAAAATCGTCAGATAATCGTTAATAACAAATGAAATATGCAATATAAAAAAAATCCTACGTACTTCCATAGAAAATGTATTTTTCAAGATATATTCAACATTTCAAGTCAATCGGTTGAAAATTGTCTGACTTTTGTTTCCGGCCAACTTGAAAAACGCAGTTTTGACTTAAACGCCGCACAGCCGCCATTTTGAAATTAATCGCGTCAAAAAAATTATTGTATACAGTCACTGATATGTATGATAAACACCCTTTTTTGTAATCTCGATTTATTTTGTAGTTTTCCTGAAAAAAATCCCCAAAAAGCCTATTTTTTCGGACTCTAGAGTGGCCTAAGGCCTTAATAATATCAGATAGTGGACTATCTCGATGTTTTCTATAGCGACAGGTGTTTTTTTTTTACTTTACACATTAACAACTAGTCGTGAGTTATCGTCACTGCGAAACTTTTGTTTGACTAGTAACAAAAATGACACAACCGTGAACTGATGTTACTCTTCGCTGGCGAGGAAAATATTTTGTGTGTCAAAAAGTATTGTTTTCGTTGAGGTAAGTCCAAAGGATTAATGTTTTTGTTATTTTTTGACGTGATAACGTCTTATAATTCGATGGAGCCGGCTGCACGCACGAAAAAGCATGACTCATCGCCGTTACCTCGCTCTGAGGCGTTCCATTTAAGGCTTGAAGTGTAAGCGAGAGCGTGGAACGAGCGACAAAGAGGTACAATCGGCCTCCGCGTTCGGCAGCGTTCGACATTTGTCTCTCTCCTACTTGAGTGATGGCCTCTGTACACTGCGAGCGACGAGCGACGAGCGATCAGCGATATCCAATGGCAACGTCACTCTCATAGAGCATTTCCGTCATACTCGAGCTCTCATTGGATATCGCTCATCGCTTGTCGCCCATCGCGCGCAGTGTGCAGAAGCCATGAGCGATGCGTCCGCGTGGATAGCTGCTATACAATAATACATGTACATGTTTTCGTCAAGTATGAAGTGCAGTGAAAAGTGAATGTGGTGTGAATTGTTTATAGCAACGATAATTGCGGCGATAAAGGTAATGATTCTTTCGATATTAAATAAATGTTCAGTGATATATTGTCGAATATTCGTGCTTTCATCATTAAAATAAATAGCATCGGTCCGCTAGTGCAGCGATTGTAGGTTATGCTATAATTGACAAAACTATAACAATAAGTTAACAGAACTATTTCACGATGAGTAAAAATCAATTGCTTTACTATTCGATCGAAATAATTATCGAGCGTAGCTATGATTTCAAAAAATTAAAACATAAATGTTAAATCTTCCACATATCATAACAACGTGTCTGAAATGACAGGTTGGACCAGCCAGCCGTCAAAGGGAACAATTTTCTCCTATATCAAACACATTGCGGCGGGTTTTTTAAAAGCTAGAGTTACAAAAATTTTAATGATGTTTCCAATTTTTAAATTTTAAATTTAAGATTTATGAACAATAATTTAATCACAGTTTATTCTTATAATAAATTATTCAAAATTATTACTTTTTTTACAAGAAATTACAATTAAATTTGCAAAAATAATTAAGTAACTAATTGAACAACAACTTTCATTCAGTTCACTTGCTGAAAGAAATAATGTCAATACAAAATTTATTATTATAAAATAATAAAATAAAAAATTAAATTTTAACAGACGAGTAGAAATTTAAACAATAAATTTTATTCAAGTATTTTGTAAATTTAAAATGATTTTCTGAACGAAGAATTTTATGAAAAAATAAAAGTTGTAAAACAATTGCTCAAACACATTCATACTTGTAAAAAATATGTACATTGTAAAAAAAATAAATAAACATTGACATAATTGTATTTATGCGTACAAATAAATGTAACTTGATCAATTCAATTGTGATTTCCATTTACCTCCTTCTCTACATCCATACAAAATATCTATCAAACAAACAAAATTAAAATTTTCTTTTGAAAAATGAAACCTTTCTATCAGTATTTTCTTATGACGTTGTCACGTTCAACTATCGTCAGTAAACCGACTTTACAGGCAACCGATTTTTTTTATCAACTATAGCATTTATTTTACCTGATAAATATATAATGTTCGGAAAAATAGTAATATGTACACAAACATTACTGTTTGTATTCAGCCATGTCAAATCTAAATATTAGATACTTAAGAGATCATCAAAGTAGAACATTTGCATTATCCATAGTATAGGCGGTTATAAACATTCTGTTTATATACTTACATAAACGTAAGTAGACAATTTATATGAAAATTCTGCACTCCAAACTTTAAAGTAGTCTGAGCGCGTGCTTTTCATTTCTATAGTTTTTGTTCAAATTTAAACCAGACATTGTTCATATCATTATGCATGTTCGAGTGAAATTTCAGAACAGTCGAATATTTAGATTTGGAGATAATAGGTTTTAAAATTGCAAATTTTAACACTGCAGGGTCTGCATTGAAATTAAGGCAGAATAATTTTCCATAAAAGATATTTGTCCCCTATAATAAGAAGACATATGGCAATACTACATCGTTTCACGTATCCAATGACGTACGTTTACGCGACATATTCAAAATAATACTCCAACACAAATTTTTTTTTGGAAGTAATTTTTAATCGGCCAAAGTTGTTAAGTAGTTATGAATTGCATGGCATATTTAAACCTTGTCAGTCACACCTCCAGACTGTGACGTTGGGGGTGCAATCCACCCCACTCACTTTGGAGAATGATAAATAATTGAAAAATTGAAGAAAAAATACTACAATGCATTTTCAACCATGCCGATTATTTTCAAGTCGTGTAATTTTGAATATAAAAGAGAAATGTCGAAAAAAAAATTTCTGGAAGGTCGAAAAACGGCTGAGGTTGATTCAACCCCCGACGACTGTTAAGGGTTAAAATAATTCCGCTCCCCCGCCACCAGTGTTGCATAATCCGTCATAAGACGCGGCCGCGCAGCACCAATAATAAAAATCGGTCCGAATAAATCGTAAGTATTTTTTGTAATATTACACTTATCTATCTACAATCACAGTCTTTATCTTTATCAATTCAAGTTTCGATTATCATAAATATTTGAATAACGTATCGTGGTCCAAATATTTTTTTATTTTGTTTTTCTTACATACGTGGCCGACGGTTATTAGTCCTACTTAATTTAACCATAGGCTTTATTATCCTCCTACTTCATGTAGCAAAGTTTGGTCGTTTCATAATGTATTTTACATTACTTTTAAGATGTTACGAATGTAAATAAGTAAAGCGCATATTTATTACTAATTAATTGATCGTTATTTTTAGTGCCTCGATCCCGATGCCTCCAAAACGAGTGTTGTGGTCAGAAAACGACCTGGTGTCAGCTGTCCGAGCAGTGCAAAGAGGAACTTTGCGTTCGTGCAAAGCTGCAAAGGATTATTGACCTCAAATACCAAATATATTACGTCTAGTTTGATTACTTAAGGGGCTATACCAGTGAGACACTTTCAAAAAATCGATTTTTTTGCCTTTTTCGACATTTTATACTTTCAAGAATATCCTGTAAAAATTTCAAGACCGTATCTCTAATCATTTTATCTTGCAAAAATCGATAGTTAAATCTTTAAACGCGTTTTTCTCGAAATGAGATTTCAAAAATTTGCTGACATTGTAACTCAACGAGCAATTATCCGATTGACTTGAAATTTGAACTGAGTACTCTTGAATATATTTACTCTACAATGACGTAGGATATTTTTGATTGAATGAAAATTAACGATTTGGCATTGAAAAAAACGACCATTTTATAGGCAAGAAAACAGACTTTTTTTCATGACTACGCCATTTTATTAGATTTTGATGTTTTTCGAAAATCCTACGTCATTGTACAGGAAACACCTTCCAGTTTAACGACATTTTTTCCTTTTTCGGTTTCAGCTACTCAATCGGCCGGAATCATGTCAGCAGTGGAGGAACTTTTTTACGGTGCCTCCGAAGGCAGCGCACAAGTCGCTTGGATCTCAATATTTTTCTATGAAAAAATTATGTAATATAGCTCAAATATAGCCAAATATATTCTCAATTTTCCGAACCATTTAATTCAGCACTTTTCTTCCAAAAAATTCCCGAAAATCAGCGAAATTTCCAGCGTTCACACTGGTATTATGTTAAAGCCGTAGGCCTTATCATTCTCCCATAGTGAAATAAGGCCTACTGTCAAGGTTTTTCAAAATGTTTAATGCTGTTTTTGTTTATAGTACAAGTTACCATTTTTCGTTCATATTTTATAGAAACTGAACTTGAATAATGATTATAATTAAAATATGTCGATGAAATTGAATATTTTTCGTTTTATTTCAAATATCCCGCAGCTTGGCCTTACTATCCGCAGGTACGTCACATGGAACTAGGAAGATATAGTGGATCCGAATTCTGTCACCATGGTAGCCTATAAGCCTTCATCCTCAGTCCCCAAAAACCCAAACGAACGTTTCATCGTTCGTAAAATGACCCTCCACTGATCGTCCAGCTGTCATTGTTGTTTCTTTCTCCATCAGCCCCTCGCACGATCCGAATAGGGCTGGAAGCCCTACGACTCCGTCGCCCCGCTTCCGGTAGTTCCCAACTCCGTCATTATCGATCGTCTCCACTTGACCGGTCCACGATCAAGTCGGCTCATTAATTTCCCTACGCAAGCTCAGCGGAAACGGCCAATGAAAAATTCAACCTCGCAGAGGCTACGTCGCTGTCCTCGCTGCCTTCATTCCCGTGGACAACCCACTCATGTTTTCAGACGAGTGCACAAGCCGCCTCGTATTTGCATTTAGTCTCGAGTTAACGGGCTCGCGGAACACACGTGATGCTTTGTGCGAAGTTGCAAGCGCGCAACCTGCGATACACGAGAACACATCACGAGCGGAGAAAACGAGGCGTCCGGAGGAGAAAAAGAGGACGAGAGAGCTTGCGGTACACGCGTGCCGGTTCTCCACTTGTATGCGATTTGGAAAGCAGCGGGATGCCCCGGGTCGTTGCGCACCTTCGCCTTGGAACGAAAAAGTATAGGGACAAGGGAAGCGATAGAATACACGAAGAGAAGAAGAGGAAGAGAGAGAGAGAGAGAGAGAGAGAGAGAGAGAGAGCGAGAGAGAGCAGCGTGTTATCTGCTTGATAAATAGGAGTGGTCGTTGAATAATGCAAGGAGCGTTTCCAACGCGTCTGAACGAACGAGTAACCTTACACCCTCGGTGGGTGATGCCTTTGGAGGGTTCGGACACCGATCGCAACGGCGAGGCCACGAGACCAAGCCGCGTTAAGATATACACCACGATTCGCCTAAATTCCCGTTTCCGCGCGTCACAAAAAAAAATGTGAGGAAAAAGGAAAACAAAGTCAGAAGCCCTGGTGGAGCGGTGCATATCCTGGCCCATCTCTCCACATCCATTGGGCTCCGTTGCTTCCTCGAGCACCTTTCACTCGACGTAATGAGATTTCACCGTGAAATCTTTCCCGACCTCACAACCGCCCGGGAAAATGCCACGAATTTATTTGTTCCTCCTTTCATGCATTCATTCATTGCACCTCTTGCCTCCTCATTGGTTCAAGCGGCTCCCTCATTTGCCTCCAATCTCCGAGATTCACTCAACAAAATTGCTCGCGACATTGCCAAATCCTAATCGCTTTCACATATCGTTCCCTTTTTTCTCCCCATGTCTCGAATCTTCCCTCGTGTGCCTTTTTTCCCTTTGACCATCCTATCCCGTTCCCTTTGGGCCCACCTTTGTCCATTTTCTTCTCTGAGAGAAACCTTCAGATGCACCACTGTCGGTCCAATTTTTTCCGATCGTCATCGCCAATGATGCTATGCTAAAATAATTTTTTTTCCAATTGCCAATTTTTTTTTGGCACGTCAAAATTTACTGCTAACTTTTTGAACGGGCTATTCTACTGTGACGGGATGAAAAAGTCAATTGTTTTATGTTTTGCATTTTTCAACTCTGTTCCATCATAGAACTGATATCCAATTGATGGTAAAGTCGATGTTCACTTTATCGACTCAGTAGAGCGCTTTAAAGTAGGAGCGCGCGGTGCGCGCGCTCGAGTAGTACGTCTACCCGCTGCGCGTACCTGGTAGCTTTGGGAACAGCTGTTTTCAATTTATACCTGAGTATACACATACGAGGGTGGGGTGAAAAGTTTCCGGCCTGACCAAGAGATGGTGCCACTACGTCTAGTTTTAGAGCGGCGTCCTACAGTATCATTCCTACCGAGCTTGTATGTACAGTTTCAGCCCAATCGCTACGTTAGTTTGCGTTTGAGAGCACATTGCGCGAGACGCTTCCGTTGTTTTCGTAAAAATGGAAAAATTGGAAAAACGTGCTGTCATCAAATACTTCCATTTGAAAGGTTTTACACCAAAACAAATAAAAGAAGAGATGGATTCAGCACTAGGAGACTCCTCCCCATCATATTCAACTATCAAGCAGTGGGTTTCTGAATTTAAAATGGGTCGTGTGAGCACCTCTGACGAGCCTCGCTCAGGACGGCCCGTTGAAGTCACAACTTCAGAGATGATTGAAAAAATCCATAAAATATTGGTGGAAGACCGCAGGTTGAAAGTGCATGAGATAGCTGAGACCTGTAGGATGTCAGCTGAACGTGTGCGAAATATTTTGCACAACCATTTGAACATGGAAAAGCTGTGTGCAAGGTGGGTGCCGCGTTTGCTCACGCTTGACCAAAAACTGCTTTGAAAAACCATTTCTACCGACAATTTGGCGCTGTATAGGCGTAATCCAAACGAATTTTTGCGTCGATTCATAACTGTTGATTAGACATGGGTCCACTACACTCCTGAAAGTAAAGAACAGTCAAAACAGTGAGTTGGAAAAGGGGAACCAACCCCAAAGAAGGCAAAGACAATTTTATCGGCAAACAAGGTTATGGCTACTGTTTTTTGGGATGCGAGAGGAATTATATACATCGATTACCTTGAAAAGAGTAAGACTATCACTGGTCAATACTACCCAGAGTTATTGCAACGTTTGAAGCACGAGGTGCAAATTAAACGACCTCATTTGGCGAAGAAAAAAGTTTTGTTTCATCACGATAACGCACCAGCGCATTCGTCGATTGTTGCCATGTCCAAAATCCACGAATTGAAGTTTGAATTGATGCCGCATCCGCCCTACTCTCCAGACTTAGCCCCCAGCGACTATTACCTGTTTCCTAACCTCAAAAAATGGCTTGGCGGAAAAAGATTTAAGAGCAACGAAGAAGTTATCGAAGCTGTAAATCAGTATTTTGAGGAGCTTGACGAATCTACGTTTAAAACTGGTATAACTAAATTAGAACACCGTTATGAGAAATGTATCAGTGTTGATGGAGATTATGTTGAAAAATGAAGCAAAAAAATTTTAAAACATCGTTTTTCTTGGTCAGGCCGGAAACTTTTCACCCCACCCTCGTATACACGTATACTTCTATAATTTCACTGTATTCTAGTACTCTCTCTTTTCACTGTGTGAGTAAAAGGACGCTCTAACGGTTAGTATTGTATAGTATAGTATAGTAAATAGTATTGTATAGTATAGTATAATAAACTTTAGACGCGTTTTCTCGAAATGACTTTTTTCACCTGACGTTGCTTATTTCGGAAAAAAAACGGCTTAACCAATCGAGAAAAATTTTTTGACTGCATATTCAGCATATATATGGCTATTGCCCGAACTGGGATTATTAAAAAATATTAATTTCAACTTGTACTTTTGACCGAATTATGACGAATAAAAACGTGTCTTCCGAACACTTTTGAAAAATGCGACGCTATTTTGTTATTTTGCAATATAAGATAATAATCCTAGTTCGGGCGGTAGCAACACTTATGCAGATTAAGAATCTTTTTGAATGTGTTGTTTCCGATTACCTGGAGAGCGCAAATCATCAACGCCAGGGACATACTTTTTGTTCGTGCCTTCACAAGATTATAAATTGTTAAATAAATATACATTTTCATGCAACAAAAAAATTGTTTTCTATTCTGTAAGAGTATTCCGTACCTTTAAGGCGTTACCCCAACTTGTAGCGCAAAAAAGGCCTTTTTCATGAATTTTTTTTAAAGAAAACTACAAAACTTTTTTAATCGATCAATATACCATCTTAAAGAACACATTATAAAGAACTTTCAGTAATTTTTTTATTGAAAAATATTACATTGTTTAGTGGCAAATGGCCGTCAATGAAATAATGTTTTTATATACACGGTTTGCGGTGACCAACATTGCGGCGAAGTGGATCATCTGAAAAAAAAATGCGGATGGATTTAGTCAAATATAAGTATAAACGAGTCTTTAATCGAAGGATTTTCAAAAATATTCATTTTTCACAAAATGGCGGACAGTCAAAGTTAATGGTTCGATTTTAACGAAAAAAAAACGGCCGTTTTTGACTATAAAACGGCAATTTTTTTCGAAAAAAAAATCGAACGATTAAAAACTACATTTTTATGTATTAAATAAGCCTGCAAAATTTCAAGAAGATCGGTTCATTAGTGTTCGAGTAATCTTGGTCACCGACTTCAGAAATGCCATTTTGAGAAAAACGCGTTTAAAGTTTCAATTTCCGGTCGTTTACACAACGGATTCTTCTCTTTCAACGCTCATATCTCAGTCAATTTTGTTCGGATCGACTTGAAATTTTCAGGACATATTCTCAGATACTTATACTTCAAAAAAATGCAATAAAAAAAATCAATTTTTTCAAAATCGCAAGTGGGAGTAACCCCTTAAGCAAAAAAAAAAAAGATTGACCCACACAGGCAACAATTTTCTAAAAAAATATCAAAAACAGCGTTTTTTTAGCCGTCGCAGTAGAATATCCCCTAAAGACCCTTATTACAGACCTACAACCTAAATCGATGAAAAATGATTTTGAATGACGATAAAATCGTGAAAATCGAAAATAAAAAATAATCTTCTCTGCATTCCAAAAAATGCAAACTTCATCAACGTAATTTCACGTCAGACGCCGTTCTCACCGTGGTGTGAAATCTTCAAAGGCCTCTGCTCGCTTGTGACGTATCTCGATTGGTGAAGGGAGAAGAAGGCGTTCGTTCGTTCGCTCCTTCATCCTCCGCCGGGATGTCGGTGCAGATAGGGCTTCGGTGGAAATGACGTAGACGCGTATGTCACTTACGCGTGGCTGTGGCTCCTTTGACCGTCCAGGACGACCCCTGTTGTAATCATTATCATCCACCGGGGGTATGCAGACATACCGTGGCGTTCGTCGCGAAGTATGCGGGTTGGGGCGGACATAGTTATGTCATGTATATGCACAGGCATCATATATAGGCGATGTACATTTGACGAAATAGGTATATTAGAGCGGCGGTTATAGGGGACCTTGTACGGAGACCGGAATGAGAGATCCCGAGAAGGACGGCCGATCGACGGGGAACAAAGAGGCCGGGTATATCCCGAAGGAGCAACCACGACGTGGACGACGATGACAACGACGTCGCGGAAGAGGTCGCATGCGATCCTACGTTATATTGGCATACCAACGCCAAGGCGATATGGGAATACTTTAAGAGCAACTTTACAATCGGTCTCGGGACACGACGCCGAGAGCTACGAGGTTAGCTGGAGGGTAGAAAAAGCGAGAGTGAGGGAGAGAGAGTTTGAAGCGCTTGGAATCTTTTGAATTGAGATCACGCGCGGACTTTGCGGTCTTCTCTTAATTAGAAAATCATTCCTTCTCTCTCTCTCTCTCCCTCTCTCTCTCTCCCTCTCTCTCTCCCTCTCTCTCTCTCCCTCTCTCTCTCTCCCTCTCTCTCTCTCTCTCTCTCTGTCTCTCTCTCTCTCTGTCTCTCTCTCTCTCTGTCTCTCTCTCTCTCTCTCTGTCTCTCTCTCTCTCTCTGTCGCTGTCTCTCTGTCTCTCTGTCTCTCTCTCTCTCTCTCTCTCTCTCTCTCTCTCTCTCTGTCTTTCTCTCTCTCTCTCGCTCTCTCGCTCTTTATCGCTCGCTCTCTTCACCTTTTGATCCACACGCCAGTCTCGTAATTAGTCGCACAAGATCGTTGATTGGACTGCCTGCGCTCATTCGCTCAAGAACATACATTCGAGGACTCTCCGTGTCGAAAATGAGATGAACGTCTTCAGGACTTTGACATTAGGAGATGATTGTCATTATTCGGATCATCGTAACTATCGCTCGCATTTCGGCACTTCAAATGCACCCTCGACATATTTTCATCTTTTGCGACGAGCTGCACTGAGAAAAAAACCGATTAAATAAAAAAAATATATTGGTTGTTCCAAATAAATGTGCTGCTGCGGAGTGCCACCGATATATGAGATTGTTTCAATACTATAAAATATTGGAAAATGTGATTGATTAAAATAACATATTACTTTATTTGAAAAAGCTCTTCTGTTCTCTGAATATCTACTTTATCCTTTAAATAAAATGATATTCTATTGAAATCATTCTATATACAGTCCGTAGATGTATTGGATAAAATAATTAAGCGGTTGCTACAAACATTTTTTATTTCGTACAAAAATATAATCAATAAAATTAATTATTTCTTTACTACATCGAAACGAATATGCCATGGGACGTAAGTTTTTCAATTTGATTTAAATCTTAAATAAAAAGTGAGCATTACAATGATAATGCACGATAATAGTGGAGAGAATATCAGATATCCAATGGAATATCCATGGAGAGAATATCAGATATTCATCTGATTAGAACAGATATTACATTTTGATCTTAGCCACAGGCCATTAAGCGATACTCTTTAGAGTTTTTCCAGCGTTTAAGTAGATTTTCGGTTCGCGCTACGCTTACGAGAAACGAGCGCGCGTGCGGCTTCTAGCGGTTACTCCGAGAACTACGGGTTTCTTCACACTTATAATTTCGGTGGTGCTCGGCCATGATTTGGTTAAATTTACTCAACCAAATGTGCAAGAAACAAATTTTACTTTCGCATAATTTTTTAACCAATTCAAACATTTGCTTATTTTTTTTCAATAAAAACGGAAAATTTATATTTTAACGAATCATGTACTTAAAATCTATATCGGATATGGTGAAAACAATGAAACAACATATTTACTCAATAGAAATTTTATTAGAATCAAACGAGCGAAATTTAATTTTTCTTGTGTACTCAAATCAACAATACTCATGGTATAAATAAAAACGCTTTTTTCGATCGTTGCAGAAATTGCATTCAAAACTATATAATTGTGTTCGCGATAATTTTTTAGATAGTTTCAATAATATATTATTCTCGGCTAACAAGATATCTTCTGAATGATAAAAACCTTTCAATTTTATCATGTCATCGAGGCCAATAACGTTTCGTTTGGACTAATAAATCCGATTATTTACACCAACAATTTTACAATTGAATAAACGAAATTTCATGCAATATCACCAATGATATTGGATCAATTTTTTCCTCAGTGTGGCACTGTCGAGCTGTCCGTTCATCTGCCAAGTTGAGCCATTGTCAATCTTATTTTGGCCCTTCACGATTGTTCAGAGCTGTTGCGTGGAACTTTGAAGCTCGCACGGTTGGAATGGAATGGAAATTCATTTTTCTTTTATTCTTATCAGCAGTTTAGAGCTAGGAAAAGAGTTTAAATGCTTTTTTTCCTTATCAGATATCTGTCACGTTAATCTGAGAATAAATATTTTGCATGGTGATGAAAAGAAGGGGAAAAAGTATTGCCTTCCGACGTTGCAGCCTCTACCTATACAGCGTCTATATTCTCGCGTAAGTCATTGTCAGCTATGTCCGCCTTGTTTTGACTATTTCTACTCGCAGCCTCCCTCCAATGTTCTTCTTATATCAATCGACTACTCTTCAGTTCGTCGTATCGTTTCTATTCCCATCGCTGCGAGCCATTTTCCGATCGTAAACTTATATTGCTTCGGAGTATTAACATCGACAAATTAGGGGCCAACGACGATCTACGAGACTTTCTCGAGAGAAGGAGGTTCTCCTTCTCTCTCTCTCTCTCTCTCTCTCTCACACACACACACACACACACACACACACACACACACACACACACACACACACACACACACACACACACACACACACACACACACACACACACACACACACACACACACACACACACACACACACTCACACACTCTTATATACGGATAGTGGAAAGCTCGTTTCCCCTGCGTAGCTGAAGTTCACTGTTTCGACTTAAACGTAACGTATGGTACCAGATAAGACACAACGTTTGTCTACTAGATAATTCTCCTTATAGAACGACGTATTCCTTACAAGAATTTAGGTGGCTGGGCCATTGTGTGCTTCCACCATCCACTCTCTGACCTTCATTCGCACGAAATGAAACTTTTTTCGAGTCAGTGAATAGTTCGCCCCTCTTGATCTTCACCGTAACCCCTAACCCTTCTTACGCGTCAGGAATCTCGATAGATCGGTCTATTCGCGAGAATTGCTCTCTCTCTCTCTCTCTCTCTCTCTCTCCCTCTCTCTCTCCTTTTCACTCTTCTTCTCGTTACCGATAACGATATCCCACATCGAAAATAACGCGCTCGGCTCAGCGGCGTTGAATTTGTCTTCGTGTGCGTTCCTAACGCCCGAGACGACGAAATTGTCCGAGAAAATTTATAGTCACGTCGTTTGCTTTTATCCCTTGTGTTTTCCGAGTAAACGAGAAGTTCGAGATAAATCCCGAGTGGGAGGTTGAAGCAAATTATCAGAAAAATCGAACGGCACTAAACGTCGAATTGACGCGAATGATAATTGATGAACGATTTTTTATCGCAGTGGCTCTGCTCCTTTGTGCAGGAAAAATGGAACATTGGAATGGAGTGTGGTTGGATTTTGTGGAAGGAAAGAGCCCAAATATGGTTTATGTTCCTGAGAAAAAAATGTACCATTATTCAATATGGGCTGATAAATCGCAGAATTTTGTGGGTCAATGGACACAGACGAAACGTCACCAATGTCACTTGGTCCCTAACCTACAACAGAATTTTGTTTCCCCGGTTCCTCCAATCGTTCGAGAGATCGAAGCAATTTGCCAAAACCATCTCTGTCTGATCCATTCAAAGGGACCTGTTGACCCGTCTATCCTCAAAGTCCGGGCTTGCCGATGTCCGGAACCCCATCCGAGAAATACAGAATTTCAATAATAGGAGAAGAACGAAGTAGGGTCTTAGAATGTCAGTGATATAGGCTATCGCCCGACTTCATTATTCAAATACGAAATAGCTGCGACCTTTTTTCCATGGGGGGAAAGAGAAAAGCAAGGTGGAGAAAAAGTAAGAGAAAGGAAGAAATATTCCACGCGAAGAAATTCAAGGCATCGCGGTGACTGGGAGACGCTTGATGGCTGCGGTGATGTAAAGGTCGTAGGTCACATTCTGAGAGAGGCAAGGAGAGGAAGGTAGAGAGGCGACGAAAATCTAAAACCTCCCACCCTCTTGCGCGACATGCAAGGAAAGTCTCAGACTTTTCCAGTACCTGATTGTCCTGAGTAGAGCGGGAGGGGGGGGGGCGTTCTTACTCGTTCCTTCGGCTTGAGAGGTGTCGAATACTCAGACGGCTATACCGGGGTTGATCCCTTTAAGGAGAACTCAATTGTCTGACTAATTGCAGTTACTCTCTTCCGCTTTTACCCTATAGCTCTGAAGTTTCCAGTTTCCTTTTTTTTCTCTCTTACTCCACCTCATCTGGGTCTCCTCAACTCCCATTAATTCTCGGACCCCTTGAACTTCGATGGCTCCCTTCTTCTTTCCCTGTTTCACTCCCTTTCCGGCGATACTCACGAGTTGAATATTTTTTCCCAAGCTTCATACCTTCAGAATTTATATTAACTTCAGGATTCAGGTCGTGGCGAGGCATGTCGTAGGGTCATTTTCTTAGATTCTTTTTTTCGCGTTGGTCTATGCTAATTGGACATTAAATTGTACTCGGGAGTTCGCAAAATGCATAAAAACGTGCGTCGACAACAAAAAAACGGTCACGCATTCCTTGCAATGTAATAACTGCTGAACTTTGCCTATTGCCGTGGCAATTGGTTTATTTATTGGCTTTGGGATGTGCGTCCAGTCGTTTTTGTAGTTGCGATGTTGCGAGCTCCAGTTGCTGGAAATTTCTCGATCTCAGGCAATCATGGTGAGGCTTGTGTCCACGTAAAATAAACACGATCAATTATTATTAATCAAATATCGAGCTGAATCCTCAATTAAATTTTGCGATTTCCTTGGATTGGCTGATTCTTATTTGACCATAATAAAGTGTTTTTTATTGTTATAACACCACACTTAGTTGACATTGCATGACATGTAAAAAAACGGAATTAGATGGAAGTTTAGTACAATCGTCGATGCAACACGAAAAAAAAGGCCAGGGCCCTCCAGCCCTTTTTAATTTTCTCCAGCGGGTACATTTTCGCAAACTGTCGTGACGTCATGATCAAAATAAAATTCTAACCTACATCGCCGACACTGCCTATACTCTTAAGGGGTCTTCTCACTTTAGACGCTAAAAAATGCTATTTTCATGCATTTTTTAATAGGTTTATATTATAAATATTGATATAAAAGTTGTTACACTTGATAAATACACTTTCGAATTACATTAAGGGGTTAGGCCACTCTAGAGGCCGAAAAATAGGCTTTTCGGGGATTTTTTTTTTTCAGAAAAACTACGAAATAATTCGAGATTATAAAAAGGGTGTTTATCATACATATCAGTGACTGTATACAGTCTTTTTTCTAAACGATTAATTTCAAAATGGCGGCTGCGCAGCGTTTATCTCAAAACTGCATTTTTCGAGTTAGCCAGAAACATAACTCAGACAATTTTCAACCGATTCACTTGAAATGTCGAATGTATCTTGAAAAATGCATTGTCTATGGAAGTACGTAGGATTTTTTTTATATCGCATAGTTCATTCGTTATTAACAATTATCCGACGATTTTTAAGATATATTCAACATTTCAAGTGAATCGGTTGAAAATTTTCTGAGTTATAATTCCGGCCAACTAAAAAAAATGCAGTTTTGGGTTAAACGCTGCACAGCCGCCATGTTGAAATTAATCGCTTGAAAAAAATTATTGCATACAGTCACTGATATGTATGATAAACACCCTTTTTTGTAATCTCGATTTATTTTGAAGTTTTTCTGAAGAAAAAAATCCTCAAAAAGTCTATTTTTCCCCTTAAAACACAAATTTCTTTATTAAAATCACTATTTATAGACGAAAATGGTAGTTTAAAAAGTTCCTAAAAAAATTTTAGGTCTGCGCTGTTGATGTAATCTCGGAGATGGATCATCCGAAACAAAAAAATCAAACCGTTTTGGATTCAGTATGTTAATGGCTACAGCGCATATCATACGATTTTTTATATATGCAAAAATAACCAAATGGCGGACATTTTCCAAAAAAACGTGTTTTTTTACCTTTTTTGGTAAAAAATGGTAAATAACAAAATTTAAAAAAAAATCTTTATATGCGCTATAGCTATAGTTCCAAAGAATATGTGGTTAATATTTCATAAGGATCGGTTCAGTACTTTCGAAGATTTTATCAACAAGCCATCAAAAAACGATGTTTCGAGAAAAACGCGTCTGAATTTTGTTTGGGTTATATAAATACATGACAAATTTTTTTAAAGTATTTCGAAACTATATTTATCGAGTATAATAACTTTTATATAAATATCTATAATATAAACCTATTTAAAAAATCATAAAAATAGCCTGTTTTAGCGTCTAGAGTGAGAAGAACACTTAAGTTTTTTTTGCATGATTAAACAAAAATTTCAACGATTGTCATTGGCCTCGAGGATCGTCCCATACACTGAAACTATATCGACTGTAGAGTGCATCGACCTGAATGATATGGTTTCAACATTTTCTAGTGGTGAAAAAAACCTGAACCGACTGTATCCACGACTGGTATAGTTAGTAGGTCACCTACCCTACCATTACGAGATAGCCGTAAATCATGCGAAGATCATGTTGTCGAAAGATCTACGTAGTAAAAACGCCTACACTCCGTTTGCCGTTGACTTTGGTATTTGGCGAGTTGAGGGAGCTCTCTAATAGTAGTTCAACAACGGAAGTCCGCTCACGTGCAATAGGCCTCCCAATCACCCTTTCTCTATCTCCCCACACCCTAACTTCGACCGCACCTTAAGGCCCCCTCATCTTCGTATTCTCTCTGTACATAATCCCGAGTAGTGGCGCAAGATAGCTGAGCAAAACCCAAACGGCTATACCGGCGAATTGCACTCCTACCACTCTACACGAAGAGAGCACCGACCGTAAATCAACCTTAAACCGTACACCGACCGCGACTTTGAATCGAACGTACTTAGCAAGGATATTGCGGAAGGTTGGCGGTAAAATCTCTTTCCTTCTCTCTCTCTCTCTCTCTCTCTCTCTCTCTCTCTTCCTCTGCCTTTCGTTTTTTTCTTCGCTTGAGCCCTTTCTCATCTGTGGCAACTGAAACCCTTCTATATAGCAGTCCATTCGAATGGATATGGGACACGAATAGAATATATACAATGGTGGATTATCCTTCTTCCTGAAGACTCCATCCAGCATTACCTCTCTCCCTCCCTGCTCACCTCCCCCTCTCTCTGCCTATAATTCTCCCGCACATCATAAACCTCTGGGCCGAGAACTAAAAGAGGGACGAGTGCCCACAATCATTCCCCACATCTCCCTCCTCCAATTTCATAACCTGTGAGCATTCCTGACCGGTGGTCCGAAACGTCAGCTGCTGTCCGTAGAGACCGAATGACTCGAAGAGTACGTCTAATTGTTTCCGAACGAATCGAACCAAGGGTAATGATAATCTTGCCCTTTTTGCCCTTCGCTCGAAAGCTAGTTCACCTTCCAACGATCACCAGGCTTCTCCGCCTCGTCCTTGCACGCTCACACGACAATCATCAGCTAAGCTGCAGCTTCCTAAAAAGTCTCTTAGACTGTAGCGAGGCATTGCCATAATTTCGAATCCGGGTGGGTAAGATTGGAGCATGGCGAAGCGTATATCCGCTTTAACACCAATCTGGGTCACTTCCTTTCACATCCCATGGGCATTTTCTTAGACACCTCGGACATTTATAGTCGTCGTAATAAAGTATGAACGTTTCTGTGTCGATTTATGACGGGCGATCGTGAGAATTCAACGAAATCGTTTCAATCTCATCGAGGACGTACGATCGGGAGAATTCGATAGGTATCCGCTAGCTCCTTCATTCTGCAAGACGCGGAAAAATTCTCGATCGAACATTCCGACGGATAAAAGTCTCCTTACCTTCCCAGCCTCCGGATGATCTTTCAGGTACGTGAACGTCTTTGGCAATTCACTCAAGATGCGATCGTAAATTATTACGTGCCGTAACATTTGATCCTCAATGCTGTGAAAAGTTATCGGCTTATCCATTTTGGACCAATTCCCGCGTCGTATTTTCTAGTGACGGAGCATTGGACATACCGGTGATTCGCGCCATGTGGGTCAACTGGAGGCTTGCCGATCATCTTCAGACTTGTCCATCAAGATGAAATGCCACTTTTGGTACTGTTGTGAAATCTGCCAGTCTTACCTGACATGAAAATCTCCACCGTTGTAACTGGACGGGAATGTTCAACGTCGCTTACCTAAAGTGTCTTCAGAGTAAGCACTGCCCGCTACAATGCAATTTCGATCCGAGTATCCGTCGAGTGACGTCGTCCAAGATGTCGTAGTAAATCAACTCAATTGTTGATTTACTACGACCCGCCACGAAGCCCATTACTTTGATTGCTTTCTATATGGTAACTCTATCCGTGCCATTGCAAAACTGCTCCATATAACCGGCTGTCAATCTTTGGTCCATAGATTTGACTCACTGGTTTACCGAGCTCTTTCGCCGGCCTGTTATAGCCGTGCAGCGCAAGCGGAATTGGGTTAAAACAGTTTGGTTCAACCCTCAACCCTGCCGGAACATCAAGAATATTGGGAGCGCATGCCGAGGTGGCGTTTCTGCAAAATCCTGAACAGTGGGAAAACGCCGCGTGTATTTAGTCGCATGGTCGAGTGCTGGCTGTCAGAGTAATGAATTGAACTAATTATGGGCCACAGCTGCACAGTACCGCTTTTGCTTCAATGCCTGTGCAGTTCTGCGCGCGTATGTGTAATGAAAATGTTGAACGCGCCCTGGTGGAGTCACTGTCATGAGCTTCGAGTTCATCAAGGCCAGCTTTGGGACTATTTATGGTGGAATTGGATGGTTGATTAGTTAATTGGTCATGAAGAACAACGTTTCCATAGTGAATCTTCGAAATCCTCTGGTACGTAAGAGGCTAGAGCCAGATCGTGACATTTTTCGGTATCGCTGCTATCTAGCTACGGCCAACGACCCTTCCTATCGTCCTGACCCAATTTCTGTTTCCCATTACACAAATCATCGCCCGCCGTCGTTTATTCGCAGAAGGGTTGGTTTGCCAGCAGGAGCCACGTTCGCTGTTGAAATTTGAACACGCAGCACAGATCTGGAATCGCGCCTGCAGGCGTCGTCAAAAAGTAACGACTGTTACGTCGTAAATTTGACGAAGGCAATGAATAGTGCAAATATGCGTAGGGTCGGCCAAGCTCGCACGACAGCGTGTCCCTTCCAATATTAACGCAACGGCGAGCGAAAAATGTATCCATTTTCGAGGAGCGCGCATCATGGTTATTACAGACTGGAGGGACATCGCAGGATCAAGTATCCCAACTGCGTCGTTATCACCGGAGGAGTTGATGGGCTATTGTTGCAAAAACCACAATCACAGCGGCAAGTATAAATCTACAAGCCAGCTATATCATCGTGGAAGGGCTGACTCTGATGTCTGCTTCTGCTTTCTACTTTCCTCCTGATTTCGCCAAGATTTACACAAGGGATTTACTTCACTGCCGATGTCAAGGGTTAAAGTTATCGTGTACTTAGCCTGCTAGGAAGGACGACCATCGGATGGCTGGTGTTGGGGCATGTCGCGAAATCCGTGTAATGCTTTGCCAACTGGTAACAAGACGATAATTCGGGGATGGGTATGCGGTTGAGATATTCGGATAAGTCAGGCGATTGGCCAGATACCATCGTTTCTCCACCTTCGTGGAATTCTCGCCTCGATCAGGCTCGTCCGTAGGTTGCTCGCCTCAAGATGGATTGCCTTCAACGCTCGTATTCATAAATCCACGCAAACCCTTCTCTAAACGATAAAGAATGGCGCAGAGAACGGTCCTGCGAGTGGATGTAACGGTGGCTGGGCGAGTTGTACAGGACGAGGGAGCGAGCGAGACGAAAGGACAAGAAGAAATAGGGATTCCAAAGTTTTCCACGTAAACACCCACGACACGAGATATATGAGCCTCTGAGATTTGGGGGCTAGACTTACTCGCTATCAGTTTTATCCGTCGTGCGAAACGTGCACACGTGCGCAGTGGCGCGAAACATTGTATTACTGTTATCACCTTTTTACGCCGATCCTCCACCGGGATCCCAATTTTGCACGATACATTGATCAAAGTCGTGCCTGGATCCGCAGAGTGGTGCACACTGTTTAGCTTACTTTGTTACACCCCGAGCATTTGTTTTTCACCGACGGTTGTAGGAATTGCAAAGACGATGGATGATTGGAGAACTTTGGACGCAATCGTCCGGAATACATGTAAATGGGAAGGGTAAATTGATTTTCCAATTTTTCCTAAATTGTACGCGTTTTGAAGGTACACGTATATCGGTTATTCCAGCTGGAACCCAGTGGCCAACGGCTGGACTCTCACGGCACTCGCTCTCGCCCTCTCTCTGTTCTTCTCTTTCGCTCTCTCTCTCTCTGCCTGTCTTCCTTCATTTTTACCGAACATGTGTGATAAAGACACCGTGGAAATGTGGACTAACGACCGTCCGGGCTAGCCCGGACGCGGGAGCTCCAAGTAGAAATTGGACCGTTGCCAACAGCAGCACTGCGGATGTCGATATGGTAACGGAGTACGTAGTGGGGGCTCGAATTCCCGCAGCATACGTGACCTACCCTTATAATCCTGTATGAAGTATTTACCAAGCTGCGGCTTAAATTGGCGATTTTTTTTTCTTTCAATTTTCAGGATAAATCGTCACTCCCATTTGCGTCATCGTGGATTCCGAATGTTGTAAATTGCAGGAGGTACTCCCGTAGTACGAGATAGTAGAAGAGTAAAAAGAGGTGGATTTATAGGGAAAGGAAGAGGGAATTAATTTAGGTAATTTGAGTGGTCAACGTAGCCGTCTCCTTTTGCCTCTCTTCCGCTCTCCATTCTGTCGCTTTTTTCCCTGATAGTTTCACCGGGTTGTGAGGATGGAAATAATCCTGGAAAACCATCTAGCAACGGGAGAGCTCCTGTGAATATGATTCTAAGCAAATATCATATTTCGCGATAGGTTGTGTCGATCAATGATGCTATCCAATTGTAAACGAAGCCTAGCTTCTCAAAATCAGACCTACAATTCAAATTGGATCATGTTCCAGGGGATTCGCCATACCGTCTCATACGACTCCTTGAGCTACAGACTCAACCCAAAGCTCCGAACGTTCGCCCATTTTTTTTTTCAAAGGCACCGAAATGAGGCAAATGGAACCAGAAGTCCAGAACGAGTGCTACGACCCGGAAGGATTCGTAAGCTTTTTCGTATAATCCCTGACCCAGCTTGTATTGCCATTCGTCGTCTCAGGCAGCCTCGAGTGTCGGGAAATTCGCCAATCTTGAAATGACAGAAATAAAAAGACGCTCAAAGCCGAGGGTTGGTTCAACGTATCGAAAAATTGCCAATTTCCAAAGGCAGCCGCTCGTAAAAGTTTGGAGAGAGATCAATGTGCGTTCGTATAAGCGAAGAGTAATGGATTTGGTGCAATTACTCGTTGACGTAATATGCTGTACGAGTGGGGACCGAGGGACCTCGCGTGAACGCATTATAGCCCGGGAAGACGGTATCTCGCCAACAGCAGCCGTTGTGCCAACAATAACAAATCTTTTACACTCGTGGCGTATAATCCTATCTCGCGTTAACGGCGAGACGCGTCACCAGATTTATCCACGCTATGGTGTGGGCAAAGTGGCTGGGTTTACCCGTTAACCCTGCTCATATGATCCCCACTTTTCGCTTATAACATTCCTGTATCATTGCTCCGCTGGTGCTGCTGCTGTTGTCGTGGAGTTACGTATTGCGAGTGGACCACATGACTGAGTGTGCGCCTCCTACCCGAGTTTCGTTACGGTTGCTTTGGCATTACGGTGTGGTGGTTTCGTTCAGTCCTGTGGAAACGCGATACGCCTCGAAGCCACACTCCTCCCTCACTCTTAAAGCCACCCCATGAGAATGCCGGCCGATGATATACTTCTGGCTTGAGCGTTCCTAAATGAAGCGTGGGTTTTCGAAAAAGAACACCGTACAAGCTACCTGCGATTATTCCTATCATGGAAGTTCCATAGTTGTTGAACATCAATGAAATCTTCCGCGGGTTCGGTGCAGTGGTCGTCATTACTTCATTTGTTGATGACGTTGAACTAATCAATGGCAGGATTGATCCTGAAATTGGGAACTGCAATGTTTATCTACATTCCACGCAGAACTTCCAATCAACATTGCAGGTTTGATTCTGAAATTGGTAACTGCAATGTTTACCTACATTCCACGCAGAAGTGCTAATCAACATGGCACTGTCTCCAACATGGTCTATCTCCAACATTACTTCATCCGTTTATGACCTTGAACAAATCAATGGCAGGTTTGATCCTGAAATTGGTAACTACAAGGTTTACCTACATTCCACGCAGAACTGCCAATCAACATCACACTGTCTCCAACATGGTCTGTCTCCAACATGGTCTGTCTCCAACATGGTCTGTTTCCAACATTACTTAATCCGTTGATGACGCTGGACAAATCAATGGCAGGTTTGATCCTGGAATTGGTAACTGCAATGTTTACCTACATTCCACGCCAAACTGCCTATCAACATGACAGGTTTGATCCTGAAATTGGTAACTGCGATGTTTACCTACATTCCATGAAGAACTGCCAATCAACATCAATGTCTCCAACTGACTGGTACATAGATCTCTTGATGGGCGTATGAGAGATGCCGAGTTTTCATGTACATGTCAATCACACCACGGGCTTCCACAGATGTTGCTTTCCTGAGAGCATTCTCGACTGTGAGAAACTGACCGTATACGATCCGGTAGATAAGAATCGTTACGATAAGACACGAGAGGCTCGACTGCATAATTCGCTGTTCGAGATGAAATCACGCTCGAAAGGAACTGCCGCGGTGGGAAATCGTGATCTGTATATGTAGTCTAATCGTGTATCCAACACGTCTCGATTCTACTTCGCAGTAGCTCGCTCTAGAAATCCATTGCTCGCTGGAAGGCTCTCCAGGGAGGAAAATTGGAAATCGCCCTGTGGGGGAGAGCGAACAACCTGGAAAACGTATTGGCGAGGGAGGGCGAGAGAGATAGAGTGAGAGCACTGTAAGGAGCAGCCATCCCGTGGCTAAGTGGCTTCGATCGTCTCGAACCACGGACCAGCTCACCCGCTCGCGAAACCTCCGTACGTTCGTTTTTTTTACCTCTCATTCTTCGCCTCACTTCTCTCAACCTTCCTCCTCTCGCTCTTTCGCAGCTTCTTTCTTCCGCGTTCTACCTTCAACAGCATCCACGCCAGGGCTCTTTCACGCCTCGAAGGGCCACGACGTTTCCACCCTTACGTTCGGCTGTTCAGACATTTTTCAGTTTTCGCATTACATGGCCGGCAGACAGGAGACCATCAGGGGCTTTTATACAAAATACAAAAGACATCGGTAGCTGTCTTCCCTTAATTTATCCAACTTTTGACTACCTCAGGCTATCCCTGTGGCCATCGACGGAGCGCCGTTCTCCCAAAATACGTGACTCTCTCGAGGTTATCTCGGCGGAAGCACAATGATGATGTCAACCAGGTGAAATTCTGAATTTATCGAGGATAGGGGTGAGTTTTATTCGCTTGTTTCGCACGACTCGCCGAAATGTAGAGCGAATGATCGATGGGGAATAGTCTCGAACGAGCACGTAAGAGTCAGGTCGACGAGACCACCTTCAGTGATTAGTATTCTTATCTGATTCAGATAACAATACAACTTGTAATGTATGCGACAAGAGTTTCGCACGATACCGGGTGTGCGTGCATGTTTATTTGACATCTCACTCCTCCCCCTCTAAGTTTTCCTCACGGGACAACAGTGGGAAGGTTCTATTCAAGTTTGAATGTTCCACATCCGCCCCACTGTTCGCTACCGTGGTGAGATCGCGTTAATTCCTTGTAAATTTATACAATTAACTCGAGCGAGGAGAATACGCCTCGATACCTGGTGCATCCTGGTCCCTTGAGCTTCTACATTTTCTCTTATTCCACTGTGACGCCTCAGCGAGTGAAGTGCCTCTAATTTGACGCGCTAAAATGCTCATCTATCAAGCAGTGATCCGATTCAGGGACTCCGGACACTTAAAGAGTTATGCCTAGTCGCAAAAGTCGAAAAATCACTTTTTTTCAAGACCAATATATTTTGGCAGTACATCATATAAATGTTCCCTGAAAACTTCAAGGTGATCGAATCGAAATTGACAGACTCATAGGCTACTATGTTGACGCCCGTCGGAACGCTTGGAGCGCCGTTCGAAACTTCGAACTCTTTTTTCTCAAAAGTATGTTTTCAATGTAGGTGAGCTACGTATTTAAAAAAGTAATTGCGTTAGCGACAAGGAGACCAAATGCCCGATACTCATGAAGACGGTCCAGTCGACTGGAGGCACGAGGTCAGGGCACCTAACTCCAGACTGTCGTCATCAAAGTGCCAAAGTTTTCCCGCGTTTCGAAACTACCTCGAACTTTGAAAAATAGTGAAAAATGGAAGTTGTGACGTTACCACTTGACTCGTGATAGCCACAAGCCTGAGAGCCTCGTCTCTGAGGGTGGGCTACCGCACTAGCGGCTGCGAGGAATCCATCAAGAGTTCACCGCAGAGAACTATGACTCACATAAGTCACTTTGCTACTTCGAGTACAATGGGTTAAAGGGCAGCTCTTGCTCTCCACGTGAAACCACGCGACGAACAGGTCCCATTATTTTTCCAGCTACAGCTATACCGTGGTACATTGGCGATTATCAAGTTGTTCAATGCTATCCGAGGTCCGGGCTTCTGGAGTATAAGGTCATGGTGTCGCTTACACACTGGACACACGTGCAGCTGAGTTATGGACTGAGCTATATCGATACCGAGCTAACTGCCCGATGAAACGCTCACGCTAAGTAATCCAGATTAATGATATTCCCATCTCTTCGCTATGAGGTTCGTTCTATCACGATTGGCCATGCACGCTCAACCGAAGCACCGCGAGCAGTTCGCAACACGCGTGTAGACCGAACCTGCGCTCGGATTAGTCAAAGAGCCGTAAATCGAATTTCATAGGCGATCTTGTTGATAAAAGAGCGGACGAAGACAGGACATTGTGATCTTGTACCTGTCTCATTCATTTGAATAGACATGGCTTACACGATATCTCAAGCCGGTCGAACATTGTCGTTCATGGGACAGCACAATGTATTCTCAACCTGTAGGATTAGTCCAAGATTACTATTGCGGACGTCGACCGTTCAGTCGGGACCACCCCTTCTAGCCTGGTCAATGAGGAACAGCTAGATCTACGAGTGTCAGCAGCTATTTTGCTCTTCCTATCACTTCCGCCTCGCCCCCAAAGAGAAAGCACACAGAGACTGTCTGGGGATATAAATTCGGTATCTTCGCAGATCATTGGGGCACCAGCAACTTTTAGGAGGGTCCAGTGAACGTTTGGACGCAGGCCAAACTCCAAAGGCCAACATCTATCACCTTCCTCCCTCTGGCAAATCTTCCCTTCCTCGTTCAATCCTTTTCTCGTCTGCCCTTCTGGAACGTGCTCGCCTGCAGCAGTCCCCGGAATATAGATATCTTCCCGCGTTATCCTCCGTTCACCATGGCATTCTTTTGTCACCATGGCTGGCTACTGTTCGAAGAGATACCGCAGGATAAAAGGAACAAGAGTCACGGGAAGATGAAGATGGCAGGGGCTGGAGGTTTGTGTCAGGGAGTTACTCCAATGAGCAACTAGGCTGAGACCCAATCAAAGCGACAAATAAAATCTTGCAGAGCACTTTAGCTAGGTTGTTTTGCGTCTTTGGGCGTCACTTCAACATCGCTAGCGAATTCCAGTGGTTACTAGCAACCCCTTCCAGTGCTCTTTCCACTGTTTTGTAGTTCCAGAAGGTTATCCAGCCTTTGCCATTCTACATCACTTGTTTCTGCCTCCACCGAGTCACCAAAATATTTTTAATATCAGCCAGCCTCACCCTCATCCAACCGCTTTGGAAAGCCACCACATCGTCCTCCACCCTGTCTTTCTTGCCGTACACCCATGCGCGGACCAACCAACCCCCCGCGCCAGCATACGCGCACGTTTAATTCGGTCAGGCAGTTTGAATAAAGGGCTTGTAGTGTACGAGCGCAATGGAAAACGGCCTTTCCAAACTTCGTAGAGTTTTATAGGCGGCCATATGTTTCCTAGAGTTAAAGCACCCGGGGTACCATATCCAGCCAACTGGTACACATGCATACGTATCATGCTGGTGCAGCTCGTGAACGCGTACCAGTTAAGTCAACAAAGCGCACGAACATCTGCAGCAACGGAGGGACAAAAAATTCAGCGATATTGTAGATTTCCAGCCGAGGCCAAGTCTCCGAGGGCTAAGGAATGGGGCTTACCCTCGGCTGTTTTGATAACGGCCGAATGATTGTTTTTTGCACTGTCTAGGACTCCACTTCTGATGACCCGGAAGCTTGCCGTTGGAATCGATACACAACTCTGACCGTATTGTCAGCTTTTTTACGGAGAGTTTCTTTTATCGATTAAGGGGTTATGCCTAGTCGTAAAAGTCGAAAAATCACTTTTTTTCAAAACCAATATATTATGACATATCATCTTGTAAATGTTCCGTGAAAATTTCAAGGCGATCGTATCGAAGTTGACATATTCATAGGCTTTATGTTGACGTCCGTCGGAACGCTCGGAGCGTCGTTCAAAACTTTAAACGCTTTTTTTTCTTCTGGAGGTCATACTATAGTATTTTATCGGAGGATTTCTTTTCTGATGTATACTTTTGATTTGATGAACGAAAAATGCCCATTTTTTCGCAAAAATCAAGACGCATCTTGAACACGCACCATTTTGTTTTATGTTGATTTTTCGAAAATTCCTTCGAACAATCATAGGATAAACTAGTCATCTGACGAAATCTGTTTGATTTTTTGATATTAGAAATTACAGAGTGTTCCTCAGGTGATACTTTTTCAAATAACCATGTTTTTGCAAAAATGTATCATCACAATTTTTTTTTAATCCCAATATGAGCTGTTTTCGATAGTTACGACCAGACCATTTAAGGGGTAAGGCCACAATAGAATTAAAAAAATCGATTTTTTCACTCTAACGGTGCTTTATCATCATAAGAATAAGTTACTATTCGATTTATAGCAAGAACATTTTTTTCACCGACTTTGAGCGTATAACGTAAGCCCACCTCTGGCACGGCCAGACGCATACGTAAATCTTCAAACGCGTTTTTCTCGAAACAGCTTTTTTCCACTTGGCGTGACAAATAACGTCAACTATTTTCACTCGATTCACTTTAAATTTAAAAGTTATGTTCTTAATTGCATTTCGCAGAGAAGTACGTACGGAATTTCTGATTAATTGAAAACTTTTTATTTTATGAACAGTTCCACACGAAATTTTTCACTGAAAATTCATTCCTACAACTACAACAACATTCAAATACCTACAACTTGTGAATAAAACAATTTTTCTTTTTTATTCGTACGTACTTCTCTAGGTATTCTAATGTAGATTGACGAGAATTTTTGTTTTTTGTTCTAGGTAATAACTTGTGGATGCTAAATGTCACGCGGAGCGCTTGAAAAAAGATAACAAAATAAAATGTCAGTAGTCTGCCATTTTGTACATCGAAAAAAATAAATTCTAATAGCTTGATATTCATACTAAATAGATGTGTAACTAATTTTATGAGTGAATTGCTTTTTCATACGAGAAAAATTGTTAAATTCGCACATGATTTTACTGCGTCCTAACCCCTCAATCATTTGGCTAATCCAGAATATTATGAGTGCTTCTTCATTCACACATTTTTCATTCATGCCACAATTCATTCAGGATTTCGTTCACCATCCTCAGGCAGTAATCGCCCAAAATTTCAATCATGTTAAAATCGAATAGGAATTTATTTTTTGACATTAGAAATTACAGAGTGTTCTTCAGATGATACTTTTTCAAATACCTAATTTTTTGCGAAAATGTTTTCATTCAAAAATCACAATTTTGTTTTCATTCAAAAATCACAATGTTTTCAATTCATTCAAAAATCACAATGAAAATGTTTTCATTCAAAAATCACAATTTCCAAAAAAATCCCCAAAATGAGCTGTTTTCAACTGTTACAACTAGACATAACCATTTTAAGCATTTGATTAATTCAGTATTTCGCGAGTGCTGTGTAAACGTGTTCATTTACACATTTTTCGTTCATGCCATAATTCATTCTGGATTTCCTTCACCATCATCATAAAGTAATTGGCCAAAATTTCAATCATGTCAAAACCGAATAGGAGTTTAATCGTTGCTAGCCGATTCGTCGTTCACTTGGATAAACGCAAGGGAATGAAAGCCCCACTGCCCGTCGATGTTATCCGACCGTGGAAGTTTGCAATTTCGTGGTAGCCGTTTGTGAATGGTCTGCTCCTACGCAATCATATATTCGTGGCCTATTCGGTACGTAAAACGGTGGACTAACGAAATATGTTTTTTTTTCCATGATACATCAAACCGAGTAATCAACGTACGCGCGTTTCAATGCACGGTTACGCATGTCGTTGTTCTTCCGCTATCGTATCCACCGCTCGCTATTCTCCAAATTGCCAAACAACCATGGTACACGTGTCTCAAATGATGAAATCATTTCATTAATCGTAAAAGCCTCAAAACACGAGTGGACGCTGAACACATTCGCGCGGGTAACGTGTTTTACAACAAATACGACGACCGCCATGTATCGTAGTTTAAATTGTAATGGCACTCTCGGAATAAGCACGAAACGGGAACGCAACTCGTGCCCAAAGTATATTGTTTCCGTATGACATCGCAAATGGGACATGAACCAGTTTCGTTGGAACTACCGCTGATGAAAATTCACAGCACACGGAGGAAAAGATTCGCGGTATCGTTAACTTCTTTGTTTTTTTTTTTTTTTATTCATTTGCACGCGTCCACGGATAAATATGTCATCCGAACGACACGAATAGAAAAATGAGAAACTCGGAGGAAAAAAGAGGTCCATGTTCCATTATTCTTACCTCGCTCGTACTGCGGATTTTTTCTCCGCTACACCTGGCAGAACTCAACGCTTTGACTCACCTGAAACATACGAGTACACGTGCGAACGTTAAAAAATGTCAAGCTTCGGGTTCAAAAATATTTTATACGAACAACTCGAGGTGAGCGGTTGAACGTTAATATTTCTATATAAATAATATCATATGCGATATTTTATATTGTTTGGGTGGGACGAATACTGTTGATGTGTATATATATATATAGACATATATATAGACATATATAGAATATAAATAACTTACGGGTATAGCTATAATTATTTGTTTCGCTAGGGCTATTGTTGTAATTGATATAATTATAGTGATGTAATTATGGCTTAAAAGTATCATCTTGTTTTGTTTATTAAATATATCATATTGATTTGAATGACAATAGAGTACTTTTGATCCCGAATTATGAAAATGAGCACCGTAGTAATTAAAAAAATTATTTTTTGAAATTATTATTTAAAATGTCATTGCATTATTTATTAGATTATTTTCATTATTTATTGAATTACTTCTATTATTGATTAAATTATATTATTATTTGTGAGATTTTTTAAGATTTATAAGTAGACAAGTGCTGTTTTTTTGTTGCTTAAACGTACTTTTTGTTCTGGCTTGTTTTATTGTTTCTTTCGTTCGTGTTTTTGCATACTGCGATGGTGTGTTTATAAATTACGTCATTGACTTAAATAACAAAACATTACTTCTGATCCAGGATCACGATAATGAGCACAGTGCTGATAAGGAACAAGTTGTTTTTATTATCAAAAATGTTTATAACAAGATTATTTAAAATTTCAAAATACTTTCATGCAAGTAACGAAAACGGTTTTTCTTGTCAATGGGGCCGCGTGAGAGTTGTCAGTGAATAAAGACCACCGTTGGCTGAGAATTGTGATAATGAGCACTTTGCTGATTAAGAAAATTGTTTTTAAAATAATTATTTGAAATAATTATAATAAGATTATTTAAAATTTAAAAGTAGTCAATCGTAATTTTTTGCTCAAAAGTAACATCTTGTTTTGGCTTGTCTTATTGTTTCTTGCGTAGTGTCTTTTCATAGTGGGATGGCGTATTTATAAATTAAATTATTGACTTCAATAACAATACATTACTTATCATCCAGGATTATAATAATGAGCATTGTGCTGGTTGACGAACATGGATTTTTTAAAATTATCAACGAGAATTATAAAAAGAATACTTAAAATTTAAAAATAGCCCCATGCAAGTGACGAATGGTTTTTTTTTTAAATGGTTCTGCAATGATTTAACGCCTTTAGGTAACAGCATTTATTTAACAAACATATAAATAATTATGAAGCTATACACTGAGTAAAAAATATGACGTATGAGGTGCACAAATGGGTAGTCGAGGAAACTGTTAGCATCGGCGAGTCGTTACATTTTTTAGTGATGTTATAAATAGCAGCATATGGTCACGTGAATATGGCATTGATCAACGATAATTACTATTTTTCAACCAGAGCAGCGAATTTTTCACCCTACAGAAGTACGTTTCAATTAACACGTACTGGCGCTATTATCGTATTCGTTTTAAAACTACACTTTTATATAGGTCAGGCGATTTTACGAAATTCATTTTTCTCCAACATTCTATTTCGTCACGTTCGATGGCGTCGAGAGATATGAATTGAAGTTTGCCCTAGTCCATCAAAGGAGGATGAAGCACGGCTCGAACTGTCATATTTTTTTTATACCTTTGAGAACTCGTTTCCCGAATGAAGATAAAATTGCAGAAATGATGAAAAATCGCGGGAATGAGAGCACGCAATTACCATCTCCGATTGAAAAAATACACGAGTGCAAAAACTCATGGCCTTTGGTAAAAACAAAAATCAAACAGTTTTTCACAAAAAATCACAGGATCTCGATTACGTATGCGATAAAGAGTCTCCTGTTCTTCAAACAGCCCTGATTCAAATACCCGGAGCGTAATCGGTGTCAAGGTTTTGGAAAAAAAAATTCCAGTACCTTCTTCTCTTCAGTGCTGGAAAGTAGGAGCTTTCTCTGGGCAAAAAAGACATGGGGGGTCTGTTGGAAATGCGTTAAGCTATATCAGCCGAAAATTGCAATCTCCTGGTGAGGCGAGGAAGGACGAAATTGCAATTCCCAACGAATTGTAACGGGATGCACCTCCAGGAGATCTCTCCTTCCCTCTCTCTCTCTCTCTCTCTCTCTCTCTCTGGAGTAATACGAAAAGCAGCAGCGCTTATGCAAGCCTATATACGTACAGCCAAAAATGTTGTCCTGTGGGAGCACGTGAAGAAGGACCGCGCCCGGTGAACCGACTCGATGCACCAGGATCGTTCGCGGTTTCGGTCCCGACGGCGCGAAGTTAATTTGATTTTTATCTCACGTAATATCCGGTCTCTCTGGCTACCGTAACTCCCATGCGCCTCCAAAATCTCTGCAAAGTATTCGCTTCTCTTTCTCTCTCTCTTATTTTTCTTTTGGCGATTACTTAAGGGGAGGGTAGGGGTTTCAGCGTGAAAAAAAACACTTTTTTGCGATTTTTTTTCATCTATATGGATAGAGTAAATTTATTGAAACCTTATGTACATTGTTAAGTGTCATTACAAAAACATTTCGTAAAATTTGTACCCGAAAATATCCACAAACAAGCCGGTGCCGCGTTTTTCTCGAAACCACTTTTTCAAAGTCCGTGTTCACTGCCATTTGAAGACTACATGACCGATTTATTTCAAACTTGGTACACACTTTCCACATATAAAATACCTCTCCCCAACGGTTAATTTGAGATTTTTTTTACATTGAGGGGGTTTTCCACCCCCAAAATGGCGGAATTTTTTGTGAAAAATAGCACTTTTCACTTTACATGACCACCAAAAATTTAGAAATGAAAAAAAAAATTATCAAAGACCGTTTGGGGGGAGGATTTGATGATACTTTGACTAAATTTTAATGGTACTTGATTTCAGATAATTTCTAGCTGAGATACAGTGAACACCGCAAATCGTGTTTTTCCAAAGGCGTTCTTGGAAAAGCTTTGACACCGGCTTGTTTGTGGATATTTTCGCCTACAAATTTCACGGAATATTCGTAAAATGACACTTAACAATGTACAAAAAGTTTCAATAAATTTACTCTATCCATATAGATGAAAAAAAATTTGCAAAAAAGTGTTTTTTTTTCACGCTGAAAACCCTACCCTCCCCTTAAAGGATTTGCGAGTAGCAAAGCGTTCGGTGTTTCTTCTTATGTTATTATATCCTTATGGCATTATCACATCTTCATTGTATTGATTTTATATTTTTTTTTTTTTTTAATACTTTATTTCATTATTATTATTTATTGTTATGACTATTGTTATTATCGAAGCGCGTATTACAAAATTATTATTAATTGTATTGTATTATTTCTATTCTTTCATTGTAATTTTTCGATTACAACAATTACAATTTACAATTTTTCGATTAGTTCTCAAATTTCCGAGTTTCTTTTATTTTCTTTTCTTTTGTTGCATAAAGCTTAATTGCATTATTATTTTCTTATTTTAGTTAAGTTTATTTTTAAGTTATGATTATCATAATTTTGTATCTTGCGTATACGATTATTACGATTTTATTCCTTTGTTACTTTTGTTATTATTTTGTATTATTTTGTACATTGCCCGAAAGTATTACTAGGACGTAATAAATTCTACCATCATCATCATCATCATCATCATCATCATCATCTCTCTCTCTCTTCCTCTCTCATCTCTGCTTCTAGCATGATCATCCTTCACCATCCCAGCTTGCCTATTTTCATTTATTTGCAAATGCAATTTCCAAGAGCAACGTATCCGGGCAATTTAGTTCATGCACTGTGACCTCTATTATCGGGACCTGCACAGATGCAACAGGCCCCCACTACGTGCCGAATATCGGCCGACGCGGCGCATGGTGGGAGAAGCGTCTGGCCCTATCGTGAGGCTCGAAGCATGCTAGACAATAAGAGAGGGCTTTTGAGGGGTACTGCAATAACAGCTACCCCTGCTGCGCAGAATCGGCTCGCGTGGATGGTGCGCAACTTCCATTTTTGCGAGTGTAATGCGGAGCCAATCTCGCTGCTTTGCCGATAATAGAGGTCGCAGTGTACTCAGGAGAATGCCGAATTGAAGATAGAGCTGCCTTTGAGCACGAAACACTAGCCCCACATTCGTTAGTTGGGCAAAAAGCAAAGAAAAGAACATTGTCGAGTCTACAGCAGTCATTGATAAAGAATACCGAAAAAAATTCATACCGCGTTTCATAAACGGGCTAGAGTAATCCGCGACAGAGGGAGACGTACAGAGAAAAAAAGAGGATAGGAGGAAATCGCAAACCAATTTTCGTCTTCCGATATTACACTATACTCGATTATGAGCGTTGTCTCGTAAAAAATAAAAATCGTCCTCCACGCATTACCGGAAGTGAAAACGATTCCCTTTTCCCGCCATCTTGTTTATCGACGTTCTCGCTTTTCTTTCTTTCCTCTTTCTTTTCGCCTTCGTATTCACTCGACTCGATCATCGAGTGTGTTGATCGCCATGGCGCATCCCGGAGACTCGTAAAATAATGGGAATTTAAATTCAATCGCGTCTGTCCGTTGCCGATGAGAGTATTTTCCTTTTCGTCGTGATTTTATTTTCTCCTTTTTGCTCTGACATCGCCTCGTCGGAAATCCGTTTCTCTTTGTCTTTTTCTCGGTCTCTCGTATTCGTTTCGCTCCGCGAGCAAGAGGACCTACAGATATTGCGAAAAATTGCATACCTTAAAACGGGGTTAAATTGACATTGAGGACAACTTTGACAGTTTTTGGGGCTACTTTAACGGAGCGCCAAAATACGGTTCAAATGTGGGCACTTTTTAACTTTTTTTTCTATTGTTGCTCAAATTGGTTGTTCAAGTTTATTATAATGTTGCTAAAGTTGATTGTAATGTTGCTATAGTTGATTGTAATGTTGCTGAAGTTGATTGTAATGTTGCTATAGTTGATTGTAATGTTGCTAAAGTTGATTGTAATTTTTCTATCGTCGATTGCAATTTTGCTCAAGTTGATTTTGATCTCAACGTTAATTATAAGGGACTGCTTTCCATATCGGAACCTCTCACTCAATGCTTCTTCGACATGAAAAGTAAGTTTTTTTTACTATTAGTATCTTGTGTATTGCTCCAAAACTATTATTCCTTCTTCAGCCTTGTTTACAATCATCATTACTATGAATAACCTAATTGAGTTTATTGTGGTCAGTACCTACCTACAACATCTAGGTTTTTTGCTGTTTGATCAATTATTTAAAGCGAGGATGTGGGGGCAGTTGAAACAAACGTTTCGGGGTGAATTGAAACGTGTTTCTATTGACCCTCAACAAACATTTCAAACGCAAGCACGTTTTCCAAATCTAGTTTTATTTTTTAGATGCCAAGAAATCGTCCGAAATGTAAAATAATATTAAAGCACCTCAAGATACTTTCAGTGATACTCAAACTGGAACGAAAAGCAATAAAACTGATTATTTTGATTAAAAGTATATTTTATTCACAACAAACATACTTTATGACGTCATACACATCATTAACAGAACCGGGGTTTAGTAGAAACATTATTTCAATCAGCTGAAAACACCTATTTCAACTAACCCCAGGCACTGTTCCAGTTGACCCCGACACAGGGTGAAATAAAACGTTTTCCGAGGGTTTCCAAATAGCGTCTACCTAAGTCAAGGGTACATAAGAAGCAAAATCAATAATGCTATCATATAGCCAGTCAATCTATCTATAATTAAATCCCATTACTAAACAGATAGGGTATAAAATGAAGTCACACTAACCGATTTTCTCAAAAACGTTTCAATTGACCCCAGCCTACCCTACGTGATATTTTTATGTAAAATGTTTCCTCAATAAAGATGACAGTTTGATTGTAAAAAAATCGTTGTTTTTCATTTAGTTCCATGCATAATGTATAAAATAATACATGCTTTTTATCAAAATGATGTCCAAGTAGCCCTTAATCGTTGACATAAGTTGTATTTGAATGCTTTGTAAAAGAAAGTTAAGCCCCAACATCCTCTACAATTATATATATATATATATATATTAAGTGTCAAAGTAACCTCGAGTGTGGGGTTTACACTCGAGGTTACGTTGACACTTAAAAAAAAAATATATATATATAAAATTGTGGGGGGTGGTAGGGCTTAAATTTTTTACACATTTGAAAGCCAAAGGACACATTGTTTTATTGGAGAAGAAAGGTTGGAATTTAGGATGTATAAAAAAGTTACCTACAAACAACTTCCAAAACATGTTCAAAGTAATCCCATTTTGCAATATCTTCCAGAATTGAGATTTGAACTATTCGGATCGATCCCACGATCTGGGCAGAATACGTGTACATGTGTTCAAAGCCAACATCCGTAGACGTGGTGCCACATCCGTGAGGGTGCACCCAACCCAACCCAAACGTGCGGAATATCTTGACGTATACAGCTCGAGGGGTCTCTTGGCCCAATTATACCACCTGGGCAATAGAAACGTTGGAATAATACCGGCAGGTGTTTAGTGACAGCATTTGCACATTCCGCTGGCAATGGCCACGTCCAATGAATTTCATCAAGGTATAATTCGAGACTCATTGTGCGTCGCCTGATTGTTCGTCTCGTTGACTCGCGACTTCGGGGCACACGGAGTTCGTGACAGGTACACCAACCTTTGCACAATGTGAACGCACTATTTTTCGTAAATTAACGATAAATAATTTTTTCTACAAATCATTGTTCAAAAATTTCAATTTTCATTCAAAATCGTCGAAAATGTGCAAGGTTTTTCGCATTTAGTCAACGTAATTTTGAGCCCTGAAGAAACATTCCGTGAATTTTATAATCGGCGGAAAATTTCCCATTAGGTAGATCCTGGAAATGGTTTAAAAGTCGAAGAAACACTTTTTCGACCCTTTTGCCTTCTTTTCCAAAATCGAGAAATCTCGACATTTTAATCAAATGTAGCGTCGGTCGTATTTGAGTTACCGAGATTTGTTAAGGGGGTTTTAAAGAGGATTTTCATAGAATTAGAGTACGGCGTTGGAATCAACCCGATATGTCAATTAGTTTCGCCGGAAAGTGCATTTCAAAAAATGGCCAAAAAACGGCAAAGGGTTTGAATTTTCAAAAGCTGATAGTCCGTTTTTGAAATTCTACCAAAAATCGACAAATCATCAGGGCCTAATGAATTCAACGATATTGTAAAAAGCAAACGATTACGAAGAGAATGCGCAGAGAGTGGAGTTCCAAATCGAAAAGGAAAAAGAAGAAGTGACATTTAGTGAAGGCGGACATTTTTTGCTAAGATGCCAAATGAACTTGGAATTTTTTTTATAAGTCCATATCGATGTATTTTCACCCCCTGAATACGAATTAACCATTTATCCCCCCTCCCCCCAAATCCTTAATTTCTATTGAAGTCGTCGAATCCGATGAATATACGTTTCGTGCGTTTAGTCAGCGTAATATTGAGCTTTCGACCAAAACTCCGTGATTTTTTTAATCAGCGGAAAATTTCCCATCGAACAGTGTACCAAAATATAGCAAAAGTCAGAAAAAGAAAATTTCGGGTTTTTTTCACTAGTCCGAAATCGTCAAAATTGCGAAATTTAAAACAGCCATAGCATCGGTCCTATTCGAGCGGAATAAATTTATTAAAGAGGTATGAAAAGGATTTTGGTAGACTCAGAAAATGCCGCTTGGTTTGTCCCGTTATGTCGATGGAAAAATAGGCAAATTGGTATGTACGGGAAAATTCGCTAAAACCGATCGCCCGTCTTCAAAATTCTGCCAAAAATCATAAAAATCATCGGAGCTCAATAATTCAAACGGCATTTTAAAGAGAAACGATTACAAAGGAAATGAGTACAGACTGGAGTTCCAAATCGAAACAGAAAAAAACCACGTCACATTTAGTGCAACCACAATTTTTTTCCCAAAATGTCAAACAAATTCGAATTTTGAATCTTCTTTTTTTAAGTCCATATTGATGTGGAATGCGAATTCACTATTTATTTTCCCCCAAAACATTGAATTTCATGAAAAATCGTCGAAAATGTATCGAATGGGGTTTACCTATTTAAGGTTGCTATACGGAAAAAAATGCAAAACTATGTAAAATAAAGCCCGCCCCCTCCAAGTCTTATAAAACCCTCGGTACAAAAACAAAATGAGAGAATATATTAAATAATATCATTGTCTTACTACTCAAAAAATGTAAACAAAAATATTTACAATCTAATTTATCGTTAAGCTTGCCAATATTTTCTCTAGGGACTAGCTTTCACAGGAAATATTTGTTTTCATCCACATTTTTTCATTCCCCATGTGTTTGAACGGTAGGAATATGCCCCACCCCCCAACTACCTGAAAAAATCCATTTTTGAATATCAAAATATCCACGTGTATAGAGTATTTTTTTTTCACTTTCCTCAAGTGAAATGACCCACAGATCCATCACCTCGGCACAGTCAGGACATCTGCAGTTCGTTGGATTATATTCGGAACAACTAGTTATACGCGAGACTGGAAAATTGTACACTTAGGTGCATGTAGTACGTCCATGCACGTGGGTGTACGTCGGGATACCAATGGATTTGCGGCATCGTGGGTAAGCCCGTTCGTTTGCACACTTGCGCGAGCAACCGCGGCTCACCGTCCTATAGGAATGCCTCGAGGGGTTGCAGTCTCGAGATTGCACAAACCCTCCAGCGAAAGAGGTCTTTCGCGACTCCGAGGCTCTCGGGCTTCTGAGGTTGAATTTATTGTCTCCGAGGAAACTATACGGGAACGAGTCAGGCATGCGAGACGAAGGGTGTGGTGTCCCATACTTTCACGTCCTTAGCTATTAATTCCAGCATCGCGTATCGCTATTCAACGTCGAAAAAAAATTATTCATTAAAAATAAAAGTATGTCTGAAGAAATAAAAGTATCTCCTATAAAAAAAGTACTTATTTCCAATAAAAAGAAGTGATTACTTTAATTTTTGTTATTGGAGATAAGTACTTTTTTATACGAGATACTTTCATTTTTAATAAATAATTTTTGTCATTAATTATTAATTTTATTTTTATAGGATAATTTTTTGTTGTTTTCAGGCATATTTTAATTTTCTTATAGGCGATACTTTTTTTTTAATGATGGATAATAAAATTTGTTCGGTATATTGTTGTAATAATTAATTTTTAGCAATCTAATGTCCATTCGTATGTCTTTGCGGATTTTTACGGTGACCATCCCTGGTGCCCTTCATTATTTCCAGTTCTCGAGAGACTCCGGCGAGTGTTTTCCACAATCACGATTTGGTGGTATGTCGTTCTATAGTGAAATACTCAAGATTCTACGGAGAAAGACAGACAGAGGGTGGGAGAGTGTAACATGGACGGTGGCAGAGTTAATAAAAAAATGACGTTTTTTTATTGGTCTCAACGATGTATGTATAAACATCCCACGAACGATATGGTCCGGAGAATTTTTTTATCAACATTTTCAAACTTAATTTTTTTATTACCTTTTTCTTGTTTTTTTATAACTTTTATTTTTATTTTTTATAAACAAATCGTTTTTTCGTCGAAAATGCGACTTTTTTTTCAAAATCGTGCCAAATTTGCAAAAATAAATATTTTGTAATAATTGTGTGTACTTCGCTAGCAAGACTCATGTAGAATACAAACAAACCAAAAATTGTTCCAGGTGCTCACGTACGGTTCCGTCAGTAAATAGTCTCAAAAAGGGCTCTCATATTCTACCTGCCATTGGGACTGGGTATTTTCTTGCAAACGAATAATTGCTTTAAGTACCTTCAGATATGTAAAATAAACCCTCCAAATCTAATTTTGATTGGTTCATTAGTATTGTCAACAAAAAAAATCCCCAAAAGCCTTGTTTTCCGACCATCCAAAGGGATTTAAGGCCTAAATTTAAAGCCTTCGAAGCTGTGGGCCAAAGTTGAGAAGCAGTGCAGTGCGCATCAAACTCTGGCTGGTTTCAGCCGAGCTTGCGGTCAAGATTCCTATCGACATCGACCGCGCTCCCCTTCCTTTGGTAAATCGACCATTCGTGTAAGTACAGTATCTCAATTAGACTTTTCTCTACATCTACATATGAGGAAAGAACATTTCGGACGCGTTATATCTATCTTAAGGTGACTACCTCACATCTGGCTGTTTTGAGGACTACAGTTGATTGTTTTTTTTTTCATTAAAAAATTGCTAATTTTTTGTCAGAACGGTTTTTCAAGTGACATTTATCCAAATATATATATATTCATCTAAGGGTCATTTTGAAAATGATGGAGGGTGCATAACTTTGAGTATGGGACAGGCGATGAGGACGGTGCTTGGAGTCCCTCTCTCTCTACCCTCCCCTCCCTCTCTCACTATATATACAGATCTTGACACAGATATATTTATACGTTTCCAGCACTTTGGGGCGTTTCTTGAGTTACACGAATTCCAAGCTTCTGGATCTCGTTTTTAAAAGCTGCGTGTAGCATTCAAAGACCGTGAACGCTTTAAGTGCGGTAGCTAGGGCGTGCAAATAAAATGGTACTAAAAGGCGTGGTCACTCTCTTTTTCTCCATTTCCACCGATCGTTTTTCCTTTCTTTTTTCCGTTGTACTCCGCAGGTGGAACGTGAAAGGGTCGCTTGCGTTAAAGATCGCGCAGACTTTCGTAGGAGAAAGGTCGAGGGACGCGGCGAGGGAGGAGGGGAGAGGCGGAAATTCCGCGAAATTCCTCTCAAATAGCGTATAGATGAAGAAAAGAGAGACGAAAAGGTCCATGGGTATCAGTGCGGAATTCGAGAGCCGGCTCGCGTAAATTTCATTGCAGGGGTGAGAGCCAAAGAGTTGAGGGACTACATTTACCTAGGTGGGTAAAAAAAATTGCATTAAAAAAAAAATTTATTCGATATCACCATTTAGCTATATTCCCTGAAAATTTCATTGAAATATTCCTAAGATTGAATGAGCTACAGCTTCCAGGAATCAGCCGGGTGCTATATGGTAGCATCATACTTCAAACTTCAAGGGGGTATCGCTCTCTGGATTCTTTGAAGAATGTTTTTTTTTGCATATTGTTATAGTGTGAACTTTTAAGAATATTTTCAGACCAACCGGACCCTGAAATTCTAAAAATTGACGACGTTACACCTCTTTTAGTGGAACAGTGTGCGTCGGCTTTACCGCGATCCGTCGAGTTTGAACGCGATTATTAGTCCAGTAAAAGAGACGAAAACGCAACATTTTTAGCGTAGAATACGAATTTTTGACTGAAGGTAAGAAGGTTGCATACTGAAAGTAACCGCAATAAAATGTTGCCTCTCAACTCGCCCCAACC
Source organism: Ophion obscuratus (assembly GCA_964007375.1). NCBI lineage: Eukaryota > Metazoa > Arthropoda > Insecta > Hymenoptera > Ichneumonidae > Ophion > Ophion obscuratus. The sequence continues at coordinate 17,134,904 of OZ023322.1, read as the reverse complement.
CTAAGAAATAGGAGTTGAAAACTTAAAAAACGCCGTATCTCGATAATTAATAGCCCGATGAAAAAATGTTTCAAAAAAAGTTGTTTGGAATAATAAAATACATATAAAGTTACCTGACGTCCAATCCCCTATCTTTGAAAATAGCCGCGGAAAAACGATTCGAAAATTCGGGGTTTAACGTTTTTCTCGAAGCACTGTTGTTAAATCCGGTGGACATGATATCTCGAGAACCACTCGGTGGATTATTTCCAAATTCACAGGAGACACGACGAGAAATATTTAATGATAGTTGACGATCTCGGTTTTTCGAAATCGATCTCGCTCTTTCAAAATCGATCTTCATTTTTCAACTCTAAGAAATAGGGGTTGAAAACTAAAAAATTGCCGTATCTCGATAACTAATAGCCCGATGAAAAAATGGTTCAAACAAAAGTTGTTTGGAATAATAAAATACGTATAATGTTATTTAATGCCCAATCCTCTATCTTTTAAAATAGCCGCACAAAAACGATTCGAAAATTCGGGGTTCAGTGTTTGTCTCGGAGCACTGTTGTTAAATACGGTGGACATGCTATCTCGAGAACCACTTGATGGATTATTTCCAAATTTACAGGAGACACGACGAGAAACATTTAAAGGTCGTTGACGATCTCGCTTTTTCAAAATCCATCTTCACTTTTCAATAGTTACGTAAAAATGACGACTTTTTTCACAGATTTTGTATGCTCGAGTTTCAATTCGTCGCCACTTTGCTAAAAAAATGATTTTGAAAATCGTTGATCGTCGACGACTCGTATTTATTGTTAACTTGAATAACCCACTTGGTTTTTAGGTTTCGAATGGACCGTTTGAGCTGGAGAGTGTCCACCGCCAAACGTCGCCAAAAAATGTCACCATCTGCTGGCGGCTGTGTTTTTGTTGTTTTTCTGTATTTATTGGTGATTTTTTTCAAAGACTCTCAATATATTACGTTTGGGTTTAAAAAAATGCGTTCCTTTTTCACTAACCGTTTCCCAGAAAAGGAATACAGAATTTGGCAATTTTTTCAGGCCTCTAGGTAGATGTCGAGCTGATGGCTTGAGCCTGAGGATGTTATTTTTTTTCCATTGTCACAATCGATATACCTCGACATTAGGAAATCCGTGCGGTTTTAATTATTTCATGATCGTCGAATAATTTTCGTTTCCAATTTAAAAACTGAAAAAAATCAAATATGGCCGCGTATATTTTTGCCGATCGAAGTCTTGCACCTCGCGTCTTGTTTGGAAGGCCGTTGAATCCGTCGTAGGTATGAGAACCGTTGGGAAGCCACGCAAATCCTCCGGTGCAACGACGTACCTAAATATGTATACACACACACAGCTCCGAAGTGACGTCTACAACACTCCGTAATCTCCGCCATGAAAGACCCAGCGGGACGCACGGACGTCTTGTTCTTTGAAGTTCCAAGTGATCTTTTAGCGCCCCGGGGATTGAAGAAAGCCCTGGGACATTTGCACAAAAAAAAGACGAGAAGACGTTGAACATTGGTGAAGAGGCTTCGTCATCATTATCCAGCTGCAGTTACTCCAGTCACAGCTTTTTTCTCTTCTTTTCCCATTGCCACACCTCCAGCCGGTCCTTCGAATCTTCATTCTCACTGCTTTTAATCCCTGCAGCCATCGGCCTCGACTCATTATCGTCAAAGATTGGAAATTCCCGTCTTTGCCTGATAAAACGAGCTGTGCGACAGCCGAGCTCCAAAGCGGAGAAACGATGGAAAATGTAGGTTAAAGCGAACCGATGATCTCGAGGAATAATTAAAAGTGCCGGTGTTCCGGAGTTATTTATATGTATGGGGTATTCCACCTCAACGCGGACTACTATTGGCCTCACCGGCGTTAATTATAAATTTCCACAGTGGAAAACCCTACTCCTGGTGTGGAAAAAAACACCCATTTTTGTTCAATTTTTTTTTCAATTTTTTCCTCCAACGGAAGGGCCGCGACTGCAAAAAATCGAAAAGTCCAGTCGGGCCGTTTTTTAATTTCTGAAAATATTTAATTACAGTTCAGACCTGTTTGGTACATTTTTTCGCCAAAGCTCAATTTGTGTTCCCGATATTTAGTAGGGGTTTTTTTTTTGGTGAAATTTCGATTTTAAAGCTGATTATTTTACAGTTGGAAAATCAGAAAAGTAATTTTTCGGTTGTGTGAGTAAAAACAAACTTGGAAAATGACGAAAAAATATGTTCGCGTAGAAAGAATGCATGTAACATTTATAACGCTTGGGGAAGGATCGGGATCAGCATAAAAAATGAATCGAAGCCTCTTCTGTTCAGGTGAAGTCAAATTATTGACATAAGGAAAAAGAAAGCGAGAGGGGAGGGGAACTAAACGACAGCATATATAACACAACAGAAATATGATTCGTGATGATTCCAGAAGAATTCAGAATATAATACATCCCACCTAAATTGCATTTCACCTAAAATTTACATTTCACCTAAAATGATTAGTAAATATCGGAAGCACAAGTTGAGCTTTAGCAGAAAATGCACAAAATAGGTCTAAAAGGTATATAAAAAGCTTCCGAATTTTTTCAACACCCGAGCGGTTTTTTTTAATGCTTTGCAGCCACAGAATGGCAAGGGATGGGGGTAGGGGGTAAAAAAGTGTTTTTCACACCAGGAGTGAGATTTTCCACTATGAAAATCCACAATTAATGACGGTGAGAGAAACGGTTGTCTGATAAGGAACATCACTCAAGTGTCCGCCTTCAATTTTGTTGAAACTCATACATGCGATAAAGCGTTGGAGACAATTAGACACATTTATTTGTTTATCTGCGTGAAAACGTTTTCAAGAGAGGAACCGACACCTCAAAGAAAGGCGTGTCACTCCTTAATTTGATTTCACTTCAATTACTCTTTAGTGGATTTTCCGTCACTTTACATTAGAAGAATTTTAGTTTTTGTTTCACCCAGTCGGTGGACTGCTCGTGGGTAAAACTGCGAAACCACCCTACGACACGCCTTTCTTTGGGAGATAGTCTTCCCCCTTAAAATCCTTTTTCCGCAGATAAAGAAATACGTGTCCAATCGTATTCAATGCTTTATCACATGTATGCGTTTCAACAAAATAGACAGTGGACACTTAAGTGATATTCCTTGTGAGTTGAGCTGGAATACTCTATATTTATGTATACCTACACACGTAGATGAAGGGTCGAAGATAATTTGGCATGAACTCTTAGCATCATAAAATTCCGCAAATCGCCGATAAAGCAAAAGTAAGAAGAAAACAGGTAATTATGCAGTTTGAAGACTTTTCCGAAAAACGACGGAAAATTGTTTTTTTTTTGCATGAGCTGCTTTAATTGGTCACCTCTATTGATATTCTGTCGCGAAAGGCTGACATTTTCTATTAATTGCATAAGTTATGGAGTTTTTAAGTTCCCGGAAACACGTAATATTTATTCTAAAAAAAAATGTATTGTAGCTTACATTTGTACGAGGTCCGTCCCCTTATTACATTCCCCACTATTTTCCACTTAATCCCCCCCCCCGCCCCCGGAAACACGTAATAAAATAGGGAATTTTTTAAATATTTCGACCCCTATATTGGCGCTGGGGGGAGGGGGTTTATAAAAGAAACCTTCCTGAATACAATGACGTAGAGAAATTTCGGGGGTCACTTCCCCCTTACCCCGTTACAGCCGTTGTTTGGGTTTGTTTGGGTTGTTATTAGGGCCCGAAAAATCATCAACGTAGTACAATTGTAGTTCATTTAAATATATTTAAAAATTACGTTTACGTACTTTTTACGTAAACGTTCCGTTACGTTTACGTTACGTTACGTTACGTTACGTTACGTTACGTTACGTTTACGTTACGTTAAAAATTACGTTATGTCTTTGGGCGTTGCAGCCCCCGGATCCCCTGCGTGGCTGCATCAGACACCTTCCGCACACCACACACAAGAACAGAGGGAGGCAGGGAGGATTTAGGAAGGCTTCTTTTATAAATCCCTCCACTCCCCACATCCAATATAGGTGTTCCGAAAATGTTCGGAAATCCGCTATTTCATAACGGGTTTTTGTGAACTTCAAAACCCTATACCTTTTTATGGGAGGGTGACCGCCGCGATTAGTTTTCGGCATTGCATTTAGAAAAGCTTTTTTACAAATGCTTTTTTACCCCCCACCCCCAATATAAACGTCAAAATATTTTTAAAAATTCTTATTTTATCACGTGTTTCCGCGAACTTCAAAACCTCATAACTTATGGAATTAATAGAAAGTGTCAGCCTCCCCCGACGGAATATCACTCAATATAATGGAATAAACAAGTTCACGGTGAAAAAAAAAATCCCCGCCGATTTTCGGAAAAGTCCTCAAACTGCATAATTGACCGAAAAAATCACGACTTCCGATCGCGGTTCTCGTTTCGCTGACAGTCGGATCGAGACTTTTCCAAAAAATTCTTCTTGATCCACCGTGTCAATTATAATCCATTTGATCCGAGATAGGCTCGTTATTCTCATCGCGCAGTCCGTTTTGTACTTTCGCCGGATGACTTACGATAAACTCGTCCGACAATTCGAAGGGAACATTATTCGAGGCGCAATCTTGGCTGCCGGCCGTGTCAAGTACGTAGCTTCGGGGTCTTTAGCCCACAGGACGATTGAGGCGTAAACTCGTTGACTCCCTTACACCCTTACGGGCAAATCCAGTCAAAGTCGTTCCTGGTCACGTAGCCGGGCGACTCATTCGAGAATTCATTCCTCACCGTCTCGCCTCCTCCCTTTGACGCTGCGACACGCTTTGGCCATTCTCAAAGTCGCCTTTGGACTCTATGGATTTTGCAATTCCCACTTAGCCGTAAATTCGCCGACACGAAACTTCCATTACTCGCTTTAGCATATAGAAAATCGCGGCCAACTTATTAGAAAAAGAAGTGGTCAAGTGCGAGTCCGGGGAGCCGCACGCGCCGATCCTTCATCCGTACGTGCGGAACTGCCGCGTGCACGAAAGTCTTCGGGGAGGGGCACGATTTTACGGAAGATTTCTTTTCTTCGTAAAACTTGCACTTTTTGTTATTTATCGCGTAGCGTTATTCATGACGGTTTGCAGGATCCTACATTTTTTTTCGAGAAGAGAACAAAGTCGACGCGAAACATTTTTTTTAACGAATTTGTATTGATAAAAATGGCAATATTGATTATTGAAATTGAATGATAATTAAGACTAAATTGTATTTTTAATCGGTGAAGAATTAAAGTAAAGGTAGCACAATACTCACGAAAGTAAAATATTTTTTGAGAAACCGTAATGGGGATTCTTGCGAAACTTGTGTGAAGTCTGCCATCGAAGTACTTCGTAATTAACGAACATTAAAAATGAGCGATATCGCCAAAAGCGTGTTCATTGAAAAAGTTCTCTTTAATAAAAAAATATAGGTTTTTTTCTCTTTAATTATCGGTTTTCGAGTGATACCCAACCTAACATTTGAAAAGAACGCATTTGTCCAAAATTCTCAACAAAAAATAACTGTTTTCCTCATTTTTAAATGCATTTCATTTTCAGACTAATGGGAAACATCCCATCATCCCTCTGCTTCTTTTCGTTGTTCCTGATGACCCATTCAATCAATGGAGAATTCAGCGACCGACAAGGAACAGCACTCAAGTATCCACCTTCGTTTTTGTTGAAACCCATATATGGGATAAAGCATTGAAACTTATTAGACAAGTATTATTTTATCGGCGGAAAAACGGGTTTAAGGGGGAGACCACTCCACAAATAAAGTGCCAATGGTTAATTTTTTTTCAATTCTTTTATAGTTGATTTTTCATCGCTTTACACAAGAAGAATTTTGGTTTTTGTTTCATTCAGATCGGTGAACTGCTAGTGGGTGAAACTGCAAAATCACCCCTCGACACGCCTTTCTTTGGGGGTCGGTTTCTGCCTTTAACGGGAGGTTACCGTCGAGAGGCATGACAATTGAATTTGTAGGGTTTTTTAAATATAAAATGAATACTTGTAGTAATGGGTTTCGACGTATTTTATTCTTCTACCAATGGAGAGTACACTCCAATTTTATTTATTCAAAAAAAATTTTAATGGCGGCTTTAGCGCCCGTCACACAAATCCATGCATGGCGTGTTTTGATCTGCGCGAGGTGCTCTACAACCTTGTCAGTTCATTTGAAACAAAACGGGTTAAAAATGATTGAACTAGACTAAATTTGGACGGCCTTATTTTTTTTTTTGCTTTCTGAAAAGCTCCTGGAGAACAACAGGGCAGCCGTTTGAAAAAAAAAACAATTTCTTTGCCCGGATTTTTTTTTGCTTCAACGGACGAAAAAAAAAATTCTCAATCAATTTTTTACCCAAATCGCTTCCTGATGGCCCCTCAAATTAAATTTATTTTCAATTGCGCAGAGATTTACGTGAATTGGTTCGTCTGTTGAAGTTGTAGAGTAAAAAATTCTGTTTCTTAATGTTTCGTTAAATTCGTAAAACGTTATGAAAAATCGTATTCAATGTTTGTTTTTGAGACCCCAAACAAACAGGCCCACGTGTTCTAAACACTTTAAGGATGCAAATTATTATTTTTTTTTCAATCGAATTAACCATTGCCATTAACGAATACCTGTCCCAAAGGCCTTAGGCCACAGTAACGAATATAAAATCATGTGCGAATTTAACAATTTTTTTCGTATGAAAAAGTCATTCATTCATAAAATTAATTAAACATCTATTTAGTATGAATATCAAGCAGTTAGAATTTTTTTGTCGATGTACAAATTGGCCGACTACTCGAAACTTCTCGAAACAGCTTTTGTTCAATTGGCGTGACAAATAACTTCAACAATTTTCACTCGATTTACTTCAAATTTAAAAGTTATGCTCTTAATTGCATTTTGCAGAGAAGTACGTACGGAATGTCTGATTATTCGAAAACTTTTCATTTTATGAGCAGTTATAACGAATTTTTTTACTGAAAAGTCATTTCTTAAGTTCAAATACCACCAATTTTCGAATAAAACAATATTTTTTAAATTCCGTACGTACTTCTCTAGGTATTCTAATGTAGATTGACGATAATTTTACTTTTTTGTTCTAGGTAAAAAATTGTGGATGCTAATTGTCACGCCGCGGAGCGCCTAAAAAAAGATAACAAAAGAAAATATTAGTAGTCCGCCATTTTGTACATCGAAAGAAAAATGCATATATTTTCTAACAGCTTGATCTTCATAATAAATAGATGTGTAATTAATTTTATGAGTGAATCACTTTTTCATACGAAAAAAATGGTTAAATTCGCACATGATTTTATATCCGTTGCTGTGGCCTAAGGCCTTAAAGCCGTTCCCGCCGATCAAAAAGAAATACGTGTCTTATAGTCTTCAATGCTTCGTCACATATAAGAGTTAAAAAAAACAAAGGCAGACACTTCGCTTTGCGGAAAGTGTCTCGAAAAACAATTGCCCAAATAAACAATTTCTCGATAGCAATTGCCCGAATAAACAATTTCTTAAATACAATTTCCCGAAAACAATTTACCGAATAAACAATTCCCGAAATGAACGATTTATCGAATACAATATCCCGAATGGACAATTTCCCGAATTAATTATTTCCCGGATGAACAACCCAAACAAAAAACAAAAAAAATCGGAAAATGATCCATTCGGGATGTTGTATTCGAGAAATTGTTCATTCGGCAAATTGTGTACGAGAAAATGTCCGTTCGATGAACCGTGCTCGGGAAATCATTCTTTTGGGAAATTGCTTTCGAAGAATATTCCGCAAACGAACACTTGAGTGATGTTCCTTGTGACATTTCTCGAACAGATATCCTCCTGTTTTCACATTTCAATGCGGAACCGAGATCGGGTGTTCCCAAATCTCGAGCGTATAAAAAAATCAAATCAAATCCATCAAAGACGGATTTAGTTGAAGACACTTAGTCGAACTGAGCCCATAAATCCTTGGAACCCCCCCGTGTCGAAATTCGATCCCGGTATTTTCTGTGTTTTTCCATCGCCGAGGCAACATTTCGTATTAATGCGAGAATGATGCTGGAGGATGTTTTGGTGGTGTATTTAACGCGTCGTTATGGCGACTGGCGCCGTGATTAAATGAGGCACAAGGGTTGGCATGACATCATACCCTGTGCCGCCATAATCCACCCCCCCCCCATTTACGCTTCCTACACGATTGGGCAGTGGCCTGATTTCCATGCTCGGCTTGAGGCACACTGGACGCGTTAAGTGGGCTATAACCCATGCTCGTTCCCATCAACAAGAGCACACGCGATATGAATCCTAATTTGTATTACACGTAGTTCACCCACAACGTTCTGCTCTGCTACCCAGCCGGGCTGTGTGCTGCCCAATCAAAGAAGACATCACCGTCCAATCGTATAGACTACCCAGAGACAATAAAAAGAAAACCATGAGCTTGGATATATCGATTGATAACAATTCATACCTCGTGCAAAAATGATGTAAAAATATATTATTAGGTGCTAACGCAATTGTTCGATTCGAACACCGAAGCACACTGTTGTTTTCTATAGCTACTTGACATCGTAATCATCTGATCCGGTTTGATCCAAAAATCGACCGCCAAAGTCTATTCAAGGCTGGAGGACTGAATTTTCCCTGATCGCGTCTGATTGTTATTTCGCAGCCTGATGGTCTCCTCGCGGGTTGAACAAAAGCAAAAGTTGCAAAAAGAAAATAGCCAAACGACGACCAGAAGCGCGAGTATTTCGGGTCTACTTCGTGCGAGTGTTGGCGTAATTTCTCCGGTGATTTGTCATCTGTGTCAGAGCTGTGAAATTGGGATGAGTGGATGGGTGTGTGGTGGTCGGCTGTTCGCCAACGCTGGACACGTCCCAGTGTCCCTCTGGGAACCGTAGCATCAAAAAATGTCCCGGCCGGGGACAAAGGGAGTGAGAGAGCGAGCGGATAAAAACAGTAGCCACACGAGGTGCAACGCGCGCGAATGAAAACACAAACACGTTTTGGCTAGCGTGATAAACGAAAAACAAAAACAGCGTGAAAAAGTGACGCAGAGGGAGCGAGAGAGAGAGAGAGAGCGCTCTGGTCACCAGTGTGATTAATTTGGTTGGGTCTACGGATCAAGGGTCGCCGACTGGTCGAAAAACCGACCGAAGAACCAAGCTGCGATAACGCAACGGATAAGTCGCGCGTGGCTGACCGGATTACGCGAGCGAGAGTTCTTGCCAGCCGAGTACCAATTTACGGTAGAGTGGACTCACGATTGCAATCCTACAAAATAACAAGAAGTTGAGTGTGTGACGGCATCACCATTGGTGATCACTGCAATCATTATTGGATCACACCAACAGGACCTGGAAATACAGAAATCACTTCCATTTATCCCAATGACATTTACGATGTCATCACTGGAATAACTTGATTGATCTGGCATGGAGTAACTTATTTGGAATATATATTTGCAGAAAAGTGATTTTAAAGCCATTGGAAGACCTCACATTAGCCTATTGTTGGCACACTCAACATTTTGTACACCCTAATGTCGTTGATGTTTCTTTTGCATAATCCATTGGCATCTGGAGTCACTTGGATCACCTGGATCACCAATGGATCACCAATGGAGATCCATTGATGATCACTGCAATCAATGGTGGATCATACCAATAGGGCCTGGAAAGACAGAAGTCATTTCCATTTCTCCAAATGACATTCACGATGTTATCACTGGAATAACTTGATAGGTGTTTCATTTATTTGGAATAAATATTTTCAGAAAAAGGGTTTGGAAGACATTAGAAGACTGTTCTCATATTGGCACATCGTTGCCACACTCAACATTGTTCACACCCCAATGACGTCAATGTTATTTTTGGATTATGGTGAGCATATTCACCTAAAGGTAATTTCAAGGATCGGCCTTGGGACAGCCAAACTAATGGCTTACATCCAGGTGGCCAATTACCAGTAACATTGGTTGATTACAGCTGGAGTTGATGGAGAAAAAAGGATCTGGTATATGTCCCAGTTTTTCTGGCACAATGACACCGTCGTGTGTTTTTACTCGCCGAGAGCCGTGGCGGCTAAAGAAGAAAGTGCTACTACTCTCCCCTTCTGCTTTTCTCCTTCAATGTCGTTAGAACGTGTAAGAGGATTTCACACTTTCAGAGGCTAAAGAGCGTACCTTACCGCTAAGAATAGGCTCGCTAAATAACGCGAGGGGACGCTTTTGATCCCCCTGTTGAAATCCTTCGCGGAGAATACAACAGCTGTGTGGTGACTCTACTTTGGTTCACGTTGTCGTGTGGGAATCACGGTAATACGGGAAAGTAACCTGATAGCTGTTTGTCATTTTATCGTGTAGTATTTCAGTCTTGCATGAATTTTGCGAAAGACCGGGGATGATACTCGAGTTACAATTTTTTTTCCTTTTTTCTTTCTCGTGACGAACCCACTCAGCACCCTCTTGAGGTTCCCACATTGTCAGATTGGTTGACGGAATATCTCACTTCCGGATTATCAACTTTCCCTATTAGATCGAGAAACCATGAACCATTTTGTCCACTCGTCCAGTCAACAGACATCGATAAACTATCAATGGTCTTAATTTATTTCACTCGGAATTTCTTTTGCACAGGTATGTTCAAGGCGGGATGTACATTTAGACGGAAAAAAATAAGGTATTTTGAGGCTTTTTTTTAACTGAGAAAAAGTTGTTTTACATTTATCAAACTGTAGGTATACTTTAATCGTATATTTAAGTGTACAAAACAATTTTTTCAAATTTATTGATCATCAACATGGCAGAGGGGTGGCTGAGTGTTGCAGGAAGTTTGTGAATCAGCGTGTAGTCTATCTTTCCGTGGACATTGATGTGCGAAAAAATTCATACATTTTTTCAGTTAGGACATGTAAGTAGGCTGTGGTCAGTTGGAACGTTTTTGAGAAAATCGGTTGGTGTGACTTCATTTTGTACCCTATCTGTTTGGTAATGGGATTTAATTATAGCTAGATTGACTGGCTATATGATAGCATTATTGATTGAGCTTCTTATATGCCCTTGACTTAGGTAGAAGCTATTTAGAAACCCTCGGAAAACGTTTCACTCGACCGTGTCGGGGTCAATTGGAACAGTGCCTGGGGTTAGTTGAAATAGGTGTTTTCAGCTGATTGAACTAATGTTTCTACTAAACCCCGGTACTGTTAATGATGTGTATGACGTGTATAAAGTATGTTTGTTGTGAATAAAATATACTTTTGATCAGAATAATCAGTTTCATTGCTTTTCATTCCAGTTTAAGTATCATTGAAGCTATGTTGAGGTTCTTTAATATTATTTTACTTTTCGGACGATTTCTTGGCATCTAAAAAATAAAACAAGATTTTCAAAACTTGCTTGCGTTTGAAATGTTCATTCGGGGTCAATAGAAACACGTTTAAATTGACCCCGAAACGTTTGTTTCAACTGCCCCCACACTCTCGCTTCAAATAATTTTCAAGCAGCAAAAAACCTAAATATGGTACGTAGATTCTGACCACAATAAACTTAACTAGGTTATTCATAGTCATGATGATTGTAAACAACGCTGAAGAAGGAACAATAGTTTGAGAGCAATGCGCAAGATACTAGCAAGATAATAGTCAACAAACTTACTTTTTATGTCAAAAAAGCGATGCACCGGACTTAAAAATGTCCGACGCGGACTGAGCGACAGGTTCCGATATGCAAAGCAGTCCCTTCCCAACTTGTTTTATTTGACTCGTGTTTCTATCGACCCCAGCCTACCCTATAGTTCCTATTCGACAGTAATTAAAATTATGAAAATGCAAATTTAAAAGAATGGCAAGCATTTACAAAATAAAATCGTAAAAGGTGGATCCGAAAAGTAGTTTTTTTCTATTTTTTCAAAAACACTTTTCGTTAAGTAGAAAGTATCAACATAGCAATATTTCTACCAAGTTTCAACTCAATCGGCTTAATAGCTTTCGAGTATTCCGGCACGCCAATTTCGAAAATGTAGTTTTGCAAAAAACGCGTTCAGAGTTTACATAGAATTCGAATTAAATTGCACTAGGTACGTGTGGCAACTAATTAATTAAGTAATCTATTACCAAGTAATCAAATTATCAATGACCACAGTAGTTGTAAATGTACGTTGTTAATTAAATTACTTTTTGCCCATCTGTGTCTGCTCCTCCGCGCTCTTGCTTCTACCTGCGGCAAGCGCTTTGAATACGAGCGGTGAGACGTTGACATAACGTTTGAAGTTTTTCGAATTTCGCTTTGAAACTTTAGGAAAATATTGAACACATATAAGGTAAATGTCCCAATTATTGAACAGCTAAGGATCTGGGGGAATGAATTCGGTGAGAAAAAAATATAAAATCAAGAAAAAACCATCGCTTTCAGGTTGAAATGATACTTTGATATTTTTACTTTCGAGAAATCACCCTTTAAATTATTTTTAAATGATTTCAAATGAACAAAAAGAATAATAATGTGAAGAATGCAAATGTCCTAATTATTGAACACTGGAAGTGCCTATGTCTGTTCAGTTCTCAGCATCACGGAATGCAGCGTAGATTAATTTTATATATATATATATCTATATCTCAGACAAATCCACACGCGCTATACCTACAGACAATATTCATGTTCTGGAAATATCGTATACTGACAATCGCATAGCCTCAGAGGAACCCTTTGCTTTTACATTCTTACCCTTCGCGGCTTCAATGGGAAAATCCGCGAAGGAACCCTTGGCGACCAGATGTCGTATTACTAAATAGTTTTACTATTGGAAAATCCGCGGCACGGCGTCTGGCGACCAAGTGTTGGATTGCTAGATCGCTTTATTGTCGAAAAATCCAAGGTACGGCGTCTGGCGACCAAATGTTTTATGACGGATTGACCGTCAGGGTTTTTTTTGCGCGAACCTCCGAGTGAGCACTGCATCCCAACGCTTCGTGCTTACCTGCGGGGGACGCGACCCCTTTCAGCCAATGAATATTTGCAAAATCTCGTAATGTAAGGGTCAACCAATGAGGAATGCGTGATACAAACTCTCGAAGCCATCTTTACCTCCCTCCAACGAGAGAGCTAAAAGTTCGAGAGTTTGCATTTTCTATATAGTTCAAATCAGTCTTAACTCAACAAGCGCGACAGACACAACTAGCTGCTCGCCTACAAAACCTTTTAACTTCGACTCGTGAACTTCGACACGGACAAGAACTCATCTTGATCCCTGACTCGAACGAACACATCACACGATCCAAACTACTAATTATTTTGTACAACCATTTGTCATCAGCAATAGTTTTTGTTTTCTTCTTGTTATTAAAGTATATAGTGAATTAAAAAGAAAGTGTAAATCCCAATCTTAATTCATTTTTTCCCATCGTTCCTCTCGGGTCAACTTCGTCGTCAGGAACAGTTTCGGGAGATGACATCGACGTACCGACAGGTATAACTGGGACTTACAACCCCAGCAAGCGCCTCGCAAAAATATCGTGAGCTCCCGCGTCGGTTACCCCGAACAATGTCCCTAATATTGAACAGGCATGTCCCAGTTATTGAACACTCTCGAGAATTCTTTTTCCGTTCTAAAAATATTATTTTGGGTACAATACTAAGAAATAAAAACAAAATCAAACACTTAAATAATCTTTTGTTAATCATGTAAAAATACAAAAATATATATTTAGTCTCTTTTGACGGGTTTTTTGTTCATTCGCATTTGGTTTATTTTTGCTTTTCAACTCGAACTTTATTTTCTTTTTCTTTTCAGCTTCCTCGTTTTCATGTTCTGTCTTTGTTTGATTTTGTCGCAGCTTGGGTCCCTGAAATATCGGAGAGCAAAAAATATTGAACAGTACATTCGTATTTTTAGGTTACATTTGGGTTATATTCTCTTTTTACTTTCCTTTTTATGTTTATTGCACGAAAATACAAATAAAAAATATATTTGACGATTTTAGAGTTATTATTAAAAGAATAAAGGTAAGCTTATTCAGGAACTTACAGTTTTTATTTGAATAAATCCGATTCACACGATCTGTCACACGTTAACTGTCTCGATGTTTTGATGGGTTTAATGACGCCAACTTGGAGACTTCGAGTGTTCAATAATTGGGACACACTGCATTTTCTATGTCCCAATGATCGAACACCGTATTTTTTAACAAATAATTAAATTGAGTTTTTTTCATAAAAATTGTTATTTGTAAGAAATTTTCTGAGGAAGCTGAAACGCCTTTACTTTTTGAGATGCGGCAGTTTTCGAATTTTTAATGCCCTTACGCATGAACCGGCGCGTCTTAGCAAAAAAGATAAGCAGTTACCACGAGACGTCAAATCGAGTCACCGTTGCTGATTAAATAATTTGTTTCTCTATTAATGAAAGCTTTTTTTGCACAAGTAAGGTAACATTTCGATACCTAAAAATTCTATATATGTAATGAAATGTTATAAATAAGTAAAGGCACGCAGGTGTATGAGACATAATAAAAATACAAGATAGTGTTCAAGAATTGGGACCTGTTCAATAATTGGGACATTTACCTTAGTTCTATCAATAAAAAAAAATCGATTTTTTTATCGTTGTAAATAGATATCCCGCCTCAATCGATCCACCTTCGTGTGTCTTTTTGCAAATTTTGATTACTCGCTTCTCCCAAAACGTGCGCAAACTTTCGTAATAATTTTTATTTTGAATTTGGAAAGAAATGAAGCTTCTTCTGTAAGGAAAGAAATTCGTTGTCCCTGCTACAGCCATAATAAAATAATTTTGGTACAAAAAATATAGTTACTCGTTTTCTCAGTCATCGATCTTTCTCGCCTGCCTGCCGTTCATATCGCCTCCAATATTCCGTGCTCAGGAGCACAGTTATGTCACGCATAACGTTACCCTGCAATATTGCATTCCTCAGCATGCCTCGGCGTCTGTACCTTCATGCCGTTGAAATTACGCGCTGCGGATAAACTATCTTAAGAGGGCGATCGATGAAATGATGAAATGACTCTCTACACGAATGCCCAACTTCAGGCAGGCAAGTTTCTGAGCAAACCTTTCCTTGGCACGAGGTTACATTCACCTCAAATATCTTGCAAATCCAGTAGGAAAAAGTAGCAAAGAAACATCAAAATGGTCATCAAGGGCGGCAAGAAGAGTTGACAGCCTGCGCTGACTATCGGAAAATGAACAACAACGAATGCCAGCAAAACTAGCGTCATTCATTGGTTCGGATCGTAGATCGAACCGCGTTAATTACCCGGGTCTCATGCGTGGCTAAAGACCGCAAATGCGTTAATAGTGTAACGGATCTGTCGACAACGATGCGGGAACCAGACTCCAACGCGGTCATCCGACCAACTATATAACTGTATTTTGCGATAAATGGTTAGTGACCGCCGCTAAGTGCATAAGCTATAAAATGAACGGAACAAACGTACAGCCAGCATTGTACACGAGTTGATGAAAGTACACTTGACCTCCTTCTGAATTACCTTCGCTTTTAAAGTATGCGTTTGTCGATTACTTTCAAATGTTTGCCAGATCGATGCACGGAAGATGGAGGCTTGCCGAGGGTGCATTTGAGCTTTTGATTCGTTTTCAGATTCGTGTGCTCTTCATTCCGAAAGTGCATCCCTTGCAGACACAGAGCGAATGGAGGACAGATAAGGAGAGAGACGGTGAACGAAGAAGAGAAAAGGAAACGGGAGATAGCTGATATCAGAGGCAATGTATGCGTGGAACGGTCAGCTTCTTTTCATCTACCCATCTGCCATCCAAGTTCCGGACCAGAGCTGCACAGCACGAGCCAGAGCACCAACACACCAGCAACTTTTCATCCATTTTGGAGCTCCGAGTAATTGAATACTCAATTAAATAACAAGTGCTACGAACTGCCTATTGACCTTAATGAACGTAGCTCAAGTTTGAGCTATTGATATATATGGATATATATATATATATATATATGCATATATGAAAGGTTTTACCTCGATTAAACGTTATGCCTAGCTGAGTGCTCTATATCCTACCTCGATCTATATCCCTGGCCATGCCAATGCACTTTTTTCTTTTATACTCATCAGTCAGTCTGGCTCGAAGCTACCGGCTGCGGGCATGCTTCCTTACGAGACAGATACGAGTTATGTATTTTCCCCGTGAGCATAATGTGTCTACTGCAGAAAACGTGAAGAGAAAAAAACGTATTGCGCGAGTTTGGTGAATAGTTGAGAGCGTTCCGTGGGTAAAATTATTCGAAGAATAGCTACTATAAATTATTGTAGAATTCAATGGAGTAATCGCAAAGGGGAAATAATTTCTCAGAGTATTGAGGGGTTATGCGATGCTGTTTGGAAAAATCACTTTTTTTTCCAAATCCAATCTATATTGGGAGTATATAATCTTATAAATGGTCCTTGAAAATTTTAAGGTGAACAGATCAACATTGGTAGATTTATAGGCTGTTATGTTGACGCCTGTCGGAACGCTCGGAGCGTCGATCGAAACTTTAAACGCTATTTCACGAAAGTACGCTTTGAAAAGTCAGTGAGCAAAATATCTCAAAAACTACTATATCTTTCTGAAATTTTTAGTGCTTATTCTAGATGTAAAAATCTAGTATTTGATAGAAGAATTTTTTTTCGATGTATACTTTCGATGTGATTAACGAAAAATTCCCATTTTTCGCTAAAATCAAGACGCTCACTTTGAACACGCGCCATTTTTTCAAATTTGACATTTCCAAAATTCCCGCAATTAATCACAGGATAAACCAATATACTTACGAAATCTTTTTGATTTTCTTATGTTAGAGTAGGTACTTTTTCGAATACCTAATTTTTTGTAGAAACTTATCATTACGATTTTCTATTTTTTAAATCCCGAAAAATGAGCTGCCTTCGGCTATTGCAACAAGACATAACTCGTTGAATTGATCTCAGAGTTTGCAAAATTACAAGATTTGAATCCAAAATCTAAAAGTTACTAGTCGCAAAATAAACAAACTCCAATAACCCGGTAGATGTAAATTTGAAAGCAATATTTTTCGTTTTTCGTTAGCTCAGTGATAGCGCCCAAGCTGTGCTTTGGATTTTTGTCCTTATATTCGTGCGAGGCGCACTACGGCATATGCAAGTGGAGCGGAGACAAAAGAGGGAAGAGAAAACAAGGGATCGCGTGTTTTGGACATGTGGCCTGCAATTTCAGGAAGCCTGGAGCGAACAACGCGAACCGTAAGAGCCACGTTGTCTATTTCTGGTTACAAAAGGTCTGTGCCATCTCCGCGAGCTCTGTGGCGACCTACGGCGCGCACTCCGGAACCAATATATATGCAAAAGGGCTGGGGACGCGAATGGTAGGAAGGTTGGAAGCAAGGGACACACACACATACACAGTTGGTGCACTACGGTACCGTCACATCATAGAACGAAAACCAGGCGAGTTCTCGAGTTTTATTCGAGTTAAAAGAAGAAAGACACACACATAGAGAGAGAGAGAGAGAGAGGGGGGGGCAGAGTGAGAGAGGGGGAGAGAGAGGGGAGAGAGAGAGAGAGAGAGAGAGAGAGAGAGAGAGAGAGAGAGAGAGAGAGAGAGAGAGAGAGAGAGAGAGAGAGAGAGAGAGAGAGAGAGAGAGAGAGAGAGAGAGAGAGAGAGAGAGAGAGAGAGAGATGAGAGAAGAGAGAAGAGAGAGAGAGAGAGAGAGAGAGAGAGAGAGAGAGAGAGAGAGAGAGAGACAGACAGAGAGAGAGAGAGAGAGAGGATTGCCCCGATTGATATTCCACTCAGGATATCCGAAAACCTGGAAATGGGGGGATGCGACTATCGGGACCGGGCCACGGTCCACACCGTTGTTGGATTAGAATGAGAGATTTCCGGGAATGTGCAGAGGTACGGGACGCAGTGGAAAGGGTCGAGATGAAATTGAGCAAGAGAGGGAGAGAGACAAAGAGAGAGAGAGAGAGAGAGAGAGAGAGGAGGTAGAGGAATATAAAAATACGTAAAAAAGGCAAGACCGAAGGAGTTTACCGATTCAGCCCATTAATCGAGCCCCGAGATCCTCATCCATTTGTCCAGTCGCTTATTGTGCCTCTTTCTCTTTCTCTGCACAAAATTGCCTTTGGAATCCAGTGCAGTCTTCTTCTCTTTCCCCACTCGATGTCCTGTCCTACACAGTCTTCATCGTTTCCTTTTTGGAAAACCTTCGGATTGCTTTTCGCAGCGTGAGGTAAGACCATCGGGAAAAGTACGCACGGAAGCCTGGCAATGTGGTAAAACTTCATTGGCCCAATGGCAAGGCTACATTGAGAAGGAGACATGGCGAGAAGGGGAGGATGTTGGGTTGGCTTGCGTAAAACGACACTGCTAAAGCTTTCGACGAGATAGATTATCCGATACGCTCTCCAGGCGCTAGTGGCGCCATCTACTTCCCTCCATGCACCTGGCCACTCGACGTTTTCGGAAAAAACATATATAACTTCTCGTTATCTTCGGAGATTCAAATTTTCCTGGTAAGTAGATGCGGAGAATGCTGACGCGGCAAAACTGGCGTAGCTTGCGGTCCATTTTCGTTCGCGGGTCTGAGGTACCCTGAACAATGATTATCCTGCCAGAGTGCTCGAACAAAGTTTCGCCAATGGCTATCCCACTGCTCGCAAGCAAGACCCTGGTTGGAAAATATGGGAGCGAGGTTCCCATTCTTGCGACACAACGAAGAATCGCAGGTCTTGACGTTGCACTCCGGGCGCTGAGAATCAAGACTTTTGTGTGATGAGAAAAATGAATAATCGATGAGAGTAGTTCGCAGCGAAGACAAGTGAGGAAAACGGTGTCGCAAACGATCTTATGAATCAAACAGGAAGAAGAGAAGAATTTTTAAGGCTCCATGGCAGATTGATGGACCAGGCAGATCCTCAGAGGGATGGGACATAAGGAACAGACGAACAATGAGGCTGATAAGAGGCTAAAATTCCGCAACTCATTTGGATTCCACGTCATGGACTCGCCAACTGTCTTTTGATGAATCACGGAGCAAGAGTTTCAGTTTTCCCGACCACATGTGTGTTCACCAGCGTAAGTGGCGCGAGATAACTCTTTCGTAGCTAATTCCTCGTTGCAGAAGGGTCGTAATTGGAGAAACAATGAACTTACGCCGGAGTTCCGCTGTTTAGGGAATTTGGAAAATGGTGGAGATACGCTTCGTTCGATGCAGTCTGTCGTCAATGGAAGCTACGAACTGAGTGAATCCACTGACTGCATACGTGGGACTGGCATCGAGATTCACAAATATAGACCCGTTGGTTACTCCTATGGACAGCCACAGGCGAATATGTCGGTATTTAGTGCGCGGAGATAAAAGCCAACCTAGTGGCGATTGAACCGCGAATTAGGTCAGCGAAAATTGATAAAATATATATACGTACGCGCGCTCACGTGCAAGGGCCAACGAGAACTTTTTTTCCCCAGTTGACTCGTGCGGTTTCTGCATAAATTCGGAAACTGGGGTTTCGCGAGATGGAAGTGTGTATCATCAGATGAATTATATATTTGTACTATTGCTAATTCATAATCAAACGAATTGAGAGTGCCAATTTTCTTTGATTCATGCGTATCCACACGATGGAGGGAAAATGACAGGGCTACCTCTAAACGGCGGCCAAACAGGGTGGACGCAAAGGAGAAGAGCTATCGAGCCTAGATGAACGTCGATGTTATTGTTTAGTTGAATCCTGATGCTAAACTGCTGAATCGTTGGATAAAAAAGCTGAAATTCGATGGAACTTAGCTGGCCCATATGCCCTTCGTGTCCTGCCAATCCTTCATATTTGAAAAACGGACTGAATGGAGATCAAGACGAGCCACAATTGCATTGGGGGTGTTGAATAAGTTCTCGCTGTTTTTTTCGTGAAGATTAGTGCTTTGTTTAAAAAAAACATATCTCATGCTGCAAAACGTTTCGAAACTGTTGTGTGATCAACTCCTAATGATTCTGCAAGTTCAGCTAACGTCTGACACGATTCCATGAAGTAATGCCTCCAATTCGACACACCTAAATCATTATTTTTGAAGCATCTAAACCAATCTTTGCATTTTGTTTCTGGTGGAGCATGGTCGCCGTAAGTCTCAACAAGAATTCTGTGTGCTTCAGTTGCAGATTAAAAAAAATAAGTTGCGCAGAAAAATTCCCCGCCCATATTCTTTTTTTGATACGAAATTTGACATGTTTAACACTATGGAACATTTTTTTTTACATTTCGGCCAAATGACATATAGTACAAATTTCAAGCATGCTTATAGTACTTCTTTATAGGTGCGTTACCATCTTAAACTACCATCTTAAAAACGCCATCGGGTGGAAAACAGCGAGAACTTATTCAACATCCTAATGGCTAACTTTGGAAACTGCTTCGTAATTTTTAAATTTGTTCCTTCGTCTGGTTTTTAAAGACTTCCACAGTTCCTGCAGTTGGCTCTCCGTCATGTCTTCTTGAAATTCCACCCAGCAGCTGGTCGCCTACCGCCTGTACAACTGGCCTTGTACCAGTTTGTTCAATCTTCAAAACCCTGGTCAATTTTGCATACACTGATCATGGTCCAAAAAATACAGCAAGTTCTTCAACTGGAGTCTCTATTTTCACAGGTCAAATGAAACAAGTTGAATAAATCGAAGACGGATAGTGACAGCAGCGCGGGCCCGAGAGGGGATTTTTCACTTTCCAACAATTTGCCTAAGCCCTAAAGAATCGTCAGATAATTGTTAATGACAAATTAACTATGCAATATAAAAAATAATCCTACGTACTTCCATAGACAATGTATTTTTCAAGATATATTCAACATTTCAAGTGAACCGATTGAAAATTGTCTGAGTTATGTTTCCCGCCAACTTAACAAATGCAGTTTTGAGATAAACGCTGCACAGCCGCCATTTTGAGATTAATCGCTTCAAAAAAATTATTGTATACAATCACTGATATGTACGATAAACACCGTTTTTTGTGACCTCGATTTATGTTGTAGTTTTTCTGAAAAAAAATCTCCAACAAGCCTATTTTTCGGCCTAGGCCTTAGAGCACATTTTTTCGGCCTAGGCCGAAAACATGAGTTTTAAGGCCTAGGCCGAAAAAATAGGCTTGTTGGAGATTTTTTATTAAACCGTTATTAAACAGATAGGGTATAAAATGAAGCCACATAGGCATGACTATTGCTACATTTCTTCGATGTTTCACAGCTAGGAAGTCATAGAAGCAAGATCGTTTGAAATGGCAAGCTAAAGTCAAAAGGATCCAGCAGCTGCCATTTGATTACATTTCGTCATCAGCCACGTGTGCTGTTTCGAAGTTAGGAACAAAGTTGTTTTTCACGAGCTTTTTTGTTGGAAGTCTTCGAAATTATTTGCGATAAAGTTATCGACGTTTGGAAGAACAGGACAAACGATAGCTACCAAAATGTGCCAAAGTGTGGAACGGATGAAGGTCTTTTTTAGCCAGCAACTCAAGCATTGTTCAGCAGCTTCGTCACCGGTATCTGTAGCCAGGGCAAAGGGAATCCGTCCATTCTCCCCGTGGATGTTGTAATTGCGAATCGAGCAAAGCTCGCCCGCCCTGAAACGAGCCACTAGAGTCGTGTTTGTGCTCTCGTCCGTTACGAAACGCATACGCGTATCGGCAGATTCGCGGGACAAAACGAATCCGGTATGTTGAACGTTTCGTTGGACCGATGGGAACGGCTGTTTTGCCAGTTCCCTGCTGGACGATCGACAAAGCGCAGTATCGCTTCCGGGAGACCGCATCGTATATCGCGACATACACACACAGCTATGCGAATATGCCTTCACAGCCGCGAAGTACTTTTACCCGGCATCAATGAGAGATCCGGATTTCTCGTTACCACAGCTGGCGTACGCGCGCTAGGTATTCCTCGTCGTTGTTGGACTGAAATTCCGCGCGGCATTCGATCTGCCTCGCTGACCCTTCGTCGTCGCCCGCGTTTCGTTGCCTTGTCCATTCGCGATTGGCTCGGTAATTCTATTGATTATAAGCCGGTGAAAGAGGGCGAAGGGATGACGGGAGGAGAAACGAGAGAGATGGTGGTGGCGAAAGGGCGTCAAGGTACGAATAGGGTAGGCTGGGGTCAATTGGAACGTTTTTGAGAATATCGGTTAGTGCACTCATTTCACTTTTACTGTACAAAGAGTGGTTCACTTTAAGGGGAGGGTAAGAGTTTGCACTTTTGAAAAATCGATGTTTTTTGTATTTTCTTATAGTTCTTATAGTTAAGCATTTTAAGAATATAATCCCAAAATTTCAAGTCAATCAGAGCAAAACTCTCCAAGTTATTGACTATTTAGTCCCGCTCCTCTAACACTGTAGCTTCGACTTCTCTAAACTTCAAATGCGTTTTTCTCGAAACCACTTTTTCAAAGTCCGTGTTCACTGCCATTTGAAAACTACATGACCGATTTATTTCAAACTTGGTACACACTTTCTACATATAAAATACCTCTCCCCAACGGTTAGTTTGAGTTTTTTTACATTGAGGGGGTTTTCCACCCCCAAAATGGCGGAATTTTTCGTGAAAAATAGCACTTTTCACTTTACATGACCACAAAAATTTTAGAGATGAAAAAAAAAATTATCAAAGACCGTTGGGGGGAGGATTTGATGCTACTTTGACGAAATTCTAATGGTACTTGATTTCAGATAATTTCTAGCTGAGATACAGTGAACACCGCAGATCGTGTTTTTGCAAAGGCGTTCTTGGAAAAGCTTTGTCACCGACTTGCTTGTGGATATTTTCGCGTACAAATTTCACGAAATGTTCTTGAAATGACACTTAACAATGTACAAAAGGTTTCAATGAATTTACTCTATCCATATAGATGAAAAAAAATCGCAAAAAAGTGTTTTTTTTCTCACTGAAACCCCTACCCTTCCCTTAACATGAAATCATAAAATCATTACTACCAGTTCCCTCTTCCAAAGATCCTAAAAATTCTCCCTTTTCCTTTCCTGTATGCGTCAAGTTTCTATTTCACTTTGGCCTCCTACAGCCTCAACTTGGCAAACGCATGTGCATGTACGTGTGCTCGTGTGAGTGAAAAAATTGCAATGACTGAGTTCTGCCACCAGTCAGAAACGTCGCAACGATAAAGCGATGGAAAAGTAGGAAGGAGGAAAAGAGGGCTCTTTCTAGTAACTGGGAGGGTGAATGTCGTTGTTACCCCATAGAACAGAGCTGCGACGTGATGGGAAAGCTCCATAAAATGGTCTCGTAAAATTCCAACCATCTTCCTCTTCTTGGCGCCTCGACACACCGAGTCTCGACACACGCCAACGACAATACGCACGCCCACACTTTGCTTATATGTGTTAGTGTGTATGTTTTATACACGGGGATACGTTGCTGTACCAAGGCCTCACGGCATGTTGAACGAAAGTTACAGCGCATACATACGCAGTCGTTTTCTCTCTACGGTACACGTAGTTACGTATATTCCCCCGTGTATCGGAACTCTCAATTCGCCATGTATGTTCCTGCTCGTATTGAGAGCTTCGTATCCCCCCCCCCCCCCCCCCGGCCACTCGCCCCAAAAGATACGGCGGAGCATTGGAAAGCATGACGACACGTGGATTTTGCGGGAAACGTTTTACGGCCTCGTAACATTTTTCAACGTGCATGAAATGAACGCGGTTTTGGCAAGTTACGTGGCTCGAATCGGAGCTGGAGGTTAATCTCTCACCACGGTCTCGTTATCTTTGGATTTCTTTGCGTTATGTCGAAATTTATTCGAAACTACGGAAACGCGAGGCAGTGAACCTGTGAAATGACGAGAGGGACGAAGGGAGGGAGGGACGGAGGGAGGGAGGGAGAGAGAGAGAGAGAGAGAGAGAGAGAGAGAGAGAGAGAGAGAGAGAGAGAGAGAGAGAGAGAGAGAGAGAGAGAGAGAGAGAGAGAGAGAAGAGAGGAGAGAGAGAAAGAGAGAGAGAGAGAAAGAGAGAGAGAGAGAGAGAGAGAGATTGATTGATTGATTGATTGATTATTTATTAACTATGCCTTGGCAAAGCCTTAAGGCAAATAGTGATGCACATCAAATTAAACACTATATTAATACAATGTTGTGCAATTAAATAATGTTCTTATAAGTACATACCATACATAGATTTAAGAGCATGTAGTTGACAATCGTCATAACGAAAGCTATTTATGGCTATTTATAAAATATTACATAATAAAGTACGTGTTATATGTAGGCCGAACGAAAAAACGAAGTCATAAATCGAGACTGAAAAGACGACTAAAAAGATGCTGTTTGAATATGTTCAGTGAGGATGAAGTAGCAACCTCTGTGGAGAGTAAGTGCCAGAAGTATATCCAAGATGAAAGAAATGAATTCCTAAAAGTTGAGGTCCTATGCGGGCGAATATAAAAAGAGAGCAGGAGAGAGGGAGATATATATATATATATATATATATATATATATATATATATATTTATTTCTGTGGAGCAGGCGTCGCACTCGTTGTCCTTTCCCTGATTCCATCAACCGAAGGGTAGTTTCATATGAGTCCGGGAAGCAAAGAATTAAGTTTCTCATTGAAGAATTACATACACCTGGGTAGGTCAGAAAGATCGATTTTTCAAAAAGGTGCTCATTAGAAAGTACTATCCTTTGAATGCCTACCCTGAAAATGTCATAAGGAAATTCGCAGTAAGGACGAAGTTATAGCGTTTTGTAACTGACCGGATGAACAACAACTAACGGTTTGGGCGCAGGTAGACGCGGCCTTTGCCAACTGTTTAACTATCAGCCGGGTGTTCTCGCTCTTGTTGAATTCCGGGTATTTGTGACCTTTTGTATAGCAAGGTCATTTTTCGAACAGTGGACGGGGTCCTGAGGCCCACGAATCGACGATTTCATGTAAGTTCCAAATAAACCAGTTATCTCAGTGTAAAGTGTACTCAAAACTTTAAACGCGTTTTCAAAATCGGTACCAGAAATATTTCTGCAACTACTGCACCGATCGGGATCAAGCTTTGCACAGTTATGCTTCACGCAATAATCTAGTACTTATCGAGCCGTTTTTTCGATCCCTGCCATAGTTTTTTTTTTTTTTTTTTTCATCATAAGTACTGATCAATTTTGGGGCGAAAAATCGTCTGTTTTATTTCAGTGATTGCCATGTCCCGAGAAAATTAAATTTTCAAAGTCCGGCTCGGTCAGTACCAGTTTGATATATCTACTTTGAGGAACATTTTTTTCAGATAAAAATGGCTGAGGCACGTCTGGTACCGCAAACGCTGTCAATAAAAACACGTCCCAGGAAAACGACCGTAACTTTTTTACCGTACGAAATATTTTAATCAAATTTTCACACAATGTAGATAAAATGTCATACTTTAAAATGTATATCACGGTCGTTCAATAAAATTTAGTTTTATACAACAAAAAATCTTAAACATAACCTTGCTATAGCAGTTTCAGGTGTACGTAAGCCGTCAAAGTAGTGTTCATTATTATGTACTTTCAGTCAGCAGCCAGTAGAAAGGCGAAAAAAGGAGGTGGTACAGCTGAGTCTACCTTCGACTTTCACTCGGTCTAATTACAGAAACGGAATGGAAAATTGCGAATCTCAGAAAGGGAGAAATCTTGAGTAAAAAATTGTTTAGGTCACTTTTTAATGCGCAACTAATTACAACCTGTGAAAAGGAAATTACTTAAGCTCCGTGGTAAGCTCATTATTAAAGAGCTATTATTAAAGAACCAAAGGAAACGAGCTTGTTTGAGTTTCTCAAAAAATATTCGATTCTGACGTCTGTCAGTGAACGTCTAATCAACGAGCAAGAGTCTATTTCCATATCCAAATGATCGGAAGATTCATGATATTCGGATGTTGAATAAGTTCTTGCTGTTTTTTTTTCGTGAAAACTAATGTTTTATTTTGAAAAGTCATTCTTACTGCTTTCCAACGTTTCAAAACTGGTGTGTGATCAACTCCTAACGATTTTGCAAGTTCAGCTAGCATCTGACATCAGTCTTCATGAAGTATAATCGCGTGCATAAATTTGACCGGGCATTTCCTACTTTGTGTTGGGCCCTGACCGGACTTGCGTTGTCTAATTTACCTGACCAGGTATCCATCTTTGGAAATTATAATCGTCTGGTAATGTCTACCTGGCGAGAACATTGACATGTCCTGAAAAGTGGACCCTGTCTTTAAGAACTGTGTAAAGTTGCTTTGCTTTTTACCCTATCATATTTTCTATTTTCATGAATTTTTTTGGTATGTTTATATTATAGATATTGACATAAAAGTTGTTACACTAAATAAATACACTTTCGAAATACATTTTAAAAATATGTCTTTATTTAAGTCGCTATTGATATACGAAAATGGTAGGTAAAAAATGGCCTAAAAATTGCATTATATTGTCCTAAAAATGCGCTGTTAATGAAATCTCGGAGATGGATCATGCGAAACAAAAAATCAAACGGTTTTAGATCCAGTATGTTAATGGCTATAGCGCATAAAATACGATTTTTGACATATGCAAAAATAACAAAATGGCGGGCATTTTTCGAAACAACAAAACAACAGTGTTTTTTTTACCGTTTTTGTAAAAGAAATAGTTAACCTCAAAAAAAATTTAAATCATGGACATGCGCTGGAGCTATAGTTGTAAAGAATATGTGGTTAAAATTTCATAAGGATCGGTTCAGTAGTTTCGAAGATTTTATCAACAGGTCGTCGGAAGACGTTTAAAGTTTGTTTGGGTTTCATAAATACATAACAAAATATTTTTTATGTATTTCGACAGTGTATTTATTGAGTGTAACAACTTTTACATCAATATCTATAATATAAACCTATCGAAAAAAAATCATGAAAATAGCCTTTTTAGCGTCCAAAGTGAGAAAAAAGTGAGTACTTCATCGATGATAATGGATGAGGATAAGAATGCCAATCATAAATTTTGAAATTACAATAACTAAAGATTTGACCATAACGGAAAACCAAATTATTTAAGGAGGAAAATAAGTGAAGCAGGTCATTTGTGGTTTTTGAACGATGATGCCTCCAATTCAGCACATCAAAATTATAATTTTTGAAGCGTCTAAACCAATCTCTGCATGTTGTTTCCGACAGAGCATCGTCACCGTAAGTTTCGACAAGAATTCTGCGTGTTTCAACTGCGGACTTTTTTTAAGAAGTAGTGCAGTATAATTCCTCACAAATACTCTTTTTCGGCAGAAAATTTGACATGCTTAACACTATGAAACACTGTGAAGAAAAGGATGTTTAATACTATGAAAAAGAGGAGGTTTAAGACTATGAAAAAGAGGATGTTTAACACTATGAAAAAAACACTTCCTCTACCCTTCGACGAAATGAAACTGAACTTCAAGCTTGCTTATAGCACACTTCTTTAGAGATACGTTACCATCTTAAACTACATGCATGTAGTTTTGGTAACGCCGTCTATTGAAAAACGGCGAGATCCTATTCAATGTCTTAAAGAGAGATATACACCTAGATGGTCGAGGTCGAGGATTTAGAAGCTATGAACATTCCGTCGACCGTAGAAAACCTATACTATGGGCCTGGTATCGATGATTCCATGTAAGTTTCAAATGCGTTTTTCTCAAAACCACGTTTTTCAAATTGGTACCCAAAATTTTTCGAAAACCAATTAACCGATTGCCTTGAGGTTTTTTGTGGTTATTCTATACACCATTACCTAATACTTGTCATAGGATTTTTTTTTCCGTTACTCAGTTTTTGCTTTATAGGCAAAATAATAACAGATTTTTGGCCCAAAAATCACTATTTATGTTCTAACGTCCGTCATTTTGTCATAAACGAAATTTTCAAAATCGGCTATGACAAGTAGCTGATTATAGCATCTAATTTAATAATCTTTTTGGTTTTTATTTTCAGATGATTTTTGAAGAAACGCCAGTGGGTACCGTATACGGAGATTTTTTTACGACGCTCCAAGGATCATACAATATCCTTTTATATTTTTTATATTTTTAAATAAATAAAATTAAACATATTTTTGAATGTATATATTTTAGATAATTAAAACCCCAATCCGAAATTTCAAATAGTTTTCCTTGAAAAAATTTACATAAATTATCTTTTTCCGGCTCCTAGATGTATTTCTCCCCTTAATGTATCATGAATTTGTTACTAAATCGCAATAACATGCACACGGGTCTCAAAATTCGATGAACGATTCCCTGGTACAACCGAGCAAATGAGTTACGGAATCCACTGCTTTTCTATTCAATGTCACTGGTGACATACGTGGGACCATATATCGACCGCCGTGTTGACAAATTTTTAGCCGCTCGATAAATGGCTCTCACAGGGCAAACTCGCGGTGAGAGGATGACCCGGAGAGATTGGCGAAAGGAGCAAATCTCCCAGAAAACCACCACTGGTAGAATCAAGGATAGGATCGTTCGGCAAAACCACAGAAGCTTATACGTGGACCAAGGAGTCGAACGGGCGAATATGCGAGTTTGGAGAAACGCGAAGCTCCGGTAGGAGGACGAACCGCGAAATTTACCCGTTGCTTTCAATTTTCGATAGTACGCGATTACTACGGACTGGAAGTGAGACCCTTAGCAAAGTTTCGGTCGGAGTGCTGGAACTGTCTGAAATGTCTATACCATTCATGTGTATTCATTCTATAACAGATATATATGGGGCATTCAACGCCATTTCACCTAGCCCGTAACCCCGACCATTTTTGGTTTTCCTGTTTTTTTTTTTTTTTTTGTAAAATTATACTCC
The DNA here is from genome assembly GCA_964007375.1 of Ophion obscuratus. NCBI lineage: Eukaryota > Metazoa > Arthropoda > Insecta > Hymenoptera > Ichneumonidae > Ophion > Ophion obscuratus. Next base: position 17,106,084 of record OZ023322.1, on the reverse strand, counting down.
AAGAAAGGAATATCCACACCAATTTTTAGATTTTTATCTCTTCTCTTTTAGAAGTTATATTTTTCAAAAAATGTCGATTTCGGAAGTTTTGGAAACGTTTAAACGCTGATAACTTCTGCACTAATTGAAATATCGACAAATGTCACTATTTTTTTACATTTCAAAGCACACTTTGGTTAAAAAATATGAAAACATTTTCAATTATCAATGTCAACGTTTTTTTTGCTTCTAAAGTGAAAACTATTTTTTTAAAAAGCTGATTGCCTTTTTCAGGTTTGTCAAAAAATTCCCTCAAATAGAGTGACTCATTCTATGAATTTTAAGAGCAGTGTCATCGCGGGCTCATTATTCATTCTATTTGTTTCGTTTTAATCATATTTTTTGAGAAGATTTTTATCATTTTAATCTCCAATAATGCTATTAATGATTTTCCGATTTTCAATACCGCTTCGACTGGACGGTATTGTACGGAATTTAACGAAACATTTTTTTTAAAAATAAAGTATGATTTTTTCCGTTAAGTTAAGCCGAATTGGAAATCAGAAAATCATTAATAGCATTATTGGAGATTAAAATGATAAAAATCTTCTAAAAAAATATGATTCATTCGAAAAAACGAGGGAAAAATGGGCCCGCGATGAGACTAGTCTTAAAAATTATAGAATGGGTCACGCTATTTTAGAGAATTTTTTGAAAAAAAAAAATAATAATAAAAATGTATCGTTGAAAAAAAATAGTTTTCACTTTCGAAGCAAAAAAACATTTACATTGATCATTGATGATTTTTTCATATTTTTCAACGAACGTATGCTTCACAATGGAAAAAATGATGTAGTGACATTTATCGATATTTCAGTTAGTTTAGGAGTTATCAGTGTTTAAACGTTTCCAAAATTGCCGAACTCGACATTTTTTGGAAAATTATAACTCCTAAAAGAAAAGAGATAAAAATCTAAAAATTGGTGTGGATATTCGTTTCACGAGGTACAATTTTACAAAAAAATCAGGAAAACAAAAAATGGTCGGGGTCACGAGCTAGGTGAAATGGCGTGGAATGCCCCATATATATATATATATATATATATATATATATATATATATATATATATATATATAATATTTCCGATATATATAGATAGATACATGTATTCATTCTACTACCAGCTTTATACATGGATATATATTACCGTGCTTGTTTGTGAGTGGATTTTTATTTATCTACAATATCTACAATACAGATATAATAAATCGTTGCCTTAACGGGTCATGCCCAGTTGTAACAGATGAAAACAGCTCATTTTTTAAATTTTAAAAATAGCAAATCGTGATGATAAAATTTTACAAAAAATAGGCGTTTAACAAGTATAATCTGAGGATCACTGTAATTTACAACCGATGTCCGGGAGGCTTCTCTCGAAAACGTCTTCTGCGGTGAGTATTCTGAACCAGATTATCAAATATAAAAAATAAAACAGATTTCGTTAGTATACTAGTTCATCCTATTATTAATCGTAGGAATTTCCAAAATATCAAATTTAAAACAAAACCGCATGTGTCTAAACCAAGAGCTGTGATTTTTGCGAAATATGGTCATTTTTCGTTCATCAAATCGAAAGTATACATCGAAAAAAAAATCCTCCGAGCAAATACTATATTTTTATATCTACTAAAATCCCAAAAAATTTCAGCACAATCGATGCAGTTGTTTTCGAGATATTTTTCTCACCTACTTTGAAAACGTACTTTCCAGAAAAAAGCGTTTAAAGTTTCGAACGATGTTCCGAGTGTTCCAACGGGCGTCAACATAACAGCCAATAAATCTGTCAATTTTGATCCGACCACCTTGAAATTTTCAGGGAACGTGTGTAAGATGACTCTTAAAATATATTGCTTTTGAAAAAAGTGATTTTTCGACTTTTACAATGAGTCATAACCCCTTAATAACTTTGACGACGTTTACAAAAATAATGAACGATAACTACGTTACAACGGCGTAAAACGTATCGTGCTACCATGTCTCTTTGATTTGAATACGTCTCACGTACAAAAAAACGAGTTGTACGAAGTTGAATTGCCATTCGGTGAATTGTGAATGGACTTTACATCGAGCAGAAGTAAATACAAATGTGAGCAACATAGCCAGGATCAGAAATGAAGAAATTTCGCTCACTTATCAGCTTAATTCTCAAATTCCCTGCTCAAATTTGCGTGCATAAATGCATCAGCGTGTTTAGCTATTCACACGAACGTCCTTCACGATGCGGATGTTTCCCGAGTTGACTCCGCGCGGCAAGTACGGAAAACTTGATCTTCAAGTTCTTCGCGCAAGTTGATTTCCCCAAAGGGCAAGAATGTGCACTACGGCGAGAACACACGAGAAGAAAACACGGTGTTTTCCCATGCCGCTGATCCGCGCTCTGCTTTTGTTCGTTCCTCATTCAACGCTACAAACGCCAGTTGCAATGTGCAACGAGTTTGAAAAGAGCGCAGCGTGTCTCCTTCGTTGAATTTAAGTTAATTTCCCTGCGTAGATCGAAGGATCCCGGAAGAATCCTGGAAGCTCTTTTTCGAAGAAGTCCCTCCAGCTGCTCATTCCGACGAGTGACTATTCAAAGCTCGGCTTTGCAATCCTTGTATGGCTTCTCATCCGCGCGAACTTGTCTTGCGTAGCTCCGATTTCAGGAAACGAGGCTGTAAAACCGGCAAGACGTCGGGACGACGTGTACACGTCAAATGTAAAATAATGCACATTTTGTCGAGCGAGAAAGCAGGAGAATCACGCGAAGCTAAAATAGTGTGGCGCGAACGTGGAGGATCGAGGGACGAGGAGGTGAAAAGAAATATATAGGGCAAATCGGGAGGGGTGAATCGAGCACTGAAAACTATCTGGGAACGAGCGCGAACGAGCGGAAACGAAACTGCGGGAATTCCAAACGAGCTTTATCGTTTGGATAGCGGATTCGAGGCGTATAAAAGAAATTACAATTTCAAATGCAATTCACCCTGGAAGGATATGTGCGCTGCTCAAAGTGCCCAAGGGAGACCCAGCATACATATGCACACATCGATACATAGGCGAGAAAGCCGACGGTGAAAAAAGGATCACATGGTTGACACCATAATGTTGGTATTGTATAAATGGATGTAGATGCCTTCCGCTCGATACTTACAAGAGATTCCTGAGGAGAATCTCATCCTGTCAAAAAGGATAGACACGAGACAAGGCGAAATCCGGTCAAGATATCCAATGTCCATCATTCACTCAGCTTTTATCGGATTTTTCCTATCAACAGGATTAAATTTCCGAATCGGTCCTGATGTTCCTTCCCTGTAGCCGTCACTTGGACAGTGAGCAAAAGCCTTGCCATTGATGAACCCAATGTGGACAGCAGCTTTCCCGATCTCCACTGTACACCGCCGTACGTCAGACAAAGTTCAAAAGTCGATTCGGTACATTGCGGAATAGAAGACAAGTCATTTGTTGTTGCAGTTCGAACTGGACTTCGCACTGTGACTTTGAAGAAGCGTTGCCTCGGAGATTCGATCGCCACAAGATGCAACCAAGTAGCTTCGGTCTTTTATCGTCGCCTTTGGTGAAGTAGTTTCGCGGGGGAGGGGAAAAAAAGAATACCTCGAGCAGCTACAACGTTACAGGATGGTACGAATGGCGAAATGAGGACGGGAAGATCTCTTAAGATAATGAAACTGTTCTACGGTTTGGTGTAATTGAATTAAAGCAATTAACCGGAGCACTTGGCGTTGTCGCCGAGTGCTATTCCCCGTGAACAACGCGCATGTACAGCCAACTCGCCCCCTCCAGTTCTCGCAGGTACTGCCAAGACTGCTGTTTCGTTATTAGGAATTTCCAGTGTCACTCTCAACGGACGTCCGAGGGTTTTGGATTTCAAGTATTTGCAGGCCACCTCGCGGATTCACGAGGCTGCGAATATTAAAGGACATTTGTATGTTGCTACACCCTTGGTTGGTCTCGAAAAGTTGGGAATGATGCCAGAAGGAATCGACCGTCATCACCGCAAAGTCTTTGCATTTTGGGATCGTTCGATTGGCAGCTCTCCATGATGAGAAAACTCCTCTGAAATAAGCGACGGGAGCAATAAGATGTCACACTTACAATGACAACATAATGGCATTTGGCATTGATGTCATGGCAGAATCAGCTGCACTGACGCTGTGTACTTATCGGATTACAGGTCCAAGAAATCTGGAAGTTTCACCAAGTGGCACGTACCCATGTGCTCATCGGAAATATTCTCATTGCAAGTAACAAACCCAGCATCGATGTTGCACAAAGGAGAGCGGATACGTGATTTTCCTTATGAATGAAGTTGAGCTTTCAAGGCGATAGACATCTAAGAAATGGCTTATACGGTGTGCCATTGACGGGCGACGGCCAAAAGTAGAGAAACCCAAGGGGACGGAAGAAGACGCAGAATTTATGGACGTTAGCCAACCGAATGCGCAAAACATGAACGCTCTCGGTCACTATCAGCTCCTCCCCTTCTGGCTCGGGTTTGTGTGCAGCCCGCAGATTTATCGCTCGCTGTGTGTGCTTGTGTGTGTGTGTGTCTGTTCTATTCTGCTCGAACCGAGGCAACCCAACAGCGAGTTATATTCGATCGGCCTAGTGCGTTCTCTTCCTAGCTCGAACGGTCAATCCCCCTCGCAGTGGGCACGTGCTGCATATTTCCTTTTTTCAGGAAAGCCAAAGCGACGCGATAAGATGAGGAAAATAAGGAATTACCAGAGTGACAGATACAAAGCTGTGGCAGAAAGTTCCTCAGTAGAAGATGTCGTGCAGAGTAGTTCATATGGAGAAGCTTTAACTGAGTATACCAGTACTCGACGAACCTTCATTCCATGCAAAGTTGTCAAGCAGAAGTAGAAGAAGCGTTATAAAATAATCCTGAATCGTCATCCTGCCGCAATGAGCTGCCTGCATTTCGTTAAGCGTTTTTGCTTCTCTCTGTACATGTCTTCGTAATCGGAAGAAGAGTCATCTAGGTGTGTGGGAACGCTTAGCGAAAGAGGTCTCTCTTTTTCTTAGCCCAATTGCATTAACCGGAAAAGCATCGTACACTATTGTGATATCGTGGAGACAAAAGGAACTGCCAGGGTCTGGGGTCGCTGGTGACCTAGATGCCCTCGATGACCCAGATGTCCTAGATGACCTAGATGAGCTTGTTCTTTGAGAGCAAGGATCACAACGGTGGTAGGTCCCTGAAGCTCGTGAGAAGACACTGGCTTCAAAAATGAAGACATGTTGAGTACTGATGAATAGAAACAAATGGAAGGATGGGAGCGAGAGACAGAGTGATCAAAAGGGGTGGTGTACTTGAACTTGGTGGTGAGTGTGAGAATTACAGCGATTCCAGCTCCGAATGATAAGGTAATGACGTGAACGGGGCGTGTTTCTCCATGTGCCGCATAACGTGGAAGCACGCATGCAAATGAGAATTTCTGGTGTGCTTTACTGCTGGTGCGAGAGCTATATTAGGAGCTCGCGTGGCGAGGCTGGTGTCGCCAAACGAGATTCCCTCGGGATTCGCGCTCACCCGTTCCCACCGACTAAGTGGTAAACGACCGTACGGGGTCAGAACGGGGGTTGCTCACGCTCGAGCGTTCATCGCATTCGTGTGTGTAAGCTTCTGTAGTGAACCTACTGCGGAGGCGTTACCTCGCTATCGCATGGAGTTACTGTCTATTTCCCCAAGGTATTTTCTCTTTCTCCGTCTTTCCCTTACAGCCCGGATCGCTCTTTCGCACCGTTGCCCCGAAAACTCTGCCACAACCGGCACTAATATGTAATAATGTTCCATAGTCTTGCGCCCTGTACCAGATGCGGCTGTTGAGTAATAGCGTAGGACAGGCCGGAACTTCCTATGCCACGTGGTGAAACACACTCTATTAGGACGGGAGGGTTAGTCGGGAGGGTTAGTCGTAAGATGGCACCACCAGAGGCAGCTTGGTGGAAGCTTTTAACGACGCCTGGATATGTGAAAGACACCGTTCCCAATTCCATGCCAAATAGCTACAGTTAGCTCCGTTTGGTCATGGCCCATACGAGCCATGACCATCGTTGCTCCAGATCACCCTAGAGAGGATCTTCAGTGCGGTTCACCAGGATCCCGACGGGCTTTTCCCAGATCGATCCATCTTGCAGAATCCTCGGCACAAATACTGAACAAAACACTTGACCCCTAGGAATTCGAGCCTACCATGACTTCCTCCTCGATGTTCGAATCCCCAATCGAAACGACAATTGGTCCGCGTGGGTTTCCATCTATTCTTATCCCTGCAGATTCATCTCTACGGCTAAATTAATGTGCGGATTTGTGGGAGCAGCGGAAACGGTGTGGATGGACTTTCATCAACATGCCTCGATGCTATGAGAGGCTAATAGGAATAACAGGATGAACGTACCCCAAGCTGAAGTGGGGAGAGCCTTCTCAATTTCGCGGTGGAACAGGACGGCTAGTTAATCCAACGGATGTTGGCGATGGTCGGTTATCGATGAATAGGCATTTTTCAGTGACTCATCCAAATCGACAGCCTAAACGAAACGATTAAGTACCAATTCGACGAATACATTGACAATGGTTGGTGGAAATTGAACGCCACCGTTGCAGTTTCCGACGAGCTTTCCAGCCCCCTGCCTTGTTGCAATATACGTTCATACCTGCACACGCATACACATGTCGAAGTACACGAACATAGGTTTGAGAAATATACGACGAACGAAGGTGGACTGGTGTTGGATGGTAACTTGTATATTCGCCTGGCTCATAGCCAACTGATGTTTCAAGGATAGTGAATTTCGCTACAGGTCAAATCATTCGGCTCTACGGACCTCCATTGATCGTCCACCGTACCATCGATACGCCCTGGAATGGACGGCTTTTGTTCGCTGGATCCGCCGAATTATCCGTAAATCGGGGCATTGGGAAAACAAGTTTTTCAAACTCATCCCGAAGACTTATTGTCGAAGTTGCCGCGGATCCAAGATAAATTAAGTTTTACCCGAGGATACCGTCTTACGGAAATTCGAATTCATCGAGAGCAGGAGTGGCGCAGAAAATGAATTCCACCACCGGTGAGAGATTCCGGATTGGTGAACGGATGGTCCCGCATGTCCCGAAACTGTGAGACGCCACTCGAATTTCCTGAAATTGGTGTTTGATTAACGAGAGTTTAGATAAAGTTTGTATGCATTTAGAGCAACGCGTGTATTCGGGGATTCCGTTTTCGTTCGAAGTGCCGTCACGGAGTTTGGTCTGATGGAGAGAATGGAAAGATGACCCAGGAAAACGGAATTGCAAAAATGCCATGTCTCCGCTACAATAATCCTTTCAGATCCTGTGATGTGACTCGTTCCTCGGAGACACCGGTAGATTAATCGTAAACCAGATAAGCCGGCCATAGTCACTCTGAGATTTAGTACCATTTTCCCTGAGGACGAATTCTCGAGATCTATGGTAGGCCTGTGTAGACTATGCATCGCTATTGCGCCACTGTTGCTCCAAACTTTGAATTCACTCGGACCTATTTTGTTGAATCTAGGAAGTCACGCGATGATACCACAACTTTGATAAGATACCGAGCAGGATCCTTCCCAGTTGCTACATGCGAATTTTCTACCCTAGGGTCTTCAACTTGTGTGGGTGTGCGTGCACATGGAAGGACACATTTGCATTGCTCTCCCTCTTTCTCGATCTATCTCTCCCTCTTTGCAGACATATATGCATACATATATCATTGGGTACGTTTCACCCTCGTACATACCACCAACGAGAGATGGCTGCATGTGAAATTTGATCGAGCAAGGAATTGCTCCGCAACCGGCTATTTGCCGATCGTAAATTCGTAACGAGTTGCTATATGGGAATCGTGCAAGCTTTGATGCAGGCTCCTTCACATGCTCTATACGTAGCCTTGTAACACATGAGCGGAAACGCACGAAATAGAACTAGAGAGACAATCAAAGTGATGGACATAGCTGTCTTTACTTCTGGCACTCACTCCCCCGCTCTCTTTCTCGTCCTGCCCACCCACCCCCTGTTTTCAACAGTCGAGCACTCTATATTCCAAGCTTATTTTCATTTCCCACGTGAAATATCATCCAGCTCGTCTAGATCGGACGTCTATTGGGATTTTGGGAATTCCGCCTCCAGCAAGGCAAAAATTCACTGTGCCAGGGCTGAGCTGCATTTGATACTTTCAGCACTTCTCGGCCTCGTGAATGGGTCAGTGCGACGAGACAGGGGTGAGAAATGTCCACCGGTTATTAGGGGACGAGCAAAAATGTGTAGACAGGTGGATTTATCGTGCAACAAAGCTCCTCGACTCTCATCCTTCGACCATTAGTTTCAATCCAAGCCTCGACGCATTTTTCTACAGAGCTTTCATTAAAAGTAGCCTCGGAATATGTATACAGAAATAGATACATGTACTTCAGGATACATGTATAAAAGCCAAGTGTTGATGAATATTTCATGGGCGAGAAAAATACATTTGAGCACGAGGATGATCATCACAAAAAGCTTCATTTGTCTTGCTTTCCCTCTCTCTTGCCCTACTCTCTCGGTTTCTCTTTCCTTGATCTAAAGGATTCAAATAGTTGCTGTCGTCAACCAGACTGTTTTTTTTCCTTCATTCAATATCCAGTAGCAAAGCATGCCGTTGGTACAATTTCATAAGCATTTCATAATATTCGTGATGAAAATTTGTATCAAGTTCAAGTTCGAGCAGTTATGGTATTGCAACTACAAAATTGACTGCAGTACGACGCAATTATCGTACTTCCATAACGGCCTTTTGAATGATCCTTTGATTGTCGAGCGAAATACAATTCTCCATTCTTTGGACGACTGTCATTGTGCTCTAGGGCACTCAATGAAATCGCGAGATACGCGATACGCAACGGAACACACAGTTTGCCAAATACGATGCAATCTCACTTGCACAGCAAGTCAATATGCGTTGCGTAATCCACAATTGTTGTATTCGTCGCTCCATTGTGGAATAGCAGCACACGTAGAAAAGATGATATAGTTGAATTACGTAAAATCATTTGTTTTAGGTATAAACAACCGGATACACCGTTGCGCAATGTCGTCACTGGAACTTTTCAAGGTGAGTCGATGAACGAAAAACGTTTTGACGATCGAAGTAAAATCATTATCTGCGCTCAATCCTCTTTTCTCCATCTGTCTTCTTTCATTCGCTCGGGGATTGTTCGAAAGAGAAATTAGCGCGCCGTGAGGATTAGTCTATTCTTTTTTTTGCCTCTTTGGGCACAGTGGCAGGACTGAACTGGCGATCTCCAGAGGCGACTATCCATAGGTATACATTGACTGTCGAAGAAACGTGGTTAAAAGTCGTGAGAAGACGAGCGATGGATAGAGCTACAAAACATTTCCAATCAAACGGCGATAAAGCTTCCAATTTTCCTCCGGTAAAGAAGGAAAACCGATTGAACGAGCCCTCTCGCCTCTGCTTTATCCATCCCTTATATAGTTACGCTTCCTGCTACTTCTTAACACGTTTCACTTGCTCTATTGCTTTTTTCCCTCGATCCCTCTTTCTTTCTCTATCTATCGTGCGAGGAATTTCAAATCTTCCATCACTGAACCATCGCTGGCGTGACTTCTTTTTTCAACAACAGCGAAAACTTCTGCAGCTTTTACGGTGCTTTGTCCTGTATCCTTCGGTTGCGTGCATTTTGTACCTTCGAGCACTTGATCGTCTAATGATCTTCCACTCTCTTGCGTCTTCTGAGGTCAGCCCAATTGGCAGGAGTCTGATCGTCGATCTCCCCGCTCGTCTCACGATGCTGTTGGAGATTTTATCACTGCTGCTTTTGATTCTGAATTCCTGGCAGTTTCTGATGTTCGAATCTTCCATTCGATTCTATCACGAAGCTGGCATTTAAATGCAGGAGCATCCGTGACGAAACGAGTAAAAAAGAGATCGTTTTGCATGACGTTTGAGACGTCAAAAGTATCGATACTCGGGATGTATGACGTCTCAAACGTCATGAGACGATCCGAGAGAACAGGCACTCGAAGATGTACGGTGAACGTGGAACACACGAAAGGCTTGTAAGGGCGTATGTTTCAGGTTTTTGGTATTGCATATGGGATTTGCGTCGTCCTATCCAGCCATATTCCGTTCTTTCTCCCTTTCCCCTTTTTCCTCCACCTCGCCCTCCTTGTCAGGCTTATTCGATCCTTTATTTTCTATCCTGGTATTCCTCGTATCTTTTCAACGGCGCACACGTCTCATGAACGATGTCACATCGTGTACCTACAAGACTCGATGTAGACGAGTGGAGAATGCGACGACGAAAACGAAACCCAAAACCGGAACCAACGACAGAGGGCTTACTTCCCGACCGGAAGTCGGCTAGAAGGAAACGATTCACCGATATCCACCAGCTTGCGCGCTCTTTCTCTTTCTCTCCACCTTCGTTATTCAACCTCTGCTTCCTTCTTTTTTCGACGCTGGTTCACACCCAGATACTTGTCGTTGTCAACGTCCTCGTCGTCCTTTTTCCTGCGGCGTTGAATCTTTTTTTTTCTCCCTTCTCTTGTCGTCGGTACATAAACCTTTTGTATGAATGTGGCAGTATCGTTTCTGGTCCCGGGTGGCGCCTGAACGCGTCTCCACGTTATCCCCCAAACTCCGAACCGATAAAAACATGCCTACTGTACAAGTATCCTGTGAGTATATCCGACGTGTGAGCCGAAAATATCCGCTTTCTCAGGGGCGATAGAACACAAATGAGAGGCAAAACGGAAAATACGGTTCGACAATATGCCAACCCCAGAAAAAAAAACACACACACGGAAGCTATTCTGCATGCGTCTGCAGATTTTTTTGTTTCCCTCGTAAATCGTCGATATCGCTGACGTGTTTCGTGAATGCGTTCAACGTAGCAATCTCTCGAGCAATGGAAACTTCCAAAGTATGGCTATGGACCGAGGCTATTGACATTCGGCGACATCTTTTCTCCCCTTTATCATCGAATTACTTGCAAAGAACCGTGACGAAAACATTTTTCAAAAGTGCCGCCAGCCGTAAAACGAAACATTTATCGGTCTCCATAAAACGCGGTGAGGCTCACCGCTCTTGAAGAACAAATACTCGAGTGGTCTGACTATACGCGGGTACGAACTCCTTCGAGTTTTATAAAGAAGCAACGCCGAGGAATTAAAAGTTTTGAGTGTGGGGTGGTCTTCACCGTCGTGTTTATCGATCAGAATCAACCTATTTGGTGGCCATAAATACACGTGGACTCGTGCTCCTTCTATTCTCATCCGTGTATAATATACATGTACGTATGTATACACGCGTACGTAAAAGGTTCGTTTAACGACAGCTTGTAACGGCTTTTGTGCCTGTTATAGCCCACTCGAAGAAGAAAGAAAAATACACACGACAGGGCGAGCAATAAAACGACGAGAAGAACGACCAAAACTTGTTTCGCCCTTCATCCTCCCTTCGCACAAGTCTCGTTCTGCACTTAACTTTCTCGACTCTGTATATACGTTCGTTCGAGTGGCAATTCGTTTACTGAGAAAAAGTAGAGATCGAAATGACCCGGGAGTACAGGCTTTTCTGTGGCCCCGCTGTAACAGTCGCCCCCATCGTCTTATATTAACCTCCGCAACGGCCGTACCATTCGGTCTGACCGAACGCCGAGTTGACCACTAATCACGGTTACGCGCGACCACGCACAGTGGAGAATTACGGTTGTTTTGGTGTTGCAGTGGTTGGAGCTAAACACCCATTTATCGAATTCGATGACACACACAGACACACACACACACACACACACACACACACACACACACACACACACACACACACACACACACACACACACACGCACACGCACATTGGGGTAAACTTTTTGGAACGAATCGCATATCAAACGTCCGTCATGTTGAGTTGGCAACTATCTGCCAAACGTTCCACAATGACAGAAATATTCTCCAACCCTTATCGTTTGGACAACGTCGCAAATTCGTCGTACGACATGATAAATCGACTTAGCAAAGTTACGAAATCTCCAGGTCGCCAATTTTTTTAATTTTTATTAGTTCCGTCTTCAACCAATCGATCAAGGACTTTTTTATTATTGAAACTTTGGTAATTATACAGTATGAGGACTTTTCGGAAAAACGACGAGAACATTTTTTTTCCTCCATGACGTTGCTTATTCCATTATAGTAAGTGATATTCCGTCGGGGGACGCTGACATTTCCCATTAATTCCATACGTTATGGGGTGTTGAAGTTTTCAGATACATGTCATATTTCGGAGCCGCGCTAAACAGTGTGCTAAACGTGTTTAGTTATAGATAGTGTATTATGAAGGTAACGATGTATATGTTTTGATTTCGTGACCACAGCTGTCCTGTTTCCGGAAACAGGTTATATTTCGACGCTTCTTGTTTGTTGTCACTAAGCTACGTGTTTCCTAAGGGCCAACCCAAACAAACAAACCCGTACAAACTCCCCAATATAGGCGTCGAAATATTAAAAAGTTCCATGTTTTATCACGTGTTTCCGCGAACTTGAAAATCGCATAACTTGAGGAATTAATGGGAAATGTCAGCCTCCCCCGACGGAATATCACTCAGTATAATGGAATGAACAAGTTGAGGGTGAACAAAAAATGTTCCTGTCGTTTTTTTCGGAAAAGTCCTCATACTGCATAATTGTCTAAACTCTTAATTTCAGCCTGTGTAGCTTGAATTGATTTCGGTTTATTATTGAGGCGGTAATGCAGTGACTTCTGTGACAATTACTTACGAATGTGTTAATTGATATTGATAATCATTTAGTCTTGCCATAAACCCTGCTTTTAGAGTTTTATTTATTTTTTCTTCTTTACTCCTGCTACACAGAAGCAAATGGCGAGTTGGACAGGAAGTAATTGAAAAACCTTATTTTTGAGACTAAATTAAGGTGGCAGCCTGAATTAAAAGGTCTGAAAAATCTTTTTTTTTATTGCTTAAATCGATCGATAAACTATCCAAGAATATATTTACAGATTTACAGAGGCCAATTGTAAATATTTTTCACGATACAAGGCCAAAAGCAGAGACGCGATTGATATTTGATATTGAAAACTTTGAAGCGCGTTTTCTTCAGTTTTTGTTTTCACGATTTTTGCTAATTGGCGGGCGTAATAGCAAAAAACTAAACGACCCATCGAATCAAACCAAAGTTTAACTTCTTTATTATGGAAATCTCTTTAAAGTGAATTAAATGAGTCGTTGAAAAAGTATTTTGAAATCATTTTTACAGCACGTTAGAGTGTTTTTTTAAACACATTTGTCAAACCTGAGAAAAGTTATCACGATTTTTTCAGCTTTTTCCGAATTCTGAATGCGCTAAAAAATCTGCAGTCATTTATTGTTTTATGTTGAAAACATTTTTTTACATATTTAAAATATACATGAAAAGATACCTCAATGTTTACTGGGCTCACTTTTTTTTCTTCTAAAAAAAATCCCGTAAAAACGGTTTTTTGGACCTTCCAATCCAAGCTGCCGCCTGAGTGAGCTGAATCGAGTGAAAAAAAATTGAACTGCTGTTGAAGCGAAGCAAATTGCAAATTCGGAATTAAATAGAGGTTAATTGGAAAACATTTATTTCGACTCAAATGAAGGATAATTGAGAGCAATGGGCGTAATTTTTTATTCTAAAAAGCTCGCTTTGATCCAACCAATCCTGCTGTGGATACATCGACGAAGTTAATTGGATTGATGGCTGAATCGCGAGTATTCGACTGTAGCCAATTTCTTCGATTTTATTCGTTTCATCGCGATGACAAAGCGCGAGACTGGGGACAGGAAAGCTGCGCGTTAGAGCGGCACGATGTACCGGCGCCAGCGTTATTCTCGTCTAGCGACGTATCCCTCTCCAGCGCGGCAGTAGTCTCGACACGACTTTGGTCAGACGTAAAAGCCACGGCGCCACTTCGTTTCCATTCGCATTACGCGAACGATTATGTCACTTTCCTATTTTCTCGTTGCTATCACGTTGCACGATAAAACGTGCCACGCCAGCGCGAGTAAAAAAGTTATAGGCTACGATGGAAAATCCTTCGAATATCGCCCGCTTGATCGGATGGGACTTTAAAACGGCGCACTATCGCGCGTTACTTTCAGCCATCGATAGCGTCGAGGAAAATATTCGTTGAAATTTTCGGCAATTTTTTAAAGAATTTCAGCACAAACGCAAATGAGAGATGTTCCTTGCGATGAAAACATGTTTGCCAATACTATGGGGTAAATATTTTATCGATACTGACAAGAAGGGTAATCGTGGTATTGGAGTTTGCATCATTTAGATGCAACGCAAATATTTTTTTTCGGGAGTACGTCCGAAAAGCCCATATCGCCGATTAATTTGGATTCTCGTTTACCCATGTATTTTGACTCGCTGATCACGAATATCATAATGAAAATGCCCGAAAATTCAATTTTCAAAGTCAAAACTCACAAAAACTGATTTTTCGAAGGTTTTTCTATTTTTTTTTCATAAATGTTAATCTTAGAGAATAATATTTCCTACAAAACTTATAGCCTATTAAAAGATTGATCTTTTATGTTTTATAGAATTTTTGTCTAAAACCATTATAGTTCGAGAAAAATGGGATAATGGTCCAATAAGTACATTTTCCTAAACTCCATTAGTTTCGATACTTGTGCACTTTACCACGGAAAGGTTGGAGTTTAGTCTTTCAAATGCATGTTTATTTTTTGTATTTTATTTCATTTTTTGTTTTTTTTTAAATATATTTTTTTTGCTTTTTTTTCGTTTGGGTTTGTTTAGGTTAATTAAAATATTTTTAAAAAGGCAAAAAATGCGTAAGTAGATAGTATCGAAACTGATGGAGTTGAGGAAAATGTCCTTAGTGGAAGATTATCCCATTTTTATCGAAACAGAATGGTTCTAGACGAAACCTGTATAGGAAACAAAAGATCAATCTTTATATAGGCTACAACTTTTGTAGGAAACTTTTTTTTCTAAGTTCAACATTTATTAAAATAAAATAGACAAACTTTAAAAAAACAGTCTCGGTGAGTTTTGACCTCTAAAATAAAATTTGTGGGTATTTTCACTATCATATTCTCGATCAACGAGCCAAAACACAAGGGTATACGAAATTCCAAATTAATCGGCGGTA
This sequence comes from Ophion obscuratus, assembly GCA_964007375.1. Lineage (NCBI taxonomy): Eukaryota > Metazoa > Arthropoda > Insecta > Hymenoptera > Ichneumonidae > Ophion > Ophion obscuratus. The sequence continues at coordinate 17,090,862 of OZ023322.1, read as the reverse complement.
TCGGCTTTTCGGAACTTTATCTTTTTTTTATCCTTATAGTCCAATTTTTTCACCCATTTAGGTTACAAAAATCGCTGACACGTTTTGAAAATCCTTATTAAGGTTCCATAACCTTAACTTGGAAAAAGGTTTAGATGATAATAAAAAATAAAGAAATGAGAAAATCGAGTAGAATTTTCGTTGCAATCCAGCTATGCAAACTTCAACAACATGGGTAATCGTTGTTTGAGGAATTATGAATTTGGAACAGAAGTGATGGTGAGGAAATTATTATTTAGCTAATTTACGTGCCACGAGAAAAATTATACTTGCATCTTAAATATATTTCTTCACATATTAACGTCCATTGAATTCTCCAAGGGGGTATTTTGTCGTTTTTTGGTTTAAACAAATTAATTTTATCTACATAATACTTTTAGGCAACTTTTCCCGAATAAATACTACAAAAAATTAAGAACCAGCCTTGGTCGGGCTAAACGGTAGATTGCATATACCCAGCTGTTTTACTTGTCTAAAAAAATGGTTCATTTGGGCGAAGCACTCTTGGGAGCTGCCTCCAACGCATTTCTCGCCTTTGCTTATATCCGAGCCTCACCCCCCACGTCAACGATTTCATTTTTCGCAACCGTACATATAGCTCTCACTTTCTTCGTGCTCCACCGCTTTTTTGCTCGTTTCGAATCTTTAAAATATTAAAGCATACAAGACAAGGGAAAATAAGAAAATGACGAGACTGTGTTCATTCGAAAAAAGGCAATATTTTTTTTCTCTTGATAATGTAATATTTAAAAATCGCGGCCTTTATCTACTCCCAGGCGAATACTGCCTTTTCCAAGTGAGATGGGGATACGATGAATAATTGAAGATATGCCAGCGGAGAAACGTAGCTGGCAACAACAAAAATCCGTCGGCCACGAAGCAGAGCTGCGCACGTGAATATTTGATCCTGTTTCGTAGAATTTGATTTCAGATGTTTCGGAACGCGACGTATGAAATTGAAAAACAAAGCGAGAGGATTATTCGATTAACGTGTTTGTCGGAAGAATCTTGCATGCGCATGAATGTGTTTTCAACGCTGAGACCCTCGGCACCTTCGACTCTTTATCAATCTCGGTGTTCGAGACAAATCACTTTGACATCCTAGGCGATTTAAGGGCGAGGGAGGTCCCTTTAGACGTCCGAAAATGAGTCATTTTTCATTCTTTTAATTAAAGGTGGTAAAAATAATTATAAATATTAATATATAATAAAATTTAAGTATATGTCATTTAAAAATATAATTAAAAAATGTAAAGCGTAATTTAAAAATGTTGACATTATCTTTTTACTACTTTCAAGTTTAACAAAAATTCTTTTTTAAACAAAACAAAATGTCCGCGTTAACAAAAGGTGTCTTTTGAAAAACTGCTCATGTCATAGCTTAAGAATATCAATGATCGATCTGGCTGAAATTTTAGGAGGTTTCTCACTATAATATTATTGGAAGGATGTACCTAAACTTTGAAGTTTATCGCGTAAATGAGTTACGTTTTTTGATAAAAATTGTCGAGAAAATAGTCAAAAATATGAAAATTTGATTACAAAGCATACTTAATTTATATTTTTATACTTTTTAAATATTTTTATAGATATATTTTTTCAATAATGTTATAGTGAGAAACCCCTAAATTTCAGCCAGATCGATCAATAACTTTTTGAGCTACACAATCGACCAAAAGGATCGAAAAATAAGTTTTTTCGACCCTTTTGGCCACTTTTCCAAAATCCTCAAAATTCCAAACAGCCGTAGAGTCAGTCTAATGTGAGTGACATAAACTTAATGGGGGTTGTTGAAAAGGATTTCAAAAGACGACGAAATAAGTAAAAATTTTACATTTAAAATATTGTTTTTTTAACTCCATATCGATGCATGTTTACCCCCTGAATACGAATTTAATATTACTTTCCCCCAAAACCCCCAATTTGGATTGAAAATCATCGAAAATGTTTGAAACGTTCCTCCTTTCGCTTTCCATCCGGCAAAAATGCAAAAATACGTAAACATCAATTTTATCTCCCCTTCAAAGTGTTGCCCATTTTGTTCAATTTAATGCACCGCTTTTATATGTATAATGCGAAAAACAAAGATAAAAGAACGATTAATCTGTCAATTTTTGTTCATTTTTAATGTACCCATAGTGGACATCACCAAACTTGACTCACCGAACAAGCCTGAACAGTTTCTACCCAGGTGAAATTTTTTTATGAAGTTTTTATAAAAATTGTATAGATATGAATCTATAAAGATGTTATACGGAAATGGACATATAAAATCTTTATACGTTTTATATAATCCTTGAGAACCTTATGTGGCTGCGTACAGGAGCCGACAAATTATATGAAATAAAATTTTATGTTTTCATGTTAATATATTGATAAATCTGTAAAGATGTTATACTGAAATGGCCATATAAAATCTCCAGAGATTCTCTATTATCCTTGAAAATTTCACCCGTATGAATATAAGAACGAAAAAATTATATAAAAACACCCTATGTGAGATTCACATAAAGAATTATATATATTTATGAATAGAAAAAAATAATATATTTATCGTTTTTTTTCTATTCATAAATATATACAACTCTTAATATAAATTTCACAGAGAGTAATGGTGGTTTTCTGCCATTGGTATATTTACATGTAAATATACTTATATATTTATATATCGATAATATATAATGTAAATATACCGAAAGCAACAAACCATCACTACTGCTGATCTCAGTCTACGTACTATAATAAATCAACCTGCGAAGTAGTATCAATTATTATTATTATCGTTTTTTATTTATTTTACTTTGAGCACACTATAAATCAACAGTAACAGGTTGGATAACAACAACAATTCGTAGCTCGTAAATAAGTAATAATCCAAATACATAAAAGAAAGTTGACAGCAATACAAAACGCAAATAAATTAACAATACCGAAACGCAAATACAAGAACGACAGTTAATGAGTCGACAAAAAAATTTTTTGCACCTAATAATTAAATTTTCTTGCCGTCACTGAAAGAGGCTTGTTTTTCACAAACACAAATTATCGAAATTCGGGTACAGGATTACTGAAAAAAACTGTTAAGCCGATTGACCTTCTACTCGACGAGAATGGTTTTTTTTTAAATGTGGAAAAAAAACTACTTTTTTAATCCACATTTTACAGAAATGTTGCGTGAAATGTTGATTTTTTTTTGTAACTGCGTGCCATTTTCTCAAATTTGCATTTTTTTTTTCATTTTAATTACCGTCAAATAGAAACTATACATATTCTAATTGAAAAAAAGTTTGATTTTTTTTGCAAATCAATGTCTACGGGAAGCTAGACGCACGCCGATTCGCAACTCTCGCGGCGACCTTGCTGTAACACTCTGCCACAGCTCCGTCATTTTGATGCTTAATTAATTTAAAAAAATTGTTCGGTATACTTAAATATACTATTAAAGTATACCTGAAGTGTGATAATTGTAGAATAATTATTTCTCAATTTAAAAAATCCCTCAATATTGCTTATTTTTTCCTGTCCAAATGTCCATCCTGCCTCAAACAGTAAAGAAGTAACGCAACACACACCTCCTCCCTTCACGTACAAAACATAGACACTGAAATCTCTTTTTAAATAAAAGATCCGAAAGAGTACGATGGAAAAATTCTCGGAAAAAAAGCATGAAGATCGCTAATCAAGATTTGCAATGCCCGCGACACATAATAATCCTGCACCATTGCGGTAGTGCGACGGTGGGAGAATAAACATTTTCTCGGAAAATAAAAAGGGATCGTTCCACGCCGCAGGATTAACGGGAGCTTCGCGTCCGTTGGTGGCTTCGATGTAAATTTCCACGGGACGCTGGGGATGTGTTCCGCATGCATCATCACCGGGCAGCTTCGTGCTATGTATCGTCCAAGCAATGAAGCAAATGATGCAACGACGATAAAAATGGGTACCGCCTTGCCTCTGGTACTTGCCGTGGCCTCGCGATCTGACTCTGTGTGCACAATTCCCCCGTGAATTATAAATTATTACGAGCATAGAAAGCAGAGTGAGTGTTTACGATGCTCGCCCATTAGACGCGACGACTCCGGGGATTTACCCCCCCCCCCCCCCCCCCTCCACCCCTCTATGTTCCTATCACTTTTTCTACTTTACTCTGGTTACCCTGACTTACAAGGAACACCCCTCAGGTGACACAATTCGATTTTGTTGAAATTTGGATATGTTATAAACCACCGAAAAGTAAGCGGTACGTATTTTTTTTATCGGCGGAAAAACGGTTTTGAAAACGGTTTTTTTCTTCATAAATGACGTATGCAGATTTGTGGCTTTTCGATTGTGCCTATCGAGTCAACACGCAGAAGTATCTGGAATGAAAATTCCATATCTTTCCACCATTTTCCAGCTTTTCGCGAGCCTCTTGCTTCTCATCATACCATTATTCGGTCTCTCTCTCTCTCTCTCTCTCTCTCTCTCTCTCTCTCTCTCTCTCTCTCTCCCGAGGTGCGAGACGCTGCGCTTGGGTAAGCTCGATTTTATCGTTTTTTTTGCACTGCCAACCATTCCCGTTACCACACACTACGCTCAAGGCAACTACGCGAAAGAGCCAAAGAAATTCACGCCTAATCCTCCCAAGACTGTGGCCCAGGTCCCCTACGAACGATAAGAAAGAGACGAGTCATTTTTCACACGAAACAATTATTCTTCCGTGCCTCATCCAACCTTTTTTGTCCCATCCGAGAACTAACCGAACCCGATAAGAAACTGAAGAACTTGTTTTTACACATATTCCTATGTGAGTCGATCTCTCTCACTCTATCTCACTTTTCCCGTCCATCCGGCTTGATATTCCACTTGGTTTCCAACGCGATCTTTTTCGAAGATCAATCACTCTGAAAATTTATTCCCATCACGAAAAGTGACCGCGTCGTACCTTATACTTGTATTTCGTACGAGGCATGTGCGGTTTGTTTCCTCATGCCTCTAGGGAGATCGAATTTATCGAAAATCGCTTGAACAGGCACGGATTCATATACGAGACGTCTGATAAATCGAAGTATTCAGGGAGACAATATTTTTTTAAATCGCTGATAAACATCTCTTCGTCGCTGCAGGCATCGAACGTTGATTTATTCATCGACAAAAAATTATCGTTGGTGATCACGGATATGAATAGCGCCATTACTGTAATGAGGATTTTCGGGGGTCGTTTAGGGAGGCTCGTGATTGGTATTTACTTTGAACGAATAGCCATATCGCGATTGCATGTCCATTTGTAAATAAAATCGGAAGCCGATATAAATTTACAGCCTTTAATACCGAAACGACTGCTCTGAATATTGCACTTTGTCAATATTGTCAATCAATCTAAAACTGTTCATTAATATTCCGGTATATTTATCGAGATCTTGCAAACACAGTCGGCTTTTAGTTCAGCAGATTTGCTTATTCATTACAGGAATGGATATTTACTCAGCGTGAATAAATATAAATAAATCCTTTCAGAATTTGTCTACATTTCGATGCGTCTGGATATGTCAAGTAGAAATTGCGCAAATGTAGTTGTCCCTTGAAGGCCGGAGCCTAAATTAGTACGTCCGAAAAATAGTTTTCGAAGATACAAGTCTAAAAGCAGAGAAACGATTGATATTTGATTTGATATTTCTTCCTACTGGAAACTTTAAAGCGCGTTTTTTTCCAATTTTCTTTTTCACGATTTTTCCAAACTCGCGGACGTGATCGCAAAAAAACTAAACGACCTATTGAGTCAAACCAAAGTTTATTTCCTTCAGTATGAAAATCTCTTCTAAGTGAATTAAAAAATTCGTTGAAAAAGTATTTTTAAACAATGTTTATAGCACGTTAAAGTGTTTTTTTAACAACATTTTTTTTCAAACCTGAGGAAAGTTATAATTTCACGATTTTTCAGCTTTTTTCTTAATTCCCCCAGAAGAAAAATATATGACAATTGAAAATTTGATTGGTTTATTTGGTTCAGTCAAGTATTACGAGCTGCATCTTTCCCGCCGATTGGGGACTGCAGTGGCAAGCCGCATATGGAATAGGCTGATAAATCTGCAGTTTTTTATTGTTTTACGTTGAAACATTTTTTAAAATACATTTCAAATATACACCAAAAGATACCTCAATGTTTAATGGGCTCGCTTGTTGTTTCTCTTCTTAAAAAATCGCCGAAAAACGCCTTCTTGGACCTTTTCATTCAGGCTCCCTCCTTAAAGCAATGTCGTTCGGCATTTATATAGAGAAATTCTGCATTAAATACTTCCTGTCAAACTGTTTTACTAGCTTCAATTATTATCTGACTCAATTGTTATTGTTTTTTTCGAGATTTCATCATGAATATGTCTTACGGGGTCTTCTCACTTTAGACGCTAAAAAGGTTATTTTCATGATTTTTTTTCATAGGTTCATATTATAGATATTGATATAAAAGTTGTTACACTTTAAATACACTTTCGAAATACATTTTTTTAAACTTTCCATTTAAGTCACTATTAATAGACGAAAATAGTAGTTGAAACTATGTCTAAAAAAAATTGTAGGTCTGCGCTGTTGATGAAATCTCGGAGATGGATCATCCGAAACAAAAAAATCAAATGGTTTTAGAATCAGCATGTTAATGGCTATGGGGCCGTCCATAAATTACGTCATTTTAAAATAGGGGGGGGGGGTCTGGTCGTTAGATGACGGTAACGTTAATTTGATCACAACGATATGACGGATAGGATGATTTCAGAGGGGGGGGGGGGTCAAAAATCAGCAAAAGTCGATGACGTAATTTATGGACGGCCCCTATAGTGCATACCATACGATTTTTGATATATGCAAAAATAACAAAATGGTGGACTTGTTTCGAAAAAAAAACGAAAAAAAAACGTTTTTTTCACAGTTTCTGAAGAAAAAGTAAATATCAAAATTTAAAGAAATTCTTAATATGCGCTATAGGCATAGTTGTAAAGAATATGTGGCTCAAATTCCATAAGGATCGGTTCAGTAGTTTCGGAGATTTTACCAACAAATCGTCGAAAAACGTTGTTTCGAGAAAAATGGGTTCAAAGTTTGTTTGGGTTACATAAGTGCATATATGATTTTTTTTAAATGTATTTCGAAAGTGTATTTATTACGTGTAACCACTTTTATATCAATATCTATAATATGAGCCTATCCAAACAAATCATGAAAATAGCCTTTTTTCGCGTCTACGGTGAGAAAACCCCTTAAGGTCTTTGAAAAATCCGATTTTTTAATGCATAAGGCGTGTTTTTATTTTTCAATTATAGAGACACCGTTTTTTTAATCTATAAGGAACGTGTTTTCGATTTTTAATATAAAGGAAACGTGTTTTCGTTTTTTAATATAAAGGAAACGTTCTTTGATTTACAATACAGGGAAAACGTTTTTATTTTTTTTTTTTATTTTTTTTTTTTTTTTCATATACAGAAAACATTTTTATGATTTTTTTCAAATATAAAGACAACGTTTTTTTTGTATATATACAGAAAAGGTGTTTTTTCGTAATATCCTTAGTACCCACCCTCTAATACTAAAACGACTGACCGAAACACACACAAACCAAATTTCCTACGTTCAGGCCGCGCAAACCCACGGGCAACAGCCACTACAATGACGCATTCATCAAACCGCAAGAAATCGCGACGAGAACAAAACTCGAGAATGTCTCGAGAGCTAGAAAAAATGAAACAGACGTTGAAAATAAAAAAACGCGAAACGTGAAGGAATTCTTTTTGTCGCTGTCCTTCGTATACTTCGTTTTTATTTTCACTCGACGTCTCGAAGAACGATGAGACTGCTGCTCGAGTAACCTACGTAGAATGTCCTCATCCTCGCCTCTTCTCTACCTCCCGCCTGCACTGTCTGGTCGCCGTGAGCCCCGAAGAAACTTCAAATTCAGACGACAAAAAATCACAGGCGTTTTTTTCCTCTCGCTATGCTGCACGTTCGCTCGCAGTAGTTGTATCGTTATCGGGATTATTGTAGCCGAGAAGCGCCAAGTGAGAAAGCGAGAAAAAAATAAAAGGACAAAAAATACGGGGCGATGGAAGCACCGTTGCTTAGGGACAAGAGAACAGGCAACACTTTGCCAAAAAAACAGGCTCACTGAGAACAAGGAAAAATGAAAAGTATTTATAATGATGAAGAGAGAGAGAGAGAGAGAGAGAGAGAGAGAGAGAGAGAGGTGGGAAAGAGCGCGGGAGGACTTTCGCAAATGGCGTGTGGGTTTGAAAAATGAGGAGAAGTAGTTATGCCAGGAGCGAGGCACGAAATGCCGATGTATAATCCATCGTCTGCTGCGAAAGGCGATTATAGAGGCATCGTGGGCAGCCGTAGCTCGTATCAGACTTCTTGCAAGCGTTTTTTATTCCCTCTCTCTCTCTCTTCCTCTCTCTCTTTCCCTCTCACTATCTACCCATTTTAAATGTATATATATATATATATATATAATGTTTTTCTCCCGATGCGCTATTAGCGAAAGATCCTTTCTAGTCCAGTAAAAGAGACGAAAACCCAGCACTTTTCAGCGTGGAATATGAATTTTTTTACTGAAGGTAGATGGTTGCATACTGAAAGTAATCCCAAAAAATGTTGCCCCTCAACTCGCCCCAACCCTAAGAAATAGGGGTTGAAAACTTAAAAATCGCCGTATTTCGATAATTAATAGCCCGATAAAAAAGTATTTCAAACAAAAGTTGTTTGGAATAATAAAATACGTATAAAGTTATTCAACATCCAACTCCCTAACTTTGAAAATAGCGGCACAAAAACGATTCGAAAATTGGGGGTTGATGCGTGTGCGAGTAGACATATCGCTGCGTCCTTGTCTGGGTCAGTGGTGCTCGAGTGTTTTGTGCCGCTATTTTCAAAGATAGGGGATTGGACGTCAGATAACATTATACGAATTTTATTATTCCAACCAACTTTTGTTTGACACCTTTTTTGATCGGGCTATTTATTATCGAGATACGGCGATTTTTAAGTTTTCAACCCCTGTTTCTCAGGGTTGGGGCGAGTTGAGGTGCAGAATTTCATTGGGGTTACTTTCAGTAAAAAATGCATATTCCACGTTAAAAAGTGCTGGGTTTTCGTATTTTACTGGACTATTCGCATACCCCTATGAAACACGAAAGACTCGGTGAATTATTGAATTCGAGGGGAGAATGCGTACGCAAGGGCACTTGAGCGCGCCAGGCCGAAAATAGAAGGAAAGAGAACTTTTAACGATCCTCGATCGATCTATACGTATTCGGGATCTCTGCCTCTTTTTTTATTTGCGTTTTGCTTTTTTCATTTGCATTTTTCTTTGTTCATTTGTGTTTTATTTTTATTTTTTACGTGCATTTTTCTTTTTCCATTTTGCTTTTTTTGCCCCAATTGATTCACACGAGAAATTCGCTTTCTACGTTGAAATTCGAGCAACTCGCAAGCTAACAAACATTTTCCAAATCTGTTGAAGATTTCTAAAGCTGAGTTTTCCCGCCGGAAAATAATTTTTTCCTTGAATTCGCTATTATATTATTTTTTCCACGAATTGGTATTGTGTAACATAAAAGCCTTTTTTTATGTTGGCCATGCCTACCTCTTTAATTATATAATCCTGTTCGTTCCTAAAATAATTCAGTCCTGATTCCAATCGGAAATCATAATTTGAGGTACGTCGTCATATTGAAGTTGACAGTACGTTTATGTACATATATAAAGATATGAAATAAACGTTCATATAAATTAAATAAATCGAACGATAGCGACATGCCTGCCTCTTTGATTATTCATTTCAGTTACATGTGAAAATCAGTTGACGCTGACATGGCAAAGCCTCTCAGGACCTTAATGGAAGGTTCTTCTTCTGATTGCCTTGTTGGGCCAAAAAATGTTTGCTTTTTCACCAATTTTTTATGCGAAAAGTATTAAATATAGAATATTGATATTTGGTATGGTGACTAAGCGGTGTTTATTGGACATCAAAATATTTTTTAAAGTTTGACAAAACATGATGGTGAGAGTGGGAGGAGCCACGTATGTCGGTGCGTGGGCGATGACATTCTTCGCTTGCGGAAGTCCTCAGTCCCGGAAAAGTGATCTGAAGCAAAAAAATCAAACATATTTTTACTTTGTACAATATTGTATATTAATTGACCCAGAATCAAGAAGAAAAATTGAAAAATAAAAAAATAGTGAGCGATCGGAAGGAAGTTTGTTTTTTCTCCCAAAAATGTTCGCAGTTTTTTGCTCGCTAGTTTTTTATTTTTCAATTTTTATTCTTGATCCTAGGTCCAATTATACACAATATTGTACAAAATAAAAATATGTTTGATTTTTCTGCTTCAGATCACCTGTCCGGGACTTAGGACTTCCGCAAGCGAAGAATGTCATCGCCCGCGCACCGACATACGTGGCTCCTCCCACTTCCGCCACCATGTTTTGTCAAACTTTAAAAAATATTGTACTGTTCAATGCAGACCGCTTAGTCAACATACCAAATATCAACATTCTATATTTAATACTTTTCACATAAAAAATTGGCGAAAAAACGAACATTTTTTGGCCCAACAAGGCAGAACCTTCCCTCAATATATTGCTATTCAATATCGCATACACGTACTTATGCATACTCACAATTATACTTCATGTGGAATAAAATTGCCCTGCCATTCGCATCCCTTCCGGCTATACAGAAAAAATAAAATATTCCATGCGAGAGACACGAGAAAAAGTAAATTCCCTCCGAATGTATCAGACGTGTATAGGATACACGTTACATCAGATCGAGTTAGTTACAGGATAAAATTCTGTTCAAGCGAGACAGTTTTATTCCTATCGTCGATACGTCGCGATGAAAAAAAAAATAATAATAAACAGCGCCGCTATTCGCAATGCTATTGAGTCTATATACGATTCGCCATATAAATTTGCGTTCATTTCGTACCGGAATGGTGCATCGTCGCATTTATACACGCGCATACGTACGTGGCTTATCGAATTTCCGTCATGTACAGGAATCTCGCGACGACCCCATTCGAGCCTCAGTCTCACGAAAGATAGAAAGCGAGAGAGAGAGAGAGAGAGAGAGAGAGAGAGAGAGAGAGAGAGAGAGAGCGAGAGAAGGCGAGAAAGGGAGTGAGACGAAAAAAGAAACACCAACGCGACTGGGGAGGAGAGAGGGGTTCGATAAATCTTCCTGAGCGCACGGAACAAGAAGCAGTGACTCAATAGCAACGAAAAAAAAACTACGCTCCCGCCCCAATCTCCCTTGTTTTTACCTTCAAAGTTAGACAACAAAAGCATAGAAAAATGTTACACGGCATAAGCATAGAAAAAGGCAGGAAAATAAACAAGGGCAAGAATTCCTGTATCGCTTACCCACTCAGAAGCATAGAAATCCCAGCGCAAGGAAATGGCAAAAAATGTCGAGTCTCAGAGGTAATGAACGAGCGAAAGGGGGATGAAAAAATGCCTTGTTGATTAGTACCATTGAACTGATTGCAAGCGTATTTCACAGGACCCTCGAGAGCAAAGTCTTCGAAGCAGATAGCTAAAAATCTTTGTGTACGTATATATAAATATCTATATACACGTACGTATTTGTATCGGAGTGCGGGGAAGCCTTCACGGCTTACCTCGCACGACGAAGACGTTCCCGCAGCTTTTTCATCCCCTCGCTTCGTAAATTCACCGGCAACCGGTATAGAAGCTTCGCAGCGGCTGTAAAGGTTATACCCAATGGAATCGAAACGTCGCGCCAGCAAATTCCGTGTAATTCGTTTTCCTCGACAATTGGTCCTTACTTCGAGCCGGCATTGCTACCGGTACATTGCAGCCTCGTCGTAGGTGAAGGAGGGAGAAAAAAAGGGCCGCGACGGAAGAGAAAGGGAAGGGGAAAGAAAGCAAGGCAATAAAAAGCAGTCCGGGGATGTACCTACTGGGGTAGAGGGAAAGTTGGATGCGCGGAACAACGAGGTGGAAAAGTAGTAGAATGGTTGGAGACGTGTGGGAATCCATCTCTCCCGCTGTGCAATCTGGTCCTCTTGTATGCACCTACATACACACACACGCACATCCTCATACAGTAGTAACAAAAAAATAAGTGTGCTTTTATAGGATATAGATGAGGGGCTGAAACCTATTATTTTGGCCCGCATCGTGTGTGTAAACATACAGGGTGTCCAATAGGAAGTTGCTAAAACTAAATAAGTGTCTCTTCGCTCCATGAATTCAATAGGGGTCCCTTTTTCTAAGGCACATACCTGAAGCCCCGCAGTGTTATTCCAGCAGTGGTTGATGCAAGTACGCGCGCGTCAAAATGATTGAGCTCACCACGGAAGAAAAAGTATATCTTATTGAGTGCTTCTTCTCGAGGGGAAAAATTTATAGTAATGCGTATAGAGGGTTTCGTACTAAGTTTGGAACTCATAGAGTTGCTAGCGAAAACACTCTGAAAAGGTAAGAATTTAATATTTATTCATATTCATCTATCACACAACTTGTGTTTCAATTCAATTAAACTGCATTGAAGTAATTTTACGTTAATTTTTGTAGGATAATCGATAACTTCGTGAAGTATGGTACACTCCAGGACTGCAGACACGAGTTGCCAGGTCCATTTGTTACGCTGACTACACCAGAGAAGATCAACGAAGTTGAGAATTATTTCAAACAAAATCCAAATGATTCGATTCGGAAAGCTGCTCAAGCATTAAAAATAACCAAATCATCATTACACGATATTTTGAAATATTTTTTAAAGTTTCATCCGTATAAAATAAGCACTTATCAATTGTTAACTGAACATGCCATGACGAAACGCATCGAATTTTGTAACACTATTACGGGAATGTTTGAAGCCGAAGAACTTAATGAGAAATTGATTATTTATTCCGATTAAGCACATTTTTGGATGAACGGGTACGTAAACAAGCAAAAATACCGGTTTTGGGGAACGGAAAATCCCAACATATCGCTAGCGAAGTCCCTTCAACGACAGAAAGTAACGGCATGGGCAGCGATTTCAGTAAAAGGAATTTATTTGCAATTCTTGGAATCTACGGTAACAGGAGAGAGTTACAAACAGCTTTTGGAAACGGAATTCTTCTCTTATGCAAAAAAGAGGGGACTGGTTAAAAATTTTTACTTCTTGCAAGATGGAGCGACGCCGCACCGGACTCATGAGGTGTTTGAAGCTATTCATCGCGTATATGGGACTCGAGTAATCGGTCTGGGGTACCCTAGATTTGCTCAAGGCGGACTAGAATGGCCTCCGTACTCACCGGACCTGAACCCTTGTGGTTTTTTCTTGTGGGGTTACATTAAAGATCATTGTTACGCTAAAAAGCCCAGCACAGTAGAAAAACTGATCGCGGCCATCCAGGAAGTGGTTCGCGGCATTACGAACGATATGTTGGACAGTTTTTCACAGTTTTCAAAAGAGAATTGATTTTTGTGCACAATCTAACGGTTCGCACTTCGAAAATATCTATCATTAATCACTGTACTTTTTCGTTATTTTTATAAGATGTAACAAATTGACATAAAAAATATTTGACTGGGTTTGATTTATGTGCGTTTAAAACTGCAGAGTTTCCTCTATTTAAAGCAAGTTGGCTTTTCTGATTCTGTGCACGTGTTTCAAAATGACAGTCGATTAGTTTCAACAACTTCCTATTGGACACCCTGTACATACACAAACCCAAATAAATATATGTACTATTACGTATGTCGTAAATACAGTATACGAAGATTCCAACATACAGCTACTCTATTGGAAATTTCGCCCCCAGAGATCGTTTTTCTTATCGCTATATGTTAGTGTCCTAGTCGTAACTACACTTATTATTATTATTCCCTCGCCAGGTGTCGCTGTATCCGTATTTGCAAGACACCATGGGTCTGTTATATTACGGGGGAGAGAAAACCACTACTGATCGAACGAAAGCGAGAATGGTGGGCGAATTTATGATCCTTTTTGCCAAATGCACCGCGGTATTTCACATCCCAATTATGTTGACCTGGCCCAAAATCCAAGATTCGCTTCAAGATTTTAAGCAGTGTATAGACATATATTTTTACGTTTAAACTTGAATAAGTCAACAATTAATTGATAGCTGCCAATTCTGGTTGCAGATTCTTGAAGTTGACTTTTTTAGCTTGAAGAGGCTTTTTCTTTAAATTGAGATATAATTTTTGGGCAAATTGTTATTCCAAATTGTTTTGAAAAAATTATCATCATCATGTTTATACACTATAATATGGAACACATTGATAGAATATACGTAACATATTCATATATAAAGATCATTTTGAGAAAACATGGTCACAATATCAATGACTGGTTAAAAAAAATCTACGGACCGTCTTCAACACAGCCGATTTGCTGAGATGACATCAAAATGTCTGTTCCCCTTTCATATATATAGATATATATATACCAGGTGTAGAAGTATGAAACCGGATTTTTGTTTGGAAAAATAACGCGTCTGTTGTCTGACAATGATAAAAAAGAATGGAGACGGCTTTCTGCATCACATCACATTCATCACATTCAATTGACATCATCACATCACATTTAATTGACCCGCGAGTTTTTGTTGACTTTGAGTATCATCTTCATCCAATAAGGCTTGCAATTCGTTGTCTGCGAACTTTTTCGTTGGTGTCCCACGTTCTTCGTTGCTCACGTCAAAATCACCACTTTTGAATTTTTTAAACCACTCGAAACACTGTGTTTTACCATGTTCACCGTAAGCTTCGACAAACATTTGATGCGATTCTGCAGCAGTTTTCTTCAAATGATAACAGAAAACCAATGCTGTCCGCAAATCGTAGTTCGTAGGCACAAAACTCGACATGTTTAAGGGGAGGGTAGGGGTTCGCACTTTTGAAAATTCGATTTTTTTGTCTTTTGTTATAGTTAAACATTTGAAGAATATATTCCCAAAATGTCAAGTCAATCAGAGCAAAACTCTCGAAGTTATTGACTATTTAGTCCCGCTCCTCTAACAATGTAGCTCCGACTTCTCGAAACTTCAAACATGTTTTTCTCGAAACCACCTTTTCAAAGTCCGTGTTCACTGGCATTTGAAAACTACATGACCGATTTATTTCAAACTTGGTACACACTTTCTACATGTAAAATACCTCCCTCCAACAGTTAGTTTGCGATTTTTTTACTCTGAGGGGGTTTTCCACCCCCAAAATGGCGGAATTTTTCGTGAAAAATAGCACTTTCCACTTTACATGACCACCAACAATTTAGAAGTGAAAACAAAAATTATCAAAGACCGTTGGGGGGAGGATTTGATGATACTTTGACTAAATTTGAACGGTACTTGATCTCAGATAATTTCTAGCTGAGATACAGTGAACACCGCAAATCGTGTTTTTCCAAAGGCGTTCTTGGAAAAGCTTTGTCACCGGCTTGTTTGTGGATATTTTCGCGTACAAATTTCACGGAATGTTCTTGAAATGACACTTAACAATGTACAAAAGGTTTCAATAAATTTACTCTATCCATATAGATGAAAAAAATTCGCAAAAAAGTGTTTTCTTTTCACGCTGAGACCCCTACCCTCCCCTTAAGGTTATAGAAAAATATATCGGTGTAGGGAACTTGGATTGTTGTGTGTTGAAAATTTTCGTCAGCTGTTAGAGGGAGATGATGGCGCTGGAGAAGCGATCTTACGGTCCCTAAACTGATGGCTAGCACCATCCATAGGAAAATTTTGGTTTCATACTTTTACACCTGGTATATATTTATTTTTGATTACTAGGCATTCCAAAGCTGCTGCGCCTTTTGATATTCTTTTAAAGATATAGTTTCACCAGGCCAAAGGGAATTGCGTACACATCCCAGCAGAACTCCTACGATATATAGAAATATATAGTGAGGTCTGTTGTAATACGCTGCACGAGACGAGTACATCGAGGACAGTGAGAGAGCTTAATCCACGTCGAACGATTTTGCGCTAACGCTCAGTCTCATGATTAATGGTGCTTTGCCT
The DNA here is from genome assembly GCA_964007375.1 of Ophion obscuratus. NCBI lineage: Eukaryota > Metazoa > Arthropoda > Insecta > Hymenoptera > Ichneumonidae > Ophion > Ophion obscuratus. Next base: position 17,074,801 of record OZ023322.1, on the reverse strand, counting down.
GGCACAAGTATGCTCTGTCCCTCCCTCTCTCTCTCTCTCTCTCTCTCTCTCTCTCTCTCTCTCTCTCTCTCTCTCTCACTCCGCGTCGTTCGTTCGGATTTCTGGTACTCCCTGGTAGGACGACCCGTACCAGTGAGAACCCAGCCATGAGCCCCGATCCGCGAATGGGTAATGTCCCGTATACGTCTGCAATACCGCGTACATATACGTGTACACGTATAGATATGAAGTTTGCGCAGGGTTAGCATTTGAGCTGACAAGAGTGGACCGGTAGTAGTGATAGTTGAGAGCGGTTGGATGAGGAGAATCGGGGCTAGGTCAACATGAACGAATCGTAGGTCTTGAATCACGAGAATCCTCTCTGTCAACTGGAATACGCTGGATACGTATATGCCCTACTACAGAAGTTCTCGTAGCCGAGTGAGTGACAGTAGGGGGGGGGGGGGGTACGCGGTCGATCAACGCGCGTTCGCCTTGCGTTGACATGTTCATAAATCATCATATCATGTCCTATAAATCATAGTGAATTATTATTTTGAATTACGATAAGAGAAAATCGATGTTTTGTGGTCGTTGTGTGTCTCTGGTAGACACTTCTTATCAGCAGGTATACACAAGGAATAATAACCAACATTGGAAATATGGTTCTCTCCCTTAAGGAAAATCGATCACACTAAGACACGAGCGTCATCATCGCGGCATTGCTTACGCGTATTTACCTTTCATGCATAGTGAATATGGGGGTTCATACAAGAACGTACGAAAGAGATGAGTGCCCTTTGATCTGACGTCTGCACTGATTTTGGTGAAACAAGCATACGTGTATGCCATGAACGATGATACGATGAGGAGTAGAGAAAGCAAGACTCGTGCAAGCGGAAGCCAGAGCGGGGTTGAGACGTTTTGGTAAAGGGATCGAATGTGAAATCTAATTGACCACTCGATATATCAATGTTCATTAGCACCCGTATATCTGTTGAGGCTATTCATAGCAAGATTGGAATGACATGGTATATCGGTTAATAGGATGTAGGTACATCGATGAAACTCGAACCGGGTATACTGGATAATCGTCAGCTGCAGACCCGCGAATACTGCTGTTGTTAGCTGATGGCGTGCGAGCACATAGGTGGTCTGGCCTGATCAGATGGGCGTTGCCGGCCCAGTGTGCCATCTACAACCAAGACCCATCAGGATCATCAGGCTGCACCGATAGACTCGGCTAGTTTCGGTCATCCTCCATTTATCCGCACCAGCCAAATGGTCCGTGGCCCATCCAACTGAGCGCTTTGAACATCCCTGCCACAGCAACTATCCACCTCTCAACCCCCCCCCCCCTCTCTCACTACCTACCCATCTAGCTCTTATCCCTACACGTGCACTTGGGTAGATACGATCCAAACAGGATCACGCACGTGTGCATCGAGGGAAAATCGAGTATAGAGATGCTTCGCACGTTCCGACTTGCAACCAAAGTTCAGAAACTTCAACGTCAGTATTGGCTTCTACAGTCAGATTGCCAGAAGGCAATGTGCATTTGCGCACGTTCTTGAGATAAAAAGCAGCCATCAACAATGATGATAAATTCGCGTCGAATTGTACGGCTCAGAGGTCTTTGGAATGGAATACAATTCGTTCCCTGATTACCCAGGAACACTTGAGGCGCTGAAAAAATTGTTCTCAAGGACTGATGCAATAAAAGTGCTTTCAACGAAACTCATCACTTGGCAACTTTTTCAGGTTCGATCGAAGAGTAAATGACATTGGTCTTCATGAAAGTTCGAATTGTAGCTATTTTATCAGATCGCCTAAATCCCAAAGTTGGTGATGCAACGCACGGAAAAATGAAGAACGAAGCTACTCGGTACATGACATAGCTGAGGATAAAATGGTTCAAGTCTGTAATGACGTTACAGGCACACTCGCAGGAGGAAACTCGTGTGCTTCATAATCATACAAATTCCCTCTCTCGCTGCACAGTAGTGCTAGATTAAAGGATTTATAAGTTGGACCCAGTTAAGAGTACTTATGACCCGGGTTACGATGTGAGTCGAACCTTTTCATAACGATGCTCGAATTTATATTGCAACGTTGAAACCGCGGCGAGCGGATTAAACAATACTGAAATTCTTGATTTTCCTACTCTATATGGTAAGTACATGATACGTAGGCTTCTACTATACCGCGAGGGTAAATAGAATCATCGCTTTCGAGCTGAAACTTTGACAAGCCTCCCACTCTTCCTTTACAAGCCTCATTCTCTCCCTGGATTTCTGTCTGTGTTTTGTTTCCTCATTCCACCATCATTAACGAGTCCATATTCTCGTATTCTGCATTCCATTCTATGCCGAGGAACAGCAGTGTACCGAGACTCCAGTAGCAACCCACTCGAACGAACTATTTCATCTCGGAGTCGAGAGAAAATTGGCAATGCACGCCACAAACGATATGAAACTCTGACTCCCGGAGCCTTGCCAAGCTCGCTCGGTCTAACAATAACCTTTCTATTCTCCTCAAGAGGAAACCGCGTGCTTCCCGCTTTAGCTTATTAACCTCAACTAATAGACTGACGAAGGAAAAAAAGTAGAAAAACGTTCCTGTAAGGATGACCGCATGAGGAATGGATTGGTCACCTCGGAAAATTCATAGCATCTGTTCAGTGACAGTTATGATGACAAATTTGGATCCTTCTTTAGATTATAAAACATACAGACGATATTACAGACGATGTCATGCTTTGGATGATAAAACGATGTCATGCTTTCGATGATAAGACATATATACGATGATACAGACGATGTCATGCTTACAGACATCGTCTGTAAGCATCGTCTGTAAGCATCCCTCAGTGGCCTAACTTCCTCGCCTCGAATATTGGAGGTAAAGGCTCTTCGGCCTCATATTTGATAGATCAACGAGCCCGGAATCTGTAACAAAATCAGCATGAATCATCGCCAACTTTCTCATGTTCCCTTCGGGCGACGGCTATGGAATTGATCAGCTTTGCCCGATACGTGAGCAAGGATGATACCCGGGTCAGCCATGGAAGGGTGTCGATGCTAGTTTAGTTGGTCAAGCACAAACGTTAATGAACCCTCATCGGGAAACAGCAACGCAAAATCTTCTCTCTCCCTTCCTCCAGGAAATTGTTATTGTGATCAGCGGACCTTGCTTCGTCCTGTAGGGTATAGGATCTTGCGAACGGTGGTAAACGGGTGCAGGGTGTCCGCATCCCTTGATGCCCTAACTACCTGGTGCTGTTACCGTCGCTGGTTAGCCGTGTTAGCGGTGTACATAGGAGCGCGAAGCGGAAGTGGTGCCCGACGGATCGTGAGGACAGAGTAGATCGACGACCTCAGCAATCTTCGCCACGGACACGCCAGGAATCTCTCGAGAAACGGGGGGAATAGGTTCACCCTCTGCTCAAGCAATGGACGGCCCTTCGGTCCAGCCACTATGCTCACATGTGAACGTACATGCCTGAATTCATAGCATGGCCCAACTATGCATGCTGTGCAGTTGGGTTTACGCATGTATGTGTACATAAATGTATACACTGTAGATATTAAGGACCTGGAATAGATACATACACCGTCAATGCCTCTGATCGACTCAAGGCAAATCGACCAACCATGCACCTAATGTAAGCCCCAGCACCTTCACAACGCTATTTCGATTTCTGCAGGGGTTACAGTGCTCGATTCAGTACGGCTAAGGTCTGCCACCCTATCGAAATTCGAACCAACCCTTCTTCCGGAACTCCCTTTCGTGGTCCTCCCACTCTCTATCTATCCATCTCTCTCTCTCTCTCTGTCTATGATACACCACACACTCTCGACGAATCTATAGCCTTTCCGGACGTGTCATCCAATGGTGTATAGCCCACAATTTCGTGTACGATACGTGTTATCGGAAGTGTAACTCCATTACTTGCTCGATAGTCCGAGACGCTGCCTCCAGCTCACTTGGCGCCAGAAACTATTTACCAGACGAACAGCTCGCACACCAGCCGTGTCAAAACTTCCGAACAGTTTGGAGAAATATTGCTTGGCAGTTCAACGTCGCTGGTGACCTTTTTCTATTACGTTGATGCATCTTCCGGGAGCATGCAGCCTCAGGGATGTCAACTGTTGTTTATTGCCGATTATAAAGTTTCCTGCTCATGAGGGCATATCTAATCGGTCGTTGATATTTCGGTTGACGTACTTCTTGCACCTCAATCAGCTAGTCATTTGCAGATAATCTTTTATCATCAATGCAGATACTCTTCTAAGAATTGGTATCACGATAGTTTTCTTATTGAGTAATTAATCAATTGGACAGCCGTCCAGGATACATCTGAAGACATACAGAAAGTATGTTCACTAAAAACAACCCTTAAATGGTCGGTTCTATATACCCACTTCGAGACACGGGGATCGTTTCACCTTACCCGAGTTCTGTTAGCGCAAAGCAACGTTAAAGACGGGTCGAGGTATCGAGGACATCCATTAAGGTGGACCCCTATAGGTATCTGGGAACGAAGACGACTTAATGCCACAACCCCCTGCGCGTATCATCGATCCCTTGTACACTGCTACTCTGCATACACCGCTTACGACGTCCATTGTGTCCTCGGTCCTGGCCGGAAAAGACGACGATGACGCAGAAACTGGCGCGAAACGCTGCAAAGCATGCTTTTCCGCTTACGGAAATACCTATTTTGCGCGTACATGTGCAAGGAAGCATCAAGATCGGCATAATTCATGAGGCATGCATTTGATGCATCAATAATTCCACTCGTCATTACTTGGATCGTTTTTATGCGGTATACATATGATCGAAGCACAAGCTTGGCGCATGGAGACCCGAAGTTTGTAATGAAGGAATCGATACCAAGGAGTGCTTTATAATTCAAACAATCGCTATTGGGATGATACGAGCGGTCGTTACGTCGTGAAACGAAGATACTCGCATTAATGGTGGTCCGTCTTAGAGCCAGCTCCGACAACCAATAGTGCTGCGATGGACGATGAAGTGATAAGGGATGTTTCAACGAGTTGGCCAATTATCCTCTCCATCGGAGACTTCCGGCGTGAAATCGAAGTACGTATATAATCGACCCTCCCTCTGACCCAAGAGCTTTGCCACCCTTCTCACCATCAATAATATATATGTTTGCGTATTCGTGTGGGTCTATGTGTATACACACCCATAAACTTACGGGTGTTTCTCTTGCTCTTGGTCGCAATAAAGCCCTGCTAAGCCGATATTATCGATTATCGATCATCTCCTTGCGTTAAAACGACCATCGACTGTTCCACCTATTCCGAGGGCCTACACGTGACGACTTACACATGTACACTTATGCACATCAAGTATTTGTCAATACGTACAGAGCTGATGGGTACGCTCTTTCTTTTCGGTTTTCGAATGTTTGACTACGCGAGAGAAAACGTCTCAACGACTTGGAAGATCAGCACGGGGAGTTACTTCATCCTGGTCCAGATGATCTTTTGGACCTACATCCTAGAACTTGACTTGCACTTCGAAACTGTACCAAGGGTCTTAGGCATTTGCGTAAGGAGGTTTGATGGATTGGCACTGGCGCTTTTTGGAGGCGATACAACGACCGAGACGCAATTTCGTGTACCAGCCTTTTACTTAGATGCTGAAGAACACTAGGTGATCTGTCTCGAATGCAGGATTGATGTCTGTTCGAGAACCCATTCCTGCGAATTTCATGCGCAAAAAGCATTCAACACGGGTATACTTTTCAACGTGTTGTAAGGGTCTGAAGGAGTTAACTGAACTGTCAGCTCCCTCTTTCGCCCATTTGCTCCTCGTTCCAAAGGATGTCGGGATTGGGGAATAAAGCGGAAGAGTAATGGGGCTGTGGGAAGATAACCGCGTGTACGACTATCCACCATCGCTGATTCTTCGTCGCCACTCCTCGTGATTCTTAATTACTCGTGGTAGGCGCTGATTACGGGAACGACAAAATACACGATGGGGCATCTCCCCACACCGGAGCTGGCACTTTCGCCTCGTGAAATTAAGTAGTCCAACCCTATTTGTTCCATGGTGCGGGTTAGCGGAGCAGCGCTGACTGGAAGACGGAGAGAACGGAACCTTTTCGAGAGGTGCAAGCTTTTGCGCTAGGCTGCGGCGCATTTTCCATTAATTACATAAGTGCCTTTTCGTCTTGTTCCCTTGTCTCACTGTGCCAGCCATCACGGAGTCTGAGGCTGACTCCCGCGCAGCACGAGGCTTTGACTTGAAGCTTGCAGGAATACGAAATTGAAAATTAAACCTTGGTAGAGACTCACACTTCCATGCTTTAGCACCTCAGTTTGCCACATTTCAATGAGAAATTACACTAGTTGATTCGCAAGAACGAAGCTCGTAACGAAAATCGTCATCACACGTTTTTCAATGGTAGAAAATGATTTTTCGATAGCCCAATGTGGGAAGTGGATGTTCGTGGCACTTTTTCACAGCCACTATCGCGGAAGGGAAAAGGACGAGCGAGGAGGCGGGCATGAACGATGGCGAATCCAAGAAACGAGGGAGGTTAGTGAATGTCAAGGAAGAGGAAGAGGAAAGAAGAAAGGTCGGGCGTTCTCTCTCTCCTTTTTTTCTCCGCGACTCGTCTCTTCTATTCACAATTCATGATACAGGACAATGGGCCAACCGAGCTTTTTAGCTTATACCTCGAGGCTCGCAGAAACGTCCATTGTTTTGTCCTTGGGGCAAGCTGTACAGCGACGAGTGGAGTTTCTCAAATAACTCGGATGAAACATTCAACGAGCTAAGTGCGAATGCCGAGCGGTGATGGTGATGGAGATCGGTCGACAAATTCCACAGACCAACGACGTGGAGAGAAATTGAAAGGGCAAAAAGTTGCGACGATGGATTATTAATTGGAGTGGTCCTTTCCCTCGCCTGCGTCATCCGTGAAATAGCTAACTGAGTCGAGTGTTCACTCCTGCCACTTTTGACGGTTCAGCGAGTTATCCATTCCTACGTCATTTGGTGCAGCGACAGTTTGAACTGCTGACAGACCTCGCGAAGTAAACCGTTGACCTAGCCAACAAAGCAATGTCAAGTGGCAAATCATTGGAGCACGAAGGGACCAAAGCGAGAGAGAGAGAGAGAGAGAGAGAGGGAGAGAGGGAGAAGGCTAAGAGAGAATCGCGAGGCCCGATCTCACGGAGATTAAGTGACTATGAAGTCGTCGGAACGATGGAGAAGCCATGGATTGGTCAGGCGACACTTAATTCATGCCGACGCCTTGCGACAGGGCGTAGGTCGCAAGGGAGAGAAGTCTTTATGTTCTTGCCGATTTTCCACAGCACGTTTCTCACTAAAGAAAAGTGGTCCCGTAACGAGCAAAGTTTCTTTTGTCCATTCGTTTTGAAGATTAGCTTCCTTCGCTTCGTCTGCTTTTTCGATTCTGCTTGTACGTCTCTACCGTCATCGTCCCACAGTCGTCCAATCTCTGCCTCCTCTCGCTTTCTTGTGAATTCTCTTTATTCTTTCGTAAAACGAATGGACGTTCATGGCCGTTTTTTCGCAGTAACGTTCCTACATCACAAAGAAGAAGAAGAAGTTGGAGAATAAAAAAAAAAAATCGCTCCGAATCCCCAATGAGTTTCTCGATGGGTACGCCTCCTTGCCGATATTTCGCTTCCACCCTAGGCGAAAGCCTCGAGCTCAGGCATTCACTAATTTGGTCCACGATAAATACACGGTCTGATTTCACCGTCTGTTTATCGTTTTCCAATAATGACTCATTCCTTGCGAAACTATAGTCCATATCAATCGCCATTGTTTTGCCCCACTAAATACCTTGATGGAAAGAACGAGCGCTTTTATTGCGGGGAAAACAAGTTGACCGGCTGGAGTTTCATACCGTTGTTGTACGTTATCACGAAACTGCGAAAAGTTGCAGTTTAGGACTCATGTATAGGCAATAACCGAGTTTGAGCAATCGTTTTGACACGAAAAAAGAACGAGCATTGCTTTGGCAACGATGTTCATATGTATATTGAAAAATAGTACACTCATTTTGATGACTGGACAATGATTATTGGACGTCTCCGGAAAGGTTGTCCAGACATGTAGAGTTGTCATCACCACAACCGATGAACGTAGAGATCGAAAACAATCTTACGAATCCCGCTGTCATACTGATAGACAATCGGGCTACTTCTGTGAACATCATCGTATTTCCTCCCTTCTTCTCCATCTCTTTGTATTGAGATTCCAATTCCTAAATTCATCTTTTCTCCTGTTTGCCAGCTCCATATCGGTCGTTTCGTCGTCTCGGGGGTCGCCGATGTGGCCCTCTGCTCTTTCCCTCGAGCCAATCGATCCCCTTTATTATTTATTTCTTTCGTCTCATCGTGAATCGAGAAAAAGAGAGGAACGAAAGCAAAGAGTGCGAACAAGAGAGGTTGAAGATCTTCCCGTGATGAATATATGTATACAGCTAAAGAGGAAGATGGAGAATGAGAATGGAATTCAATAGAGGCTCTCCGCCAATTTAAACTTAATAAAGCGCGATGTCACGCACACGCAGATACAAAAGAACGCACATACGTACAGACCGAAGAAGAGAAAAAGACGGATAAAGAGGGCAGAGGACCGCGTCAATCGCGTGTGTCGTCAACATCATACCACCCTCTTTCCGCTTCCGTTTCCCAGTCGAGCATATCTTCCGTACACTCGGACTCTTTTATTTGCCTATTTTCTTTTTTTCCAAGTCGTCGAAGGGAAGGAATTCAACGCGTTGAATGCTCATTTGAGAGTACACCAACACTTTCTTCACCAACAGCTCTTTTCCATTCAGATTTCCATCTCTGTACTTACGCAATTTAACGCAAACCTCGCTCGTCTCGTTGGGCAGCTCCAATACTTTGAATTTTCCAATTCAGGTCCCACACAGACGCGCAAACACGAACGGATACGCTCATGCAAGCCATAAGTCATTCCCCAAGAATCCACATTATCTCTCTCACCATTATATGACTATTCTTCCGAACATCTCAGTCCGCATTTCCGATGGACTGCCTCAGGGAGACCGTCTCGTGAAAATGACTCTCGCCAGAGCCTCAACGACGAGCTGGAATCCTTAATATACTTGGCGAGCGACTCCCCTGGACATGGAGACGAAGGAGAATTGGAGAGAAAAGATCGAAAGGAGCGAGAAACAACGGGAGAGTCAGCGTATAAGTGACGCAGACGCCGTTATAGAATACGAGGGTTATGAGCGGAGGAGCAAGTTCGTTGCGAAGGCACGACCTCCATGGGAATGACATTCCATTGCGTGCCCAGCGGAAAATTACGCGCCAAGGTATGCGACACCGTGAAACGATGTATGTGTGCATGGAAGTTCACGGAAACCCAGGAAAGTTGTGCAAGAAGAGACTGCCTCGTGTGAATCCTTAGCTTGACCGCTGAAGAACTAGTCTCAGTCGTGGCGCGGTTGGATTGAAGGGGAACAACGACATTTTGGGTTGGGTAATAATTTTCACCTGATTACCATCTTCCCAAGGACAATTACAGGAAAGGACAACAGAAAGAGGAAATCCACATCTTCACAAATGCTAGTGATTAGCGGCTGGAGACAAGTCTGGCAACAACCCGAAATGGACCCAAACAAAACGTTGATGACTGCCAAAGTTCAAGCTGGCCGAAAATTAAGATTTGCTCTCAGAGTGATTCATCTCGTTATCGATTTGTTTTGCCAGATGTATTCTAGTATCCACCTCATTGGTCATCAAAAGACAGTTATTGATTCTTCTCCAAAAGTTTCTGTTCGAATGCAGCTCAATGTCTGCCCACTGGCTTCGCCCTTCTTCGTCGCAAAAGTCGTTTTTCATAATGTCATCACAAGTGCACGTGAAAACCGATACAACCGTGAGAAAAATGGCAAACTCGATGTCCCCATTTCCCAGTAGACAAGCAACGGGCTCCAGCTAATTCTGGTAACTCCAATCTTCCCTTGCTATTTGTCCGTTTTTTGCTCATCCTACTGTCGTTTTTCTGCGGAACGGTGCCGGTGCTTGTACGAATGTAATGGGGCCATTTGCCGACAACGATGAGGGAGACGTTCGTCGCTCGTAAAAAGCAGAACAAAGAAGACAAATGCATTAAGGGCAAAAGAGTGGAATACGATGGTCCCTTCGTCCTACTTTCTGCAGGATCGCGTTGAAGCAATTCAACTGAAGAGAGCACGAGCTTTCGATGCGAAGGAATTCCACGAGAGTGTAAGATTTCTTGGCAATGATGTTCAGCTTGGCACGATGTTGGAACGGGAACAACATCCTCTGATTCGTGACTGCCTGATACTTTGTCAATCTTGGTCTACGGACAGCTTGATGACGAGGAGTTTAGTGAACCGTTCGACTGAGCGTTGAAATCATTGATCCACTGACGTGTTCTTCTAGTTTTTAGGTGCCTGCTTGATAAATGCAACAAAAATGATAACACGTATAGCTCCTCTTAACCCTTCGAATAGGTGGCTGATTGCCATGATTTGCCTTCAAACGGGCTGCTGATTGGCGAACAGATGATTTCAATCCTTCAAACGATGTCATCATTGCAACACTGTACATGCGCTTTGCTTGCAAGAGAAATTATGCATTGGCAATTGCCGAACAGATGAAAATGGACGAGAACTCACTATTCGGCTGCATTGATTTGCCATATCTAGCAGCGTTCGCCTGCGCCAATATTTAGATGGGTGTTCGCTTAGACGCAGAGTGCGATGTATAAAAAATTCCGTTCTCCAAAATCCTGATTGAAAGGAGGGATAAAGCGAACAATTGAACCGCCAAAATGACACGAACGGAATTGGATCAACACTATTCGATAAATATCCTTGTTAATTAATTGGAAAAGGCCTTTGTGCTGCCCTACCACGATTGAAAAAGAAATTGAATTTTCCCTCTACACAAACTCTTCGCTGTCATACTAGAAGCTCGGGCCGTCGCTTTCTCAAGTTCTTTTCCACCAAGCTTTATGAGACTCGCGTGAATGGCACTTTTCAAAAATGGTTCATTCAACTCCGTGGCTCGTGCAAGCTCGTCCAACTCTAATTTTCGTTGCTACGTAGTGTGGCAAATGCCTGTCATTATCGTGCTTTTTATCCCGAAAGTTCGTCGCACCAGAGGGCGTGTGCAGCTCAAAGAACGCGCACGATCGGTCAATTGTGTCAAACTTGTGAGCCATATTATTAAATGGCCAGAAGGATGGAGGGCAGAGCTTGCGGGAGAGGGGGGGGGGAGAGAAAAAGGTATTGCGAGAGTAACGCGACAGGAGGGAAACGACGAAGTGAAAGAAAGGGAGGGAAAGAGACGAACAGAGAGGAAGAGAGAGAGGGAGAGAGAGAGAGAGAGAGAGAGAGAGAGAAAGAGAGGAACGCACACTGGCGAAATGTCCGCCATCCAATGTTACGGCCAGACCTGGGGTAACTATCCGCCAACTATCGACAGAAGTTTCCGTCCCGCGAACAGGAGCGCGAGCCAGTATTTAATTAAATATCGGACGCGCTCACGATGCTTGTGAAGTCAGCATCTATAGATGGGCCCTGTACATATAGACTGAATATACGGACGTACAAATACGTATACACATACTATATACGACACTGGAGGAAATAAAGTACGCTCCTTTCCGTTTAGTTTGTATTGCCATTTGTGTACTTTATTTTGTTCAGTACTGTATGCATGTATTCCTCTCTCTCTTCTCTCTCTCTCTCTCTCTCTCTCTCTCTCTCTCTCTCTCTCTCTCTCTCTCTCTCTCTCTCAAACACACATACACACGTACATACAGAGAACGGAAGAGAGGGGGAGATTAAATTACTAACGTCTCAATCGTCCTTCTTGATGAGAGAACGATCCTCATTTTTTATGCAATGCAAAGAAAAAATACGAAGAAATATGAAGAGACTTGATGCAAAAATAAAGAATATGACCCTATATCATCATAGTAAATATAAAATAAAAAAACACAACTTGCAGGGAAAAAATGGTGCAAAAAGGCTGAAAACAATAAAGAAACTAAATAGGGAAAAAAACAAAAAGCAAATTTGGATTTACAAAATATAAACAAAAATCGCGCATATTAAAGTTAAAATAAAAATACACATAAGAAGAGAGGACTTGATTGATTATTTATTAACTATGCCTTGGAAAAGTCTTGAGGCGAATGGTGATACAAATCACAATTTAACGTTATACTTCTTACAATTGAAAATGACATGTAGACTGAAGGTACACATTGTTCACGATCATTATTACTAAAGATATTTACTACTATTAATATAATATAAAATGGCTACAGGGCTGTCCCAATTTACTGGGATATTACATTGATAAAGAAGGGCGGGAGGGAGAGGATGAAGAAATAAAGATATAAAGATATATATATATATATATATATATACATATACATACATACGCACAAAGAGTAAGTGCATATTTGGTTATCTCTAACAAGAAAACATAATTAAATGTCCGCCTCCGATTTTATTGAAACTCATATAATGTGATAAAGCATTGAAAACTATCGGACATGTATTTTTTTATCGGCGGAAAACCGGTTTCGGGGGGGGGGGATCTCCCTCAAAGAAAGGCGTGTCACCCCTTGATTAATTTTTTTTATACTTCTATATTTTATACTTCTATATTTATCAATACTTCTATAGTGAATTTTTCATCTTTCAGTTTTACATGAGAAGAATTTTGGTTTTTGTTTCACTCGGATCGGTGGACTACCTGTGGGTGGAACTGCAAAATCACCCCGAGACATGCCTTTCTTTGAGGGGTGGTTTCCTCCGTTAAAATCGTTTTTCCGCCGATAAAAAAAATACGTGTCTCATGGTTTTCGATGCTTTATGACATATATGAGCTTCAACGAAATCGAATACTACAGTGATGTTTCTCGCAAGTATCATCTCGAATGTAAAAAAATAGCGGAAGGAGGATAAAGTGTTGAAATGAAATGAAATATTTTACGTTTGTACATAGACAATTGACGCCTCGGTCCGAAAAAAATATTATTATCGCACATTACTGGGCGACTGTGTTTTCGTAATTCATGACGCCTACACAATATTAAGGGGAGTCTACTGTTTATCTGAGGATTTTTTTAAAATCGATACAGAGTCTTGTGCCGAGCTGTTGATTGCTTTCATAAATGCAATTTGTTTTTTTTGCACTTATTATTTCGCAGTCTGGGAAAATAAGGAAAGTACCTTAAAAAAATAGTCACACCGCTCTTTCCTTATACACTGCATATAAAATGCAAGGTATTTCCTAGGATCAACAAAATACGACGATTCCATGGGGGCGGCGGTAAACGCGAAAACGATGTTCTCGAATGTACAATCTTTTTTTTTGCCTTCCGATGTTACGAACGCCGAAAAGAGAACAAAAAATGACGGACGATAATTGGAACCTCGGGCGTTTATCAATTTAATTAAAAGACCTCCACATTTCACATATTTTATCGCCGACGCATTCCTGCGGTTTTTATTAATTGAGCACCGCGAAAAATCAGAGCAGTCGGAACGTTCGACGAGATCGGAAGTATTTCGAAGCTTTGAAACATTCCAATGTACACGTTGGTTCCGAAAAAATGTCGATAAATCGAGTATTTGCTTCAATTTTTATTTCAACTTTAGCGTTATTTTTGTTATTTTGTTGCCAGCGAGACTAACGAGGAAAATCACTTAAGGGGGGAGATATACTTAGGCGAAGAAAAAAATTCCTGCCTTTCAGGATTCTTTTTTAAAGGGCTGATTTTTTCACCATTTTTGAGACTTAGGGTATGTTTTATTACTACTTTTGGCTGTTACATGGTATTTTTTTTTATTAATCTTCAAAAATGGAGGAGGAATCTTCTGAACTACATTTCCAAAACTGGCGTGACATATAGCTAAAAAACTAATCGACCGATTTTGATGAAATTTGGTATAAATCTTTTCAACCTTATTGTCTAAAAAATAGCCCTAAAAGGTCTTGGAAATTAAAACAAAAAGTTTTTTTTTAATTGCAAAATGTATCATTTTTTTTGGAAAATTAAATCCTTTTGTTTCAAAGTGCACCATTCCATCGATTTTCCACATTCCCCACTTTTTATTGGTTCATATTCTGCGTATGAGTGTCAATGAAAGAAAAATGTTCGTCAGCTTTTTTTCAGATCAGTTCCGCCGACGTTACGTGTCACGCCGTCTACCAACATCCGTCGCAAACCGTTTAGAAGACCTCCGTCATTTTTAATGATTGATAAAAATTAATAATGAAAATTAGCAATTTTTTCTCACCTAAAGGTATCCCCCTTGGAAGCGTTTTTCCGCCGATAAAAAACATGCGTGTCTGATAGTTTTCAATGCCTCATCACATATATGAGTTTCAACGAAATCGAAGATGACCACTTCACCCCTTAGCAGTCAGGCTAAAATGAGATTGTCGTGCCACTTTTGTGTTGGAAAAAAAATCACAGATTTATCCTATAATTTCAGTATTACGATTTTGAGGTTGCTAAATCCGAATCTGAAATCAGATTTCCAAAATTCAAAATGGCAGATTCAATATGGCGGACGCAATTTCGAAAAATTGTTTGCTCCCGACGAATGTGAGTATCGTACGGTTTTTGAGGTCGCTGAATCCGAATTTGAAATCGGATTTCCAAAATTCAAAATAGCGGATGCAAATTCGAGAAATAGTTTGATTCTGACGTAACTAAGTATCTTCTGATTTTCGAGGTCACTGAATCCGAATCTGAAATCGGATTTTCAATATTCAAAATCGCTGATCCAAAATGGCGGAAAATCAAAATTTTTGAAAATTCAAAAATTAAAATAAAATAAAATACGATGAAAAAAATGAAAATATGAATAGAAAAAACAGATTTCAAATATCCAAAAAGCGCAAAACAATTGAATACCAAAAGCACAAAAAAGATTTTTTAATACAAAAAGTACAACAAAATCAACAACCGCCACGTCCTCGATTCGTGACTCTGAGTTCGGCCGGTAAAAAAAAATATTCTTGTACATTTTTTACTATGGATAATTTGTCATAAACTGTTTGCTAAATTTTTCATTTATCGTAATGTACCCGAGTTTCATGTACTTTGAGTGAGGGCTCAAATTCAAAACTCCGACCACAAACATCTAAAGATACAAATTTTTGTCGAAATCCAATTTCTTTTCGAATTTTCTCCCGCCATATTAGATCCGCCATTTTGGATTTCGGAAATCCGATCTCAGATTCCCATTCAGCGACCTCAAGAACCACACCGTATTCACATTCGTCGAAATCAAACTACTTTTCGAATTTGCGTCCGCCATATTGGATCTGCTATTTTGAATTTTGAAAATCCGCTTTCAGATTCGGATTCAGCAACCTCGAAAACCACAAGTTACCTACTTTCGTTCGGAATCAAACTACTTTTAGAATTTGCATCTACCATTTCGAATTTTGGAAATCCGATTTCAGATTCGGACTCGCCACCCCCAAAAAGATGATTTACCAAATTACAGTTAAATCGATGTAGTAAAAACATGTTTTTTTTTTCTCGAATGCCCACATATGTGTCATGACACCAAAGTGGCGCGACTTTTTTTTCTATCCATATGTGTGTCACTGACAGTCAAGAGGTTAAGTGGTGTTCCCTTTAAGACGATTTCCGGTTTGATTCCTGCTCTTTTTTCGTTTGTTAGCTCGTAGCGTTATCGTTGAGCTGCCTCAACTGTGTATTCGCTCCGGAGATATTTTTCCTTCTCATCCCCAAACGCGTAATCCTGAAAATCCCACCACTCGTGTCATCAATATTTATACCTTAAACAGGACTTTCCTCTTACGTGTCGTTTCGCGATGTGAATGTTGGCGCGGCGGTTACGAGATAAAGACGGCGTCGAGGCGTCTACACGATTCCATAGAAGGCAATAAAAATAAAAATAAAGAAAAAAAAATAGCAATCTCCAATGGTAGGAGGTGTATAGCTTTTTTTTCCGCGGCAGCGTGGAGCGACATCGTCTTCGATGCCAGCCAAGCGAGAGCACATCGCTGAAGTGCACAAAGAACGCTAAGCTTCATGATTTAAACAGCAGCCACTATTCAACTTTTTCTCTCTTCGGACAAACTTTGTATCGAGGAAAGAATAAACATTTTATTTATCTTCCACCCCCCCCCCCCCTGCCACACCGATCGTTTCTTCTCTCTCTATCCGTCTCTCTCGATTTTTCGCCCCTCATTCGCCTCTACCTCGCTGCAAATAATGTCTTTGGAAATCTCGAGAAACTCGAGGACGTGTTTGCCCGGAGTGACAAAGAATGCGAGGAAGAAAAGGACGATGAAAGGACCGAAGAAGAAGAACCGAGTTGAACAGGCGGAAAGGAACATAAAAGAGGATACGGTTGGAGTGATGACATTTGGATATCAATAAGATGAATCAGCTCATTCAACGAAGACAACAATAGATTCTGTTTTCCCTCGATCTTTTGTTTCTCATTCCTTTCTTCTTCAGCTCTATCAGCCTTTCTCAATTTATTCTCGTCCTAACCCCATCCTCTTTCTTTCTCTCTCAACCAATCTTCCCTCCCTGGACTCTCGAAGTGGTTCGATCCCTGATTCTCCGTAGTCCATTGATGGATCAAACTCAGAAGACAAAAATCACGGGAAATATGTAAGAAGCGAGTCTCAATGAGGGTGCGAAAAATGGCGATTGGTCTATTTCAAGGAAAATATTCAGTCACGCAAATATTTTGGATACAATTGTAGATCCAAAGCGATCAATAATTGATCAATCGATGATAATGATCAATCAATAGTTGATTTAATAATCAACTATTGATTGAATAATTATTATTATTGAATATTATTGAATAATTGAATAATCAATCAATCAATAATAATACTCAATAACTGATTACAAGTATTGTTGATCAGTGAATGGTTCATTGCAATGATTATTGACCAATCAATAACTGATTGCAATTATTATTGATAAATCAATCAGCGGTGCCATTATTATTGATAAATCAATCATTGATTGCAATTCTTTTCATCAATCACTGAAAAGAATTTTGCAGGAATACGATCAGATATCTCAACATCGAAGATGTGTCACAAAGTTATTAATCCAGGGCGATCTCTCACTATAAATAATACCAAAAAGAAAATATTATCTCCTTTTGGATATTATTCATTGTGAGAGATTACCCTGGATTAATAACTTGGTGACACATCTTCGATGTTGAGATTTGTGATCGAATTCCTGCATTGCAGTTATCATTGATCAATTATTGGACGATTAATAATAATTTATTGCAATTATTATTCATCAATCAATAATTGATCAATAATAAAGATCAATAAAAGGAAATACCAGATGGAAATAATTTCTCCTTTCTGATATTATTCATTTTGAGAGATCGACCTGGATAAATAACTTGGTGGCACATCTTCGATGTTGAGATTTCTGATCAAATTCTTGCATTGCAGTTATTATTGATCAATTATTGATTGATCAATTGTAATTGCAATCAATTATTGATTGATCAATAATAATTCCAATCAATTATCTATTGATCAATAATAATACCAATCAGTCACTGACTGATAAAAAATAATTGCAATAAACTATTGATTCATCAATAATACTTTGCAATCAATTACCGAATGAATTATTGATTGATTGTTATTATTAGCTGATCGATTATTGATCAACCCACGAAATAACTGCATTTTATCATTTATAACGAGGAACTCACATTCAAATTCGTCCGAGTGATTTTTCTGCTTAGGAATTTCTTGTCGAAAATTGAAATTTTACCCCAAGAGACTGACCCAAGTGTTCTTCTGGAATTTTTTTTCCTAAACATTGCTCAATGCGGCAGATCGTATTCCCAGCGTCCAATATTTACCAAATGCTTGGAAAAAAATTTAAAAAAAAAAACACCAGGGCTCAGAATTAAATTAACCTAATAAAACAAGCCAAACTTTTTCGATTGCTATCGAACCGCTCCCTCGTCAAGAGACTCGAAAGTATGTGTAATCAGTGTATACAGAACTGTCCCTGTCGTGTCACAATATTGGATTTCCTAGACATTCTTTCGAGAGCTTACGGTGCTTAAAGTTATGCACATGAGACATGCACATGAGCACATATACACATGAGATATGTGTACATTTGTCATGCAGGAAAAAGTGATTTTGGGGACATTCCAAGGCGATACTTTCAGGACCCTCCACTAGCCTACTGTCACTGTCAAACAACATTTGGGGATCATCTATACGCATCTATCACACATAGATACAACAGCCTCGAAATATCCTTTCCCCATATAGACCTTCATATATTTTCACATACATATAAAGCCGTCCATATAATCCAAAGTATATATTTGGCAACCTGGCAGGCAACCCTCCCACGATCGATAGTCTAGTCGGCTGCGCGTCGGACCACATGAATGCAGCCACCGAATATCGAGGAGAAGATGCAGCGCCTTTTTCTCCCGCAGGACCGTACCGCCCACGTGTACACAGGGCGATGAAATTCGAACTCATCTTGTGCAAGGATGACAGAGATTGTGGTGGAGTAAGGGCGAAACCACATAATCGTTCGAATATTCAAACGCGGTGAGGCAAAAAGATAGGGTGCTCTCAAAGTTTGCCCTTGCCGTATTTCGGCCCTTTCTGCTGGACGGCAGAGCACGCAAAGCTTGTGGCTTTTTTTTAAGCGTGGATACACACACTGATCTCCCTCGACGCCTTGTCCCAAAGGCTACAAAGTCCATATAGGTTTACATACACGAAACCCCAGTCTCTTGCTACACTTTTATAGGCCAGGCTAATGTTCTTTACGGGGATGCAAATTTTAAGGCTTTTGGAGTTGGAGGTGACCGGCGGAAAGTTAAGCGGCTACCCCCACTTGCGATTTTGAAAAAATCGATTTTTCTTTATTGCATTTTTTTGAAGTATAAGTAGCTGAGAATATGTCCTGAAAATTTCAAGTCGATCCGAACAAAATTGACTGAGACATGAGCGTCGAAAGAGAAGAATCCGTTGTGTGAACGACCGGAAATTGAAACTTTAAACGCGTTTTTCTCAAAATGGCATTTCTGAAGTCGGTGACCAAGATTACTCGAACACTAATGAACCGATCTTCTTGAAATTTTGCAGGCTTATTTAATACATCAAAACGTAGTCTTTAATCGTTCGATTTTTTTTTTTCGAAAAAAAATGGCCGTTTTATAGCCAAAAAACGGCGGTTTTTTTCTCGTTAAAATCGAATCATTAACTTTGACTGTCCGTCATTTTGTGAAAAATGAATATTTTTTAAAATCCTTCGATTAAAGACTAGTTTATACTTATATTTGACTAAATCCATCCGCATTTTTTTTTTTCAGATGATCCACTTCGCCGCACTGTTGGTCACCTCAAACCGTGTATATAAAAACATTATTTCATTGACGGCGATTTGCCACTAAACAATGTAATATTTTTCAATAAAAAAATTACTGAAAGTTCTTCAAGATGTGTTCTTTAAGATGGTATGTTGATCGATTAAAAAAGTTTTGTAGTTTTCTTTAAAAAAATTCATGAAAAAGGCCTTTTTTTGCGCTACAAGTGGGGGGGGGGGGAGGGGGTAACGCCTTAATGAAACTCGATTAACAGGGATGGAATTCAACGCAGGAAGGCAATGAACATTGCTTTTTTGTTAAAAGAAATTATCATGGTAAAACAATGACGACGTGAAATACTTTTTCCGTTTGGTGACGCTTTAAGGTGGTTCGAAAGGAATAATTGAAAAATCGACTAACGTTTAACCTCGTATGTATTTGTGAGAAAGAGATAGTATATTATTAACCAGGTTGAAATAAAAATATTTAAGTGACTCCACCGTACCATTTTTGAAATATAAATGTTGAAAGTTGGCCTGAAATACACGCACTCGAACGTCACCGACGAAAAATTTACCGGAAATGATAACTTTATGTAAAATTTTAGTCGTTTGACCCAACAAACAAAACTTCTTATTCGAATCTTCGATTAAGGGGAGATATACACCTAGATGGTCGAGGTCGAGGATTTAGAAGCTATGAACATTCCGTCGACCGTAGAAGACCTACACTATGGGCCTGGTATCGGTGATCCCATGTAAGTTGACAAATTTCATGATTTATTCATTCCCAAATTTTCAAACGCATTTTTCTCAAAACCACGTTTTTCCAATCGGTACCCAAAATTTCTCGAAAACCAATGAACCGATTGCCTTGAGGTTTTTTGTGGTTATTCTATACACCATTATCTAGTACTTGTCATAGGATTTTTTTTCCGTTACTTAGTTTTTGTTTTATAGGCAAAATAATAACTAATTTTTGGCCCAAAAATCACTATTTATGTTCAAACGTCCGCCATTTTGTCATAAATGAATATTTTCAAAATCGGCTATGGCAAGTACTAGATTATAGTATCTAATTTGATAATCTTTTTGGTTTTTTTTTTTCAGATGATTTTTTAAGAAACGCTAGTGGGTACCGTATACGCAGATTTTTTTACGACGCTCCAAGGATCATACAATATCCTTAACAATATATAATCCTATACCATATATAATTTATATTTGTGATATTTTTAAATAAAGAAAATTAAACATATTTTTTTATGTATATACTTTTAGATAATTAACACCCCAATTCGAAATTTCAAATAGTTTTCCTTGAAAAAAATCACAAAAATAACCTTTTTCCGGCTCCTAGGTGTATATCTCCCGTTAATACAGAATTCACCTGCAAACATGGTAGCTGATCCACCGTGTAATTTATTTACAATAATTAATTAAAATTTGCTATGCGGCATCTGTCTTTCTCTAAACGGTGATCGGAGCGTCATCTGTGATTGCTAAGGGAAATTTTTATAAGGCAATTAACGCAGAATGCGATATGAGTGTCGCCGAATGCCTCCGCTGCAGATCATGCTAAATACAATAAGAATAGAATAAAAGTAGTAATAAAACGAAGGATAAAAAATTAATAAAAATATGTTGGTTGCAGATCTTAATTTTTTAAATTGATTATTGCATATACAAATACACATATGAAGAACGGCTGTGAACATTTTTATTTAGAAAATTTGAAAAATTCTTTTTGTTTTCGTTCTGTATTTTCACTTGAAGATGAAATTGAACAAAACTGCCCAATAAATATTTCATTATTAATCTGCGTGAACAAAAGCAGATAAATTTTCTGTAAAAAAAAAAGAAACGACCACTTACACGTAATTCTGCCGTGTTTCGATATTTGTCGAGTCGTCGAGAGTTGATGTATGAATTCTCCTGAAGTGAGGTTATGTAGCGTTGCCAACTGCTTAAAACATCAACTCACTAGTAAAGTCGATAATGATCAACCGAGTGCTCAATAACCAATGTCGATTGTAAGGAGTCATTAAAATCATCATAAATTTTCATTCTAATGGGTACGAAAATAAAAATACTTTTTTATGACATTAAATTCTATGTATATTAAAAATTCGAAAGAAAAAAATAAAAGTCGTTAAAATTGTCAGTTTGTCTTCCGGTTTTTCTTCGAACTACCTTTATAAAATTTGATGAATTTTATACAGTTTTTATAAAATTGTCATCAAGTTTTTTATAAAAGTGCTATAAATTTTTTATATAATTTTTATAAAATTGTTATGAATTTTTTATATGATTTTTATGAATTAGTCATCAAATTTTGTAATAATTTGATTGCATTTTTTAAAGTGATTGTACATTTGTGTTCGAATGTAAAAAAAATGTTCATCGTAAAACAACGACGACGAGTAATACTTTTTCCGGTTGGTCAAGTTTTTATAAAACTTCGTGACTTTTTATAAATTTATCATAAAGAGGCGCTTTTTTTACAATTTTTATAATTTTCTTGTATAATTTTTATGAAGCAGCCATCAAATTTGTAAATAATTTAATAAAATTACTATCCAATTTTTATAAAATATCTATTTTTTATTTTAATTTTATTTTGACTGCTAAAATAACTTATAAAAATGTTGATCGAATTTTTAAAATAATTATTGTACTTTTGTGTTTATAGGGTAAAATGTTCTTGTTCACAATTTGATAAGAGATCGCAAAACATATTTGCGAGATGATCGCGTAACATGACACATTCCATCGTCGGGTACATTCGAAACTGCGCGGTTACGAAGGACCGGGAGAGGAGCACCCGATTATTTGTTCCGAAGGTGCGAGACATTGTGCGGAGATTGCTACGAGGGAAAAAAGGGGCATCGTTGCAAAAGAGCTTTTTTGTTCCTTCTTCATCATGGCCGCAACGCGAAAATCTCTTTTTCTACCTCTGGCCTGGTTCCGTTTGTTGGCTTGCCTGTGTCGGAGATTCGTGTGGGCAGAGTGCGAAACGGAGGGGGGTATTTATAATAGGCGTAAAACAACACGTTGGTCAGTTTCTATATACTAAATTCTGTAAAAATATACGTACGATACACAGGTCGTCGAAAAGTCCTGGGCCACCTGTTTTTCGCCGAAAACACGCATTGAACCAAGAAAAAAAAGTTTTAGAATATTAGCAAAATATTTGTTAAGTCGCGGACAAATTTTTATGGACTTGGATAGTTGAATAAAGAATATCAAACTACTATTCCACACATTTATTTCCCCGACGCCCATTTTTCGAAATAATTCGTAATAATTTCGATCTCTGACCCTATAAACAACGTTATAATAATCCGAATGTCTTTAAGGGGTCCCCATACGCTTGGAATGTCAAAAATACGATTTTTATCACCTAGTTTTACAGCCTAAGATCTTAACTCAAATTTGCAACAGAGATTTTGTAAAAACTCCAAAAATTGCCCGGATTATGACATTTTTATGTAAAAGGTGACAGCTTGCCCACTGTGCTCTTGTTCTTGTGCACTTTTTACGTTTTGTTCACTACGAATCCCGATGACGCTGGCGTTTGCATCGTTAGCATGCAACGATATTTTCTTTCTTTATTTTTATCACTATCCAAAACCTTTTTCGTGCAAATTGACATTTTTCTAATTAACCAATAAAAATACGTAGAAACGTTTGAGCAATTTTCACAGCGTAAAGATGCCCAAAAAATGAGTAATTAAAAATAATTCATTTTCGTAGTGCTCCAACGATGCAAACTTCAACGTCACAAATTCTGACAGAACATAATTTCGGAACAGAAAGATTTTTTCATATGTATATTCTATCCATTTGTTAATAACAAACGATTAAAGTTATCTTTAATTATCAATAACTAGAAATAACTTTGATAATTCAAAGTTATTTCTAGTTATTAATAATTAAAAATAATAACAACCGTCCTGTCTCCAAAAAAATCAATGAGCCATTTTAAAAAACTGTAAAGAACGTCCTGAAGCCAGTCAGATGCATGGACATCGAACATACGTACATGCTTGCTTCAAAATATCCTTTACCCTCATATAAAGGGTGTCTCAAAATGACCTGTCATTTACATTTATCAATAAAACGTATCATTTATTTGAAAAGTGGGAATATTTTCATTTTAATATAAGACAGATCATTCCGGAGCTCAAGAAAGCAATTGGACATTAACGAAATTAGTCCGCAATTATGCAAAAATGTTATTGAAAATTTCGTCAAAAGAGTAAACGTTTACAAATAGGGACGGGGCGGCCATTGATCGGATATTGTGTTCCACACATAACCTCCTTGTTTGTACCTTACATTAAAATCAAAACATTCGTGCTTTAAAAATAAATAATAGGTTCTATTAATTCATTTAAATGCCAGATCATTTTGAGAAACCCTATACAGGGTGTCCCAGAATTGAACGCGTCCCCTGAAATGGGGGGTTGGTGATGAAATTCTGAATCGATTGATATAAGCATGTGCGGGTCTCAGATCAACCCCTGAATTATTGTTGATTTTTAAAGGCGAACGCACCTGATTGGCCCGCCTTTAAAAATGAATAATAATTCAGGGGTTGATCTGAGACCCACACATACTTATATCAATCGGCTCAGAATTTCACCCCCAACCCCCCACATCAGGGAACGCATTCAGTTCCGTGACACCCTGTATATGCACTAAATTATGCCAAAACTCAAGAAATCCCGCACGTCTCGACTGTCGTATTTTCTCCCATCCATACCTCACAGCTATCCAGCAAAAGTAATTAAAATCCGCAAGAACCCCATACACGTGTAGGTATCGTATCGGGTCAATTAAACACCCAGACGAACGAGAATTCTCTCGCTTATTAACCGATACGAGGGTTGTAAATTTTCCGCCGTTTTCCCAACGGCTTGAATTCCAATTTATACCGGATCGGAGCATAATGATAAGTTTCCAAACGCCGCTACTGCGATAAATGCCAAGCGTGATTATCGAACGAGTGAACACACGTTTACTTCCGTTTCGTTTTTCTCTCCTTTCATGGCACAAAAGTGTAATTATTTCGGGCCGAAATAATTCACCGAGGCAAAACACTTTGGGCGCTGTAGGACTGTGGCCACGTATGGATTTGAAAGGTGAAATCCTCGTTGATTCGCGGCAATCAAGAGAATATAACGCATGAACGGATAATTGTGATTATTCGAAGCTGCAGGCACAATGCTGCAAAAGCACCGCAATGAGGCAACCATGCATGCCCCATTGGTCGGTAGCTTTTCTCATCGTTAATGCCCAACCGATACGGTCGGGGATAATCGTTAATAATGCCACGAGGTTTGCCAATGAGCTTTTGAAATTATGCTCAAATCTTGCTGTAGCACGTAGGTACATGTGGAATCAATATTGACGGACGTACACATATGTACACTTACATACCTCTTATATATATGTGTGAACTGTATGTGTGAAAATCATAAGGTGACCATGTGCTCGCGCGAGGATTCCGCG
Source organism: Ophion obscuratus (assembly GCA_964007375.1). Taxonomy (NCBI): domain Eukaryota; kingdom Metazoa; phylum Arthropoda; class Insecta; order Hymenoptera; family Ichneumonidae; genus Ophion; species Ophion obscuratus. Next base: position 17,049,886 of record OZ023322.1, on the reverse strand, counting down.
ACTGACAAATATAATTTTCAATGACTTTTCAAGTCCTCTTCGAAAAGAATATAGCGTATTCATTTGATGAGTAGTATTTGCGAGACAAATTGAATATTCTGAAGAAAAAAAAAATTTCTGTTACAGAAGAATTCTATAAAACACAGGAAAATGAACATAATGAAATTCCGAATACGAAACACTTCTAATAGTAAGAAACTTTTTTGCTGGATCCCGTCATCGAGAAAAAAATAATCAAAGATGCATTTTTAAATGGAAAAATGGAATGTAATTGCATTAAAAAAAAGTTTTTGTTGTTGAAAGGTGTTTCGCATTCGGAGTTTAATTATCTTGATTCCGCTGAATACAAAATGGAAACTAGATTTTTTTCCAGGATGCTAAATTTTGTCTGGCAAATACTACTATAAAATAAAACTAACGTTCCTAATTCCTAATAAAAATAACGTTCCTATCGAGATGACCTACCACTCCCTTAAGGCTTTACATCGACCTTCCTAACACCCTGTATATATATACAACATATCTAACCTAGGTTGCCTTAGTCATTCATACGAAACACTCGAAATTTTCGGGAAAACGAATTGAATTTATTTTAAAAAAAAATTCAAGGAAAAATGGGCCTACAATGGGACTAGCGTTAAAATCCATATAATTCATTACATTATATTAGAGAATTTTTTGAAAAACAAAAAAATGGCAATGATCTGTAAAAAAAAATAGTTTTTACATTACACGCTGAAAATATGTTGACAACGATGATTTAAAAAAAAAATCCTTTTTTCAATGAACGTGTGAACTAATATGAAAAAAATCGATCTATACACATTTTTCAATATATCGATTAATTTAAGAGATATCAGCGTTAGAACGTTTCCGAACTTTCTGCAATCCAGATTTTTCGAAAAATTGTAACTTCTGGAATACATGCGATGAAAATTTAAAAGTTTGTGAAAATACTCCTTGCATAGCATACTATTTTATTTTAAAAAATCTAATAAATTAAAAATGGTCAGGGTCACGGCCGAGCGAAATGGCGTGGAATGCCTCATATATATAGGCATATATATATATATATATATAGGCATCGAGAAAACTACTTTTCGAGGCTCGCGATAGCACGGATGAAAGGCTCAAGGAGGAGACAAAAAAAGAAAATAAAGTAGCAGCGATGAAGATTTAAATATAATACAGGAGGCGAATGAAATTTTCGTTTGAGGGAATGAATAATATCGTTAATGGGCCACTCCACGGATTACCGCTCTTTTCTCGCTCTCTTTTCTCTCCCTTTGCATTCGTCGCGCGCGTTTCGCTCGATTCATCGCTTAGGTTAATCCACAGTCGAGTCGGACGCGTTTTAATCCCTCTTTTGGTCGGAATCCCCACGGTGGATCCTCTCCTCGTCTTCCTACTCGTCCTCATTCTCCTCCCGCCTCCCCCTTTCGCTTTCCCTACTTTTCCATTTAATACGTACTCTATTGGTTGAAAAACATTGCGAGGATAAAATGTGAATTTCTTTCGGTGGGAGCAGCACAATTTTCTGGGTTACAACCGTGAGATTCTTTTTTCCACGAGGAAGATCCTCTTCTTGGCTCTCAAGGAAATTGGCTCGCGAGATCGGCTATTGAATTATTTTTCGAATTACGCTGAATGTGTGGGCGTTTGTAACGTCAAAGTTGGTATACATTTTGCTTGCGGAATATCTTCGCGTCGATCATTATTTTTTTTAAGGGAGGTGAGATCGTTCGAAAAGTTCGGTGGAGATTATTGAATCAAAGATCCGGCTATGGGTATAATTTACCGATTTCTGCTCCCATTTTCGGCAGTTCGATTTATGCGAATGAAAAAGTTCACGTACTGGCTACTGGGGCAAAGTTGGAAAACACTTTCTGTAATTTCTCGATTGGAAGCATCATAGAAGCAATTTATTTATTTTTCATACTTCAACCGTTCGAAAAAATGATCGCACTGTTTGTCCTCTAGACATTTTATTTCGAACTTCACAATTTGGGAGTTAGGGTAGGCCGGAGCCAGTTTGAAATTTTTTTGAGAAAATCGTTTAGTGTGACTTCGTTTTATACCCTATCTGTTTGGTCATGGGCATTGTATAATAATTATAATATTATATATAATATTATTTAGAGAAGTAGATAATAAGGCAAAGGGAGATTAGAGCTTGTTTTTGTCCTTTTAGATGCTACCTTAAACATGGCCTTGATTTTTCTTCGAGATCTGTACAATTTCGTGGCGATCGAAAATTCTCAAAGTAATAATAATATAAATATTATAAAATTCTCAAAGAAATAATAATATTATGAATATTATAAATTTCGAAAAGTAATTTAATAATTGAATTTTACAAATTATCACAGCGAATGTGTTCGTTTGAAAAGAGTGATAAAGAATAAGATAAAGGCAGATAAAAACTTGTTTTTTTTTTAAATCTTTTAGATGCTACCTCAAACATGGTTTCGAGTTTATGTCCGAGATCTGTAACATTTCATGGTGATTGAACATTTGTAAAGTAATAACAATATTATAAATATTACAAAAATTTCAAATTAATAATAATATTGTAAATATTATAATATTCGAAAAGTGATAAAAATTTCATAAATATTGAAAAATTCAAAGAGTAGTAATATAATTATAAATATTATAAAATTCGAAACGTAATATAATAATCGAACTTTCGTTTGAAAAGAGTGAGAGACAGGGGCAAAAGAATTTCGGAAAAACAGATAAAAATCCGTCAAACAAAAGCTGCCCAAAATACGACCATCCCTTGCCAAGGTTCGCATGATTCACAAAACCGAGGGAGGTATCATTTGACTGCGATGAGATCCCACAGCACGATATTTGTCTCTCCATGTTCGAAGGCTTCGAAGTCATTATAAATACACCCATCCTCGTGAAAAGCGATAGACACACCGGAAATGAATTATTCTACCTCCGAGTTCCTACTATGGCAAAATTCGACAAGCAATAAATGTTAAGACACCCTTAGAAAAAACGTGCCTTATTTCCCAATCATTAAATTGAATCTTACCATTTTAATATTCCTGACCACATTCGAGCAGAGCAGTATGGATCCTCTACATGTACAAATACCCCCCACCCCCTCCCTACAAGTCATTTACGTATGTAAAATAAAAAATCCATAATTGCTTTTGCAGCCAAATCATGATTCATTGTGCTTTCATTTATCGATAAACTTTCTCATTTTTTATCGGCTCATGGAAAGGCCTCTGTCGACGAGCAGCAAATTCTTTTGCTCTCCCCTTCTACGAGGTATGCCTATCCAATCGACCGTTTCATGAAGAGCTCATTTTTAATATTTCACCGAGGAATATCTCATAATTCATCTCTTTATCGTGAATTGTCATCGGGTAAGGCTTTCGCCTCCTCACGTTCAATTTTCACGGTTATATATAGACGTTGGCCGTAATATCGACTGACTAAGGGACGAAGAAATCGACCAGATATCGCCTTCGTCGGATTTCGAAATATCTCCTCAGTCCCTCAAGCTCAGCTGGATTGCGTGGTTTCATATATATGTATATACATTTCGTAATATCAAATTATTTTCTTCGTTCTGTATTATATATATATATATATTGTAGTGATGCATTGCGTGGAACGTGAGCCATGGTTCTATTTCACATATTAATAGTTCAGAGTACCGCAGTCACGGTTCGCTTCATTATTGAATCATATCGCCGTTGATCGGTTCGGCTTCGTGCAATTTCAGCATGTGACGCAATCACGCAATAAACGTCTATATGTATAAAGCAATTGAATTCATCAGCGATATCTTTGATGTTGCGCGGTGCATTAGCGTCGTATAAAATGAATTGATGCGCTAATGGAAATATCGTGAAACAACAAGTAAATAGACAAATTTGTACAGATTCGTCTCACAGTGTACGAGAAACGATCCGACGAGGGCTCAGAAGATGTTTTTGTCGTCGCTCCCCCCTTTTTTTTAGTGTCGTCGTGGCATTTCTCAACGAGATCATTTTAGAACAATAAAATACATGGTCTCAAAAATATATTTCTTAGAGAGATAATTTGGGAAGAATAAAATAAATGTTGTTGAAAAAATATTTCTTAAGCAGATCATTTGAGATAAATAAAATGAATGTTATAAAAAAAATATTTCTCAAATAGATAATCTAGGAAAAATAAGATTTATTGTCAAAATAATATTTCTCAAAGAGATAATTTGAGAACAATAAAACACGAAGTCTCAAAAAATATTTCTTAGCGACAATTTAAGAAAGACAAAATAACTGATCTCAAAATTATATTTCTTGAAGAGATAATTTAAGAAAGGAAAACTAAATATTCGCAAAAAAATATTATTTAAAGAGATTATTTGAGGAAAATAAAATAAATGTTCTCAAAAAAATATTTCTCGAAGAGATAATCTAAGAAGAATAAGATAAATTCTCAAAATAATATTTCTTAAAGAGATCATTTAAGAAAAGAAAAATAAATATTCTCAAAAAAATATTCCTTCAAGAGGTTATTTGAGGAAAATAAAATGAATGTTCTCAAAAAAATTATTTCTTAGAGAGATTATTTGAGGAAGATGAAAGAAATGTTCTCAAGCAATATTCCTCAAAGGAATCACCTGAGAAAAATAACATAAATGTACCCAAGAAATATTTCTCGAAGAGATCATTTAAGAACAATAAAATGAATGTTCTCAAAAAAATATGTCTCGCACAGATCATTTAAGAACCATAAAATAAATGTTCCCAAAATAATATTGTTGAAAAACATTATTTGAGATAATGAAATAAATATAATTTACCATTTAAAAATGTTAAAACCTCTAGTGTATTCTTTTCAAAAAATTAATTTCCATCCGCTCTATCAAAACGTGGAAGAATCCCGACGAAATCCGCGAATAATTCATCACGGCAAACCGAAGTAATGTCGTTTCCCCATTTTTCCTGTCACCGATATGCATTAGTTCGCGCTTGAACAGGACACAAAAAGTGGTGCGAGCGATCGTGTGAATTTGGTCAGCCCGAGTTGGACCCAAACAAAATCAACGAAGGCGACGTCGAAGTGGTCGATGCGATAGATCGAGAGACGCTCGCGAGAGACCTATCGATCCGTGGGATTTCAATTAAACCCTCGCATAGGAGAATCAAGAGGAAAAATGGGCTACGTGTGACTGATAGATCGAAGGGCGTTGTAACCGTGTAACCGCAGCGTCGGGAGGCTCGAAGTACGTGACGAGACATCTCTCGTTGTGGACCAGTGGATTGTGTGCACTAACTTTTTTTGCTTCAATAGTTTGCACGGAAAAGCTCCGAATATGCGTCTATATATATACTTCGGTGCACAGACCTACGAAAAACCCATATACAGGGTGTCCCAAGGGAATCAGGCCGCACGAATATCTTCGAAACTATAAAAATACTGAATTATGTTACCGACAAAAGTTCAATGGTTTCAGGTGACACATTTTCTGCTTTTCATCACTTTTTATTTCATACCGATGCATAAAAAACCGCGTGAATGTGAATTCGATTTTTCTAAATGGGATAATGTACTTTTTAAGTTTTTACACCTAGTTGAAATTTTCAAAAAGATCGATCTTTGGTTTTTGACGAATTCTCAAAGTACAACATTTCAAAAATATTTCCCCGAAAATTTAAATTCGATGGGCTCAATATTGAGGAAGTTGTGGGCGTTTGGATAAATTCTGCGCACCGGCGCACTTGAAACGCGTTTTTCTCAAAATGACTTTATCGAGATCGGTGACCACGATATTTCAAAAATCACAACCGATCAACTTCGAATTCGACAAGCTTCTTTACATATAAAGAAGCAGTGCTTGAATAAAGTTATTCGATGCATAGTTTTACTTTTATTAATCCTCAATAGTCATACTGGGTCCACGGGACCCAAACAAATTATTTTAATGACGTACTACTTTTTTTCCAGTACAACATACATTTTTTATATGCGTAAGCGTTTCATTATTTCCTTCTAAATCGCACCTGCGTTGGATGGAATAAATATACTTTTTGACAAGTCCACAGAAACTGCTATTTCTATTTCAAAGTACATTGTTTCCAGATTATAAAACCATTTTTTTTGTCAGTAATTACAAGAGTTACAGCAATTTTTGTTAAAAAAAAGTTATTTTCCACATTTTTTTTTGCACATTTAAAATTTAATTTTTGATTTCTAACCAATATTCTTGTATTAAACAAGGTTTAAATTATACCTCACCATTTTTTTCATATCGCTCAATGCATTAATTCATTATTTATAACAATTTAAAAACGTCTGCGTCCCATGGACCCAGTATGACTATAACGTGATTCTAGCTAAGTGTGACTACTAAGGGTTAACCAAAATAGAGCATTTTTTCATCGGAAATCCATACTTTTACTTTGAGCTGCGGTCATTTTTTCAAAAATCAACATTTTATTGATTCCTTCGTTCAGGCACTAGATAACTTCATGGAAAAACTAAATGCGTTTGATTTTTTTATTATTTTGGTTTACATGTTTCTTATTTACCGCAATTATAAATATTTCTCAATACAAAAATGCCAAAAAATAGTTAAATTCATACTCTTTGATGTAAAATAAAAATGTGAGAAACTGCACACATTTTCCCAGAAAAAAATCATGAAAATTCGTAAAAAATATTCGAATCTATAAAAGGAATTTTTTTCGATGCACAGTTTTTTTTATTAACAAAAATAGAGCATTTTTTCATCGAACATCGACACTTTCACTTTGGACTACAACCATTAAAAAAAAACAATATTTTATTGAATCCTTTGTCCAAGCAGTAGATAACTTCATGCAATATAAATAGGTTTGATTTTTATTTTATTACGGGCGATTTGTTTCCGAGCAGCAGTAAGGACGTTTTTCAAACAGCGTTCTGCTGTTGTATCTACCACATTTTAGAATATTTTTTAATGAAAAAATTGGAAAATATACTCTGTAATATAAAGAAAAAAAATGAAAACTAGCACACATTTTTTTTCAGAAAAGAATGTTAGCTTGTTAAAGCACCAATCGATGCGATTCCATTCCCTACACCAAATAACTGTATCGCCTGGTACATCAGTATAATCACATTTACAAAAGCCACGGTTACCTCCATATGGCCTCTACGACTCAACATAAAAAAAGCCCTTACACTACATGATGTGATTTCCCAAACTATTGAACTTTTGACTAAAACACATTATAGTATGATAAACACGTTTCAATGTTTTCGAGTGAGTCGATTTGAACGAAGCACCCTGTGCATTTATATATGTGTGGGTCTGTCTGTACGCGTTTTACAAAACGTTGGTGGGCTTCCATCGTGGTCATGCCCTAGTAGATACAGACCACCCTTCGCAGTAGCCCCGTCTGCCCGAACCACACCGTCACGTTCTTCGTTCTCTCGTTTTCCGTTCGTCTCGTTGTGTGTTTATTTTTTTCTGCCCTCATTCACATTGTCCCTTTCCCTCTTGAGTGTTTCGACGACCTACGATTAGTCTCTTCTGTCTGTAATTCCGCGGTCCCCGGATATGGGCACCACTGTGGCAATGCTTCTCTCTCTCTCTCTCTCTCTCACTCTCTCCCCAAGTCACTATACATAATAGGGGCAGAGGGAGTGTATACAGGGTGTCCCAGAACTGAATGCGTTCCCTGAAATGGGGAGTTGGGGATGAAATTCCGAGTCGATTGATATAAGCATGTGTGGGTCTCAGATCAACCCCTGAATTATTATTCATTTTTTACGGCGGGCGCACCTGATTGGCCCGCCTTTAAAACTGAATAACAATTCAGGGGTTGATCTGAGACCCACACATGCTTATATCAATTGACTCAGAATTTCACCCCCAACCTCCTATTTCAGGGAACGCATTCAGTTCTCCGACACCCTGTATATGTATCTTTGTACGTGACTGCGTGTTGACACATCCAAGGATTTTTATATCTTTCTCTCTTTGTGTCTCGCGTTCCAAAAGCCCGTCAAACACATCCACTCTCGTTTACCCACTACTAGCCCTTGGCTCGTAAAGGGGATGGAAGAAGCTAGGCGAAAAAGTGTGTGTAGCGTGGACTAATTGTTGCGAGAGTTCATTGCTTCTTTTTGTCTCCCTTTTATGTTCTCGCTACCTCTATATTGATGGTGAGGTTGCGGATTTCCTACTGCAGGAAACGAAAAACATTTTTGGTATTATCTACCTACCGCGCTTTCTCATAGTTTCTTTTTGCAATTGACTCGCAATCGGTACTTCTTGCAATTGATAACAGCAATTCCATTTGGCATGAATTTCACGAACCTAAAGTGCAAAATGAATGACCAGCCCTTATTCTTCAACTGATTATTCCAACGCAACTTTGTTTGCCCATCAATGACCAAGCTCTCACTCGATCAAGCTTCTCCTTTCGGGACCTCTCGTTTTAATTGGACGTAATCGAAGAACCGAACAGCACGGAAGATTGTATCCTCGACTGACGGATCGCCTCGAAGAAGGTTCGCTAATTGCTCGCTCGACGTTTCTAACATGGAAAGGTTGCGAGATCGATCTCTCCAATTTCGATGAAATTTTGCATGCTCGTAGAATGGGTAAAAATAGGCGATACGTATTTTTTTTATATCTGCGGAACCCGATTTTTTAGGGGTAAAACGCACCCTCGAAAATAGGGTAGTATTTTTGTATTTCGTCGATAACGTTATCGTTCTCATCTCCAATGTATAGTACACGAAAAAATAAACATTGTTGCAATTTCATTTTTTTTCATATCTCGTACCGTTAAAACTTTATCGACGAAAAACACCCCAATTTTCGAGGGTGCGTTTCAACCCTTAAAAAACGGGTTTCGAAGATATAAAAAAATACGTGTCGCCTATTTTTACCCATTCTACAAGCATGCCAAATTTAATCGAAATCGGAGAGATCGACCTCTCAACCTTTCCTTGTAAGTCCGCTCATGGGGACTAAATTGTTTGCATTATTGATATTCTCAAATTTCCCCGACACTTCGATACCACCGAACGATATGGTGTCGAAAAATACGCCAAAATGTATAAAATGAACTAAATATTAATGTTAGAAATACTTTTTGCCACGATACCGTGTCGTATAAAGCGTAAAAATCATGGATAAGAAGTGGACGAAAAAGAATCGATTTTTTAGTGAAAATTTTTAGTTTTGGCAGCTTTGAGCGACCTCTCAATTTTTTGGACCGCTCGCAGCTTCCGTGTCAATTTTTTTTTTTCCTTTAAAAAAGGTAATTGGATGGTGAGAAAAAGGGAAAAAATAGAGCTCAAAATTGTGCTACCCTAATGTGCATGTTACTTTACTTCGATTACTCAGCGTCGCGATGCTAGTGGCTTTCTTGACATATGTTTGGCGGATGCTAGAGGGCGCGTAGAACGTGCATTTTAAAAGGATAGGGCGAACGTTCCGTGTGGCAGAGCATGTAATTATCATAAAAGTAGGTAGACGAACGTAAAACCATCCCCTAGGGATATGAGCTGTCGTAAAATTCTATCAGGGTTTGTGTCATATATATATATACACACACACACACACACACACACACACACACACACACACACACACACACACACACACACACACACACACACACACACACACACACACACACACACACACACACACACACACACACACACACACACATATATATATATGCACATATAAACGAGACTGGATTATAGTTACAGTGGGGTGTAGCAAGTTGATTTCCTCACGTGTTCGGCGCTACCATCAGTTCATCTATATATTCCTATCTATCTCTTCTATCCCATTTTATTTTTTGCTATCCTACCCCATGCCCGGAAATCATCGCCGCTATATACCCAAATATCCGCGAGGGAACCTCGGTTATAAATTCCCATTTGGTGGACCGAAAAACTTTTACGTCAAAAAGGTGGCGGGAGATTTGTTTTTTTTTTCAGTGATACGCACAAGGGAGATTCGGAATTTTTTCGTACAGACGAAAAAAATATGGTGAACGATGACGATGTTTTTTTTCCCTCCCTTTTCATATTTTCAAATTGGACTTCACTTCGATAAATAACGGGAAATCGATAGCGAGAACCACGAATTGTGTGTTTTTGTAAGGCCTGTTTGAAAATATATTTGCTCAGCATTCGTTCATTGCTCTTTTCATTGCTCGGTCGAGAAGTCACGTTCTTTTTAATGAACGCACCTTGAGGCTGTGGTAATGGAAGGAATAAATCCGGAGATAGAATGAAATTGGTTTCTGCTCCAAATGTCAAAAAGTCGTGACGCGAGTTGAGAATTTAACCTTTCGTTGACACACTTATCGCTGGCCACGATTTTGACCCGTCGGGTCAAGTCGAACCGAATGGTGATTTATCCACCTGTCATTAAGGGGTTTTGCTTAGTTGTGGAAGACGAAAAATCACTTTTTTTCAAAAACAATATATTTTGGGAGTGTGTCATCTTATAAATTCTCCCTGAAAATGTCAAGGTGGTTAGATAGAAATTGACAGATTTATAGGCTGTCATGTTAACGCTCGTTGAAATGCTCGGAGCGTCGTTCGAAACTTTAAACGCTTCTTAAAGGTTAAAAGGTTTTTTAAGATTAAAAGGTTTTTCCCGATGTATACTTTCGATTTCATGAACGAAAAATGCCCAAGGTTTTCGGAAAATCAACACTCTTACTTTCAACACGCGCCATTTTTTACATTTGATATTTCGTGGAATTTCTTCGATCAATCATAGGATAAACTGATACACCCATTAACGAAATCTGCTCGATTTTTTGTATATTAGACAACCTCATTGAAAAGGGGCACACAAAAAATTACTGTGTTTTTCAAATTACACTTTTTAAATCCCTAATTATTTAAGAATCTTATTATCGAGATTTTCTTTTTAAATATTTTTTTCAAAATCTAGATAATGGATATTCAATTAACAAACCTTCGGTCAGTTTTTATTTTAAAAAATCACGCATGCACTTTGGACAGTTCTTAATATCTCTCCATAACTCTCACTTCTTTTGACATTTCTTGATATCTCTCCATGTTTACGAAAAAATGCACTATTTTTACGATATTTTAATTATGTATTCTATGAAATGTATTTTATGGAATGTATTCTACGAAATACATTTTCGCAAATTTGTGGCATCGCTTACGGAGATTTTCTAAATTCCTCGTTTATCAACATTCTGTTGACACACTCGGTCATCTCGACACGGACGAATTCTGAATAAAATGCTCACTTTTCCAAATGAAAAATTTTGAATATTTTTTCTCGATATTTTAATTATGTATTTGCCGAATTTCAATTATGAAATTATGAAATTGAATTATGAAATTATGAAATTCAATTATGAAATTATGAAATTCAATTATGAAATTCGTTTATGAAATTGGGAAATTATGAAATTTCAATTATGAAATTATGAAATTCGGCAAAAATCACTCCAAATTTTCGGTGTTTGGCTCGCGATCGATGGCGAAGAAACGAACCTCGGCAAGGGTGAAAAAACGCGCGAAAATAGAGATAAGGTCGAGGAAAATCGAGGTCGAGGAGGCCGAGAGCGAAACGAGAACGGGGCCACGGAAGAATCCAGAATAAATAATCGCCCGCACGAGTTTTCGGGATGTCTGGTGCTGTGCATACTTACACATGTGCATATATATATCGTGTATATACGTTATTGGACATATATGCCGAGGGGTAATGGAAAGCTTCGTATAAGAGGGGAAGGGCCGAAATGGCACCGAGCTATTTGGTCCCAGTGGCCATTTTCCGGGATGTTCATGGCTCCTTTTTTCGCTCAGTCCTTCCTCCTGTGCACATTCTCATATCCATCACTCGGGGCGTCCTAGGGTGAATTCAACGAGCACTAGGGACTCGAACCGAAAGAGAAGGGCGAGCAGAATTATTGCGGGTCGTGTGCCTCATCGTTGGACGCATCGTTGGACGCATCATTGGCCATAGCCAGTACTCGGATGGGTGACCGTTTAGTACTTGCGCGCCGACTACCAAACCGGAAACGACTCTCCCAAGTGGGGACTAGTAACTCTTCGGGGATCTTTTAGCACCGAATAATAATCACGTGACAAGTCTAGGGTCAAATCGAAGGGGGTCCCAAAAGCCCTAGGGGTCATAGGGTCCTCTCTGTCTACATTGGAAAATCGATAGAAATATTTAAGAAAACTTTATATGGAAGTCGAATGTTCAATAAAAAGGAAGGATAAAATCGAATTGGGGAAAATGAAATAGTACTCCATTATTTAAGGAGGTTAAGCCGTCTCGTAACAGACGACTTTCCGGTTACACAATCGGAATTTATAAGTGAACTTGCTGGTAACGGAGGATCAGGGGTGGAATAAGGGCTTTAAGGAACTTAATATTTAATCCTCAAAGTCTATCGGAAGACGCCAGTGTAAAGGAAAACGGACTAGTTTATCCCTGGACCTAGTGACTGACTCAGATTTACATATACAGGGCTGCTGGTTCTTGTTGTCCGCTTTCAAATAACTCAGTAATGGTTTACGAAAAAGTGAATCATTGTCAAAATATTATTATGTTTATTAATTTTTTTAAAGTGGTATGTGGGCACCGTTAAAAATTATCTTTGAAAAACCGGTTGAATGGAATTAAATTTTTTTATTATGTGTAGTTTGCGGACGCAGTAACGAACAATTAATATACACAAAAAAATAAGAATAATCCGCAAACATTTTTGGATAAGGTTCCACCCCCCCCCCCCCTCTCTTCCGAGCTTAAATTTTGTACGAACCTCCCTTTTAATATTTTAAGACCTCTTTAAGGTATTTATGGCGACTCGCGATAGTTTTCGAGATATTGAATTTTTAAGTTACTTTTAAGGGTAAGGTTCAGAAAACCCCCCACCTTCGATCGAGCTGAGATTTTGCACAAACCTTTCTTCTAGTATCTTAAGAAAACCCCTAAAGGGATTTGGGGAAGGGGGTCGAAACCTTGCCCCATTTTTGAACTGGGGGTCCAAAACTGTGCAAGGCTAATAATTTTCGTACCTCTTTAGATAGATAATGATGTTTTTTTTTATGATCCGCAAGTAACTTAGTGATGTTTTTATGAAACCTTCATTTTTGTTGAAGAAAATAATTAGACTAAAAAAAAATATCAAAGTTTTGGACCCTTAATTTAAAAATATTCGGAGATTATTGTTATACTATTGTTAATAATTCTTTGTTACTGTGTCCTCGAACCATAAATAATAAGAAAGTGTGATTTCATAAAACATTTTTTTATATTCATTTTTAAAGTGACCTACCCCTCACTAATAAAAATACAAAAACAATAATATCTCGAAAATGGTGCACTTTTGTGTAAAACATGACTGGGTTAATTGATAGCGAAAAGCATGTCCTAGGGATCGATCTGCAGGGTGCCTAAAAATATTTGCAGCAGAATCCGTAATACATCGATAATGATAACAATCTCCCCTGAACTCTGTCTCCATCCCTCAGTACGTGTCGTCATTGTGGAATGATTGAAATGAATTTATCATGATTCGAAAACTGAATTTTACATGAAAAAAAATTAGTTATTAGGTCTTCCCCAGACTGTTTCCCATCTGGAGATATTTTTTTCACTCCCACTTCAATTTTCATCGATAATTCGTGAAATGAAAAAAAGCTCGTAGAAAATATTCCCATCTGTAGGAAAAATCCTCTTCGATATTTTCTATTGGCTTCGTATTTTTTTTTGTTTTGGGGAATTTATCGAGGCTCGCCCTTGAGTTATCAAAGTGAGGGAGGAAGGGAGAAAGAGGAATAGAACCTGAGGGGAAAGCGATACGGAAATGAAGCCGTCACGAATACTCAATTTTGTTTTACGATTATTAACTCGTATCCAGCCATTCACCAACACTTGGAACATCTTCGATTTCGTAGTTGAGTTACCGCAAATCGATCGCGCATATTTCAAGAAATACCGAATATCGCGACCGCCTGCGCCAAGAGGCAAAAGGTCCAATGGTCGAGCTATAATCCCCCCCCCCCCCCCCCCAACAATCTCGGGAAGTAACTTCGATCCGCACGTTTCGACCATCTCGTGTTGCCGTATAAACTTGAATTTGTGCTCCCGTCGTTTACGCAAGGAGACGTATACAGGATGGGACTCGTGTAATATATATGGCACACTGAAGAAATCCCGGTTCAGCAACTCAATATTTGTCCATCGTTCCTTCTTGACATATTCGCATGTGCACGAAGTGCATTTTTTCATAAAATATTCAATCAACGTTATGGCAAAAATCATCAAAATTGCCTCAGGCAAGAGCCGGCACGCGATCGAGGCATGCTCGACCGAGGCAACGTGCACCCGAGGCAACCTGAGCCACGTGCACACCGGTCGAGGCAACGCGCGCTCGAGGCAACCTGAGTCACGTCTACACCGGCCGAGGCATTGCCTCGCGAGGCTGCCGCGCGAGGCTGCCTCGCGAGGCGAACTCGGTCTGTCTGGACCCGGCTACCCAAATAGGAGAATGGGAGAAGCACCATATTTCGAATAGCTGCATTTTCCCAAAGCGACTTCTTTTTTTATCGTATACACTAATAACTAGTCGTAAGATGTCGCCACTGCAAGACTTTTGGTTGTTCAGCAACAAAAATGGCACGACGGTGAACTAATGTTACTGTTCGACAGCGAGAATTTTTTTTTTGTGTTATAAAGTGTTGTTTTCATTAAGGTAAATCCAAATGATTTATGTTTTTGTTACTTTTTGTGAGATATAGCATTTATTTTACTTGATAAATATATAATTTTCGCAAAAATAGAAATTTGTACAAAAATATTACTGTTCATATTCGGCCATGTAAAATCTTAATATCGGATACTTAATCGAGCGCAATATTGGATATCCGTTTGTGCCCAAATATTCCTACCTAATCAAAGATTAAGTCGGAAAGACTGATTGACCATAATTACAAAGTTAAAACGATAAACATTTTTGTCTATTTTCTATAAAAATGAGCTCCTAATATTGGATAGACGAAAAATAGAGTTTGGGCCCTTATGCCGGATTATAGGCAACCTTTTTGAAAACAATGATTTCTGTCTTTTTTTGTCAAACATAATGTAACTCAAAATATTCAAATGTAATGTGTAAAATAATTACTGGCATCTTGTTGTATGTAGATAATAAAATCGTAAAATTTGAAGGTCTTAGCAATCGTTTACTTTCTTTTTTCCAATTTCAAACAAAAGTATCCGATGTATGGTGCCTCTCCGCTATCGGCCGAGACCAATACTCCTCAGCATGGGAGCAGTTCACTACGATAGTGTTGAAGTTAGCATCGTTGGAGTGCAACGAAAATTCTTTATTTATTATTTCTCTTTTTTTATTATTATATAAACCCTATTTTTCTAACTTTAGATTATGGAACCTTAATCAGGATCTTTAAAAATGTTTTATCGAATTTGTAGCCCAAATGAGAAACAAAATTAAAATATGAGAAAAAAAATTCTTTCCACTGATGCAAACATCAATATCATCCATTACCATCGTTTAAAAATAAATTCGGCGACGTTTATAGAGCATTCCAACATTGTGAGCGTAAGAAGCTTTCAGCTTCAGAACGGGTTATTTTTTCCCCTGAACATATTTGAACATTCTTCGCATGACTCGAATGACCCGCTCTTCTCGTTTATCCCGTAAAAAGTATCGGGAAAAGTTTCATCGAATTTGCGCCAGCCCTCGCCGACCTGAGCTTGCTATAAATCTTCGGTCATGGTAATTCATGGAAATTCTGGAATTCGAAAGGGCAGCAGGGGTTGGTTATCGACGAATATCCTCACGAATTTCCGGTTGGTAACCACGAGAAGTGGTGCTGATAGCTGTCGCTATCTGGTACATAGTATATTAGGTAAATACAGTTACGGTGTAGGGGAGCGGAATTGAATCGATCGCAATGACGTTGAAGTTTGCATAGTTGGAATGCAACGATTTTTTTTCTTCATCACTTCATTTTTTGTTTCTTCATTTTTATAATTATCCAAAGGCTTTTCTGCGAACTGATGTCATAAATCTCTAATAAGAATACGCGAAGGCATTCGACTGATTTTCACCCCCCAAATCAGCGGGAAAAAAATACAGCAATTTAAAAAAATGTTGCATTCCAACGATCCAAACTTCAACGACATTCGATCGCAGTGGCTGACAACTTATGGTCACCTAACAGCTCTTCCCCCTGATCATCAGGATCTGTATTTGTCTCCAATAAATTATGGAGTTACGGACAAAAAAGGGAGAATTCCCTTTTTGATGAAAAACGATGCAATTAGTGAAAATTCGTGTAAAATTTAAAACGTCGGAAAATCAGACATTTCTTGATACGCGATTTTTTTAAAATTGTGTTTCTCTGAAGCTAATATCGAACATGAATTAATGATTTTTTTATGCTTTATAGCTACAGATTGAAATTAACTATTTTTAATAGGATATTTTACTTCGCGCGTGAAAGTTTGCAGTCTAAAAAAAAATCGCAAACAAAATAACTACGTCTACTAACTTGTCTTGGAATTTCTTAAAAACTTCGAGTTGCTTCGATCTGAGCTTGGATAAGTTGGGGTGGGATGCTCCAAACACACACCCACATACACACACATATATACAGGGTGTCATATTCACATATATTCCAGATTTTTAAATTAATATTATGAGACTAATGAATACTTTAGTGTGGCCATTAAAAAAAATGCATGTATTTTTGAAAATTAAACTGCTCGGTGGCACGTGTTCTCCTTATCTCAGCGCGTCCAAATTTTTAAACAGATTTTTTTTTCATATCTTGATTAGTTTTTTGTTAGACGTTAAATTTTTTTACCGAAGCCAAAACAACGGTCACCGTAATATACATATATATATGTGTGTGTGTGTGTGTGTGTGTGTGTGTGTGTGTGTGTGTGTGTGTGTGTGTGTGTGTGTGTGTGTGTGTGTGTGTGTGTGTGTGTGTGTGTGTATTCAAGCATCTGAAGTTTGCAAGAGCTTTGTGTGAGCCCTTTACATTGTGTAGTGTCGTTGCATATATATATATATATATATATATATATATATATATATATGCATATATATATATATATATATATATATATATATATATATATGCATATATATATATATATATATATATATGCATATATATATATATATATATATATATATATATATATATGCATATATATATATATGCATATATATATATGATATAGTGTCATATATATATATATATGATATATATATATATCATATATATATATATATATATATGATATATATATATATATATATATGCATATATATATATGATATAGTGTCGTTGCATATATATATATATATATATATATATATATATATATATATATATATATATATATATATGCAACGACACTACACAATGTAAAGGGCTCACACAAAGCTCTTGCAAACTTCATTTGTAGTGTCGTTGCATATATATATATATATATGCAACGACACTACACAATGTAAAGGGCTCACACAAAGCTCTTGCAAACTTCAGATCTGCAAACAAACAAGCATCTGAAGTTTGCAAGAGCTTTGTGTGAGCCCTTTACATTGTGTAGTGTCGTTGCATATATATATATATATATATATATATATATATATATATATATATATATATATATATATATATATATGCAACGACACTACACAATGTAAAGGGCTCACACAAAGCTCTTGCAAACTTCAGATGCTTGAAAGCTTCTTTGACGCGCCGCCGAGAATTTATTTCACAAGAAACGCGTACTCTTCAATTACACCTACCTACACCCTTATGTATGCTTTTTTATACCTTGTCGAAGATTTTCCTAGGATTGGCAAAAACAGTTACCTACAGGACATTTGTGTACGTCTAAATTTTCAGCAAACAACTCAGTTCCCGAATCAAACCTCAAGGCAAATAGGGAATTTAATATTTCCAATGTTTTTCGTCACTGGTTTTGTCGTTATCTGAAAAAGGAATTTTTAACATATTCCAAAACATCTTACGTTTTTTTGCTCATTATTTTATAATTATAATAATTCCAAGGCCTGATAATTTGCACGGGAAAATAACTTTGGAAAATGTTGTGATAAAGGTCACTATAATGTTGAGTATTAAAATTACGTATACAGATATCGTTACAAGGGGTAAATAAAAGTACTCATCCACTAGGAATAAACGAACAATAATTTAAAGATTTCTTTGTTCGATAGCACATTTTTTATATAAATGTCGGATATTGATGTTACTTTAAACCATGTATTTAAAATGTTAGTAAAATATTGTTAGTAAATGACAGTGAATTTTCTATGTTGGTAAAAAAACCCAGAAAACTCACAGGATCATGTGAAATGAGCAAATACATTTTTGCCCTACTGTAAAAAAATAAACATATATATTTATTTTTTATAAGCTATGCATGGAGGGGAAAGTTATGTTGAACTATCGAACATTCATAAGAGAAAATGAGAAAAAAAGGATTTTTAATATATTTACTGACCTTTAACGGCATTGAGTTTGTTGCCGACCATCTGCTTCGCAACGAAAGCCGCCATTGTTCTGCCGGTTGTCTTGGGTACGGTTCGAGCTGCTCTCTGTCCCACCAATTATTCAACCAGTCGTTGAGAATCACGGGTCTAGAAACACACGAAGTATGGCGAGGAGTATTAGTGAATGGAAGCAAGAAGATGTGAAAACGACGAGGATTATTTGTACTCTCGGAGAGAGAATTAAAGAGCGGGAGATCGAGAGAGGGAAAGAGACAAAGCGAGAGGGACAGAGTAGATCTGATGCGCTTTATTGCAAAATACGAAATAGCAGATGCAATTATATATATATATATATATATATATATATATATATATATATATATATATATAGTGAAGGAAGAAAATTGGTGCGTTCGATACCACGTCGGATTATTATTTATTCGTGGGTCGAGTGTCCCAGATGGTTTCACCGCCCGACAGGAATAGGAAGATAACCTGAGAAATCATTTTAAAAAAATAACAATACTAATTTAAAATCATAAAGTATTATAAAATATTAATTTAATTATTAAATATTAATTCAATTATTAAATATTAATTTAAAAAAAATGATAACATATTAAAACTCTATGCTCCGATCGATCGATGCATGAAGTTTCTTCTTACCATCTTTGTCTGTTCCAATTATTTTGTCTCTATAGCCACCGTCTACTCCCCTCCCTTGACTTTATACTTTAGTATTATCGAGTCGTTATTGCATTGAGTTTGGAATTCCGATATTCGAAAATGGGCAACGTGATAAGTGACCACTGGGGGCGTTGACACATCAGAAAAATCCTGAGAAATGTTCGTCTCTCACAAGGAACTCACTTAAGTATTCGCCTTAGATTTTCCCCAAACTCACATATGTGACAAAGAATTGAAAACTATTAGACGCGTATTTTTTTAATCTGCAGAACAAACGTTTTGCAGCGGGGAAACGACCCGTCAAAGAAAGGCGTGCCACCCCTTAATTTCATTATTTTTTAATTATTCTATAGTGGATTTCTCATCGCTTTACATCAGAAGAATTTTGGTTTTTGTTTCATTCCGATCGGTGGACTGCTTGTAGGTGAAACTGCGAAACCACCCCTCGACATATCTTTGAAGGGTGGTTTCCCACTTAACCCGTTTTTCAGCAGTTAAAAAAAATACGCGTATAATAGTTTTCAATGCTTAATGACACATATGAGTTCCATCAAAATCGACTGCGGACACTTGAGTGATGTTCCTTGTCAGTTGCCAACTTCCGTTCAAGAAGGGAGTCTCCTGACGGTGCTGTGCATGGACCGCGTGATAACCAGAGTCATCCAAGTACCGGATAAGAGGAAAGCAGCACCTGACGTAGTTACTTGCTTACAGCCCTCCCGCGGGAAAAATGGTGGCCCTGCATTTGTTTTCTTGGTAGATTGCCTTCAGCACAGTCCTCCAATCATCCGACAGCAAAGACGCCCGGTATTGAACGACTGGTTCGAACGAGACAAATGTTTAGCAGTCAGTGCAGAATGAACGCCGTATATGCATGGTGTACACTGCAGGTTTCATTCGCTGGAATAATATGAACTCTTGACTCACTCGACAGAGGCATTCCAAAGCCCATTTCTCTTCAACTGAACAAGGCATTCGAGTCCCCTAGAATCAACCCTGCACCGTGAAATCATACAAACAGTAGCGTACCATCAGCAAACATGGATTTCGATGGATTCTCAAGATAGTCCAAGCACCAGGTCCACTTCGAGTGGTGGACTATCTCAAGCAGCCATTCGTACTTTCGTCGTTGTTGCTTCTTGTCATTTACAAGCGACGACGAGCAAACACTCAGACGGCTGTGCACTCGGTTAACTCAGCGGTGCTCCCTTTTTTCTTTGCATTCCATCGTGAGTTCCCTCGAGAAAGAAGTGAATCGACAAACAAACCTGATGGCAGTACGGCCGAGAAGCAGCAACGAGAAAAAATGGACAGAAGGGCTGCAGGAAGAATAAGGGAGGAAGAGCCACGTTTGGATTAGATGCTTTGCAACGAGCAATAGAGGGAAAGAGACAGAGGGCGGTGGGGATCGATAGGGTGGGACCGAACGGAGGCTGAGAAGATGCCTTGGCGCCGAGACGTCTCGACGCCTGGCGTCGTCAGCGTCCACCCCCTTTTAGGTTCTCCCGTCCTTCCCTTCCATGTCGCGACATGCTTCCCCGGCTGCTTGATTTTCCGACAACCCGTGACAACAACATCCCCCCCCCCCCCCCAATATGCGAGTCTAACGAATAGCCCAGCGTCTCTCACTCGGCCACGTCCTCAGTACATAAAGCTGTGGAATGTTCCTCCGTTAAGGGATGAAAAGCACAATGAAAGGCAGCCCATAGACAAGTGTTCCAAACGACCAAAAAGTTGGACTGTATCAGGGAATGGAGACATTTCGAACGAATGGGTATTCGAAATGAATTTGACTGAATACAGGGACAAGCAATCTCGGTCTTCTGTCCAAAATGGACAACCATCCTCTTTTTTCGCCTGCCGAATCCAAGGGCTGCAAAAAGCTGGAACTCGGACTGTTGCTCGACGCAGGATGTTCACGTATAGGTTCGTATACCCCAATCGAACGTTCAATCCATTGAGTCCAATTGCATGATACTTTTGATACACCACCCCCGCAGTCCTCCAACCTCATTGTCCAAAGCATCATCCTGAACGAAAACCTCGCCAGCAGTTTCGTCCCGCGCCTTCTATTTTTCTGCCAGAGGGTCACAGAACAAGGAGAAACACGGTGGTCTTTCCACGTGGCAGTCTTCGCTTCGGATCGATCTGCTTATCCGTCAGAGACGCCCTAGTGATTCTTGGGCGACACTCGGTTGAAATAAAGGCCAGGGGCAGTGTTCCGATTCATCTTGGCATATAAGGCAAAAGGAAAGAGGGTTGATTCGATAGGTGGGAAAGGCCTGTGGAACATCGAGTTACCTCTGTCACAAATAACACAGAACGATAGTCAGGATTGGAAGATTAAACGAGCCAGCGATAGGAGTTTATGTACGGAAAGTATTTCCTAGAATGCCAACAGCAGCAGACGAAAGATTCGATTTCTGAGGAGACGAAGCACGAAAAGAGTAGATGGACTACGCTTAATCGTGAGAAGGACTGCGTTTAATCATGATCTTACTACCGGTCGAAAGGATCCTCTTTATTCAGGGCTGAAAAGAGACCCATCCTTTTCCCTCTTTTTATCGACATATATCAAATCCTTCCAACTGTTCCTCTTCCCCCGTAGACACGCGAGGATAAGGGTGCGATGCTGAGGAACTGAGCTTTCGCCTGGCAAACCTTGCGAGTACAAACACACAGTGACAAAAAGCAAATGGAAAAATCCTAGACCGGAGCACGAGGGAATCGAATAAACCGGCTTCGGTCGACGGTTCGTTGATCCTCGGACAAATCTAGGTGACCGGAGATCCACCTCGCCCAAGTCTCTCGCCATCGCGTACTCATATATTGGGTCTTGCTGACTTGGAGAGTTCTAAAATGTGCTTGGCTACGTACAACCGGTCATACGACCTACCATACCTCGAACAGACCCTCTGATTTCGATGCCTCCCTCTCTGAGGTTTATCCCTTCACCACCCTCATTCCGACTTCGTCGCTGTACGCCGAGCTACCGATGCACGAGTAGCGAATCTTCCCTCGGATTTTATGGAATTCCCGCCATCCAAATTACTACGCTGTCACTATTCGTGAACGAGGATCACCTTTCGGCTATCTCTTGATCCAAATGACGGAATTCCAAATGCAGACTCGATGTCGGCTACTATGTGCGGGAAAAAGGGTGCAATTTCGTTTTTTTAAACGTTGATGACTTTGCAAACATCGGAGGTAATGTCATTGGAGACAATGAGATTATGATAGCAATGCAGCTTTAAGGGGACATATAGATCTAGATGGTCGAAAAAAACGATTTTTTTTGCATTTTCTTGAAGTTTGAGGTCTCCAGAATATCTGGTGAAAACGGCAAGTTAATATTTCGATAAATAAGCCAGTTACAGCTTTTAAATCGGTACCCAAAATTTCTCGAAAACCAATGAACCAATTGCCTTGAGGTTTTTTGGTGTCATTCTATACACCATTATCTAGTACTTGTCATAGGATTTTTTTTCCGTTACTTAGTTTTTGTTTTATAGGCAAAATAATAACTAATTTTTCGCCCAAAAATCACTATTTATGTTCAAAGGTCCGCCATTTTGTCATAAATCGATATTTTCAAAATCGGCTGTGACAAGTACTAGATTATAGTATCTAATTTAATAATCTTTTTGGTTTTTTTTTTCAGATGATTTTTGAAGAAACGCCAGTGCGTACCGTATACGCAGATTTTTTTTACGACGCTCCAAGGATCATACAATATCCTTGTATCTTTTTTGACATTTTTAAATAAAGAAAATTAAACATATTTTTGAATGTATATACTTTTAGGTAATTAAAACCCCAATCCGAAATTTCAAATAGTTTTCCTTGAAAAAATTCACCAAAATGACCTTTTTCCGGCTCCCAGGTGTATATCTCCCCTTAACGGATTGTGCTTAGTTGCGACAGTCGAAAACAGCTTTTTTTGGGATTTATACATAGAAAATCGTGATCGTGAATTTCGACCAATGTTACGTATTTCAAAAAGTATCATATGAAGAACAACACTGTCATTTTTTTTGTGTCAAAGTAAACAATTATAATGGTTTTAAAAAGTAAGAGTCTTGATTTGTGAGAAAAAATGGGCATTTTCCGTTCATCAAATCCACAGTATACATGGAAAAAAATCCTTCGATCAAATACTATATCTGTACATCTAGAAAAAACTCTAAACATTTCAAAAAAATCGATGCCGTAGTTTTTTAGATATTTGGCCCGCCGACGATAAATCTGTCAATTTCGATCCGATCACCTTGACATTTTCAGGGAACATTTATAAGCTGATATAATGTCAAAATATATTGGTCTTGAAAAAAGTGATTTTTCGACTTTCACATCTAGACATAACCCCTTAAATCCAGCACAGATATCAAGAGGTTCTGCCTTTTTTTACCCACTCTGTATACCTAGATGGCAGCCTTGGAATGTTTTTTCTCGACGTCCGTTCAGATCCCAACAATCTCTTAAGGCGGTCTGAATTAGAAGGTCCAAAAAACCGTTTTTTTTTTCAATTGTTTAAATCGATAGATAAACTATCCAAAAATATATTTACAAAGTAAAAGAGGCCAGTTTTAAATGTTTTTAAAGAAACAAGGCCAAAAAACTTTGCCAAAAACTATTGAAAACTTTGAAGCGCGTTTTCTCCAGTTTTCATTTTCACGATTTTTTCAAATTGGCAGGCGTGGTAGAAAAAAAACCAAACGACCAATTGAATCAAACCAAGGTTTTTTTTTCTTCAGTATGAAAATCGCTTCCAAGTGAACTAAAAAAGTAGTTGAAAAAGTCTTTATAAATAATTTTTACAGCACGTTAAAGTGTTTTTTTAAACACATTTTTTTTCAAACCTGAGAAAAGTTATCATTCCACGCTTTTTCAGCTTTATCTTAATTCACCCAGAAGAATAATATATGATAATTGAACATTTTATTGGTTTATTTGGTTCGCCGATTACGAACTGCAGTGGCAAGAAGCACATGGAATAGGCTGATAAATCTGCAGTAATTTATTGTTTCAAGTTGAATCTTTTTTTTCATACATTTCAAATATACATTAAAATATACCTCAATGTTTACTGGGCTCACCTGTTTTTTCCCATCTAAAAAAATTTCCGAAAAACGCTTCTATTGGACCTTCGAATTCAGGCTCCCTCAAGGTGACGGACCAAACTAGGATTGATTACGACTTATTCAATTTTCTCCAATGACAATCAGATGAAGTACAAATTTATATATTAATGAATGTCGCAAAAACCTTTTTATTCAACAAATTCAACATAAATTAAAATATCGTCTTGTTCCCATTAAAATAAATTAAATCTAAAAAACAAATTGTAAAGTAAAGATTTCTGGATAATCCTGCCACCATAGGGAATACCTAGGCTTCTTCAGGGATACTAATTCTCTCATAATTAATCCGAGCCTGTGTTGGACATAATTACTGCGAATGCTTTTTTGGGTGAGAGATTTTTAATGCTTTTTTTTCACTTTTCATTGAAATAAGGTAGAAAGGGTAGGAAAGGGACAAGAGTGTCTCGAGGATAACGATTATCTCGAATCTTGCTGTCTTGTATCGATCCGGAATAACATCTCAATTCGAGCCAGGAAAGACGAGGATGGAATGGGGTCGACCTCGTTAGTTGAACTTCTCGGACATACTGTGGTACTTGAACCGCGGTCTAATTAAATAGAATAAGGGATTTGAGCTTCGGTGTTCCGCGGATAAAAGCTTCAACTGGCTCGGCACGAAACGTCTCGTGCTTTCTCGTTGTAGATTCTAATGTTCTTGACTGGGAAGCTAGAAACGGGTGTGAGGGCATTGAGAGCGTTCGGCCCTGCACCCTATTTCGCCTCAACCCTTCGCCTTGGTCTCGTATATAACTCGAAGCCTGTGTACTGACAAAACTTTCCGAGCTTCTCTGTTTACAGACTAGGAGCTATCTTGCCGAATCGTTCTGAACGAAGTCTTCTAATTGGGCCAATGACATCCAATATCAATTTCCTTCCAATTATTAAGGGGGAGAATCTTTTTATAACGTAAATAAGACCTTATGGCCGAAAGTAAATTCCACGGGGAGAATAAGGGCTTTATGGCCTCGGAATCGCAAATTGATCGGTGCGTTATTTAGTCACAGTTCTTGAGTTTTTGAAACTTTAACGGCGGGGTAAAGTTAATTCGGCGAAAAAAAGGCATGTTTTTAAGATTTTTTTTTTTGGCGTAACGAATAGTGTTCGTTTATTGATAAATATACATATAATAACGTAACATTTGAACAACATTCTCCTAAATTTGCATTGCAAAATATTCAAAATTGAGCGAGTGAAAATTAAACCCCGGAGGCGCCTCGAAAAAAAGTTGGTTTGCGGTGTGCACCATAACTCGCAACAGAATCATTTGAAATAAAAAAATCAAAATGCTTTTGTTAAAGGAGATGTTTCTCGAGATAATGACGGAAGGATTTTTTTTCTTTCGATTTTTCGATTTTTCGTAGCACTTGGGAGCCAAAAACCCGATTTTTGCTAAAAAACATCGGCTAATTTGTTGTTGAAAAATTAGTAATTATAAAAAAAAAAAAAAAAAAGCTCTCGACAATACCTGGGGAATTATGTGAAGAAGTCCTGTGCAAAATTTCAAAGCGATTGGTCCAGTAGATTTTGAGTTATCGTGCACACGGACTTCAAATATGACAAGTCTCAGAAAAACGGTTTGAAAAACGCAGAAGAGAAGAGAACGGCATGGAGCAATAGACGCTCAAATACTCATAACTTCGTCAATTTTACTCCGATCGACTTGAAATTTTAACACAATATTCTTGATATATTATGCATTCATTTAAAAAATTTAAAAAAAAATTTAAAAAATTTAAATACTTTACCCCGCCCTTAAACGCGTCTTCCTGAAAATTACTTTTTCGTGAACCTCGTACAAGATAACTCAGAAACTATCTGATCGATAATTTTGAAATTTTTCACATACGAAGATAACATCATTAGCGTCTATGTGAACCTAATGTTTTGTTAACCATTTTTTTATAAAACTACTTTATTATTAACAAAAACTATACTCAAAATTTCATGAAAAATAGAACATTTTTTTCAAACACGTGCCATTTTTAGAATTCACCCTTTTATGAGGATTTTTCAGGCTCATGCGGAGCGTGTAGGTCTTAGAAATCGATTTTTTTTTAGCTCTGATGCTTCGGATCAATGCACCAAACGCCAAGCTGTACGCTGAGGAACAACTCACAAGGAAAGGTCGCGAGGTCCAACTCTCCGATTTCGACGAAATTTGGCATGTTTGTAGAATGAGTGAAAATAGAGGACACGTATTTTTTTTCATATCTGCGGAACCCGATTTTTACGGGGTGAAAGGCACCCTCGAAAATAGGGGTGTTTTTCGTTGCTGATCGATAACGTTTTAACGGTACGAGATGTGAAAAAACAAATTCCATCGAAATCGGAGAGTTTGACCACGCGACCTTTTTTTGTCAGGTGGCAACCGTCTCTGAAGCGAGTGTCGTATCGTCACCACTTTTAAATGTTAAAACGAAACATTTTTTTTAGAAAATTAAAGATGTCACAATATTTACATAAAATTTCAATTACGTAGAATAAATAGTTTCGACACAGAAAAATCTTGAAAAATCGCTTATTTTCGTCGGACTGGAGGGATCTTCCCTCTTAAGGGGTCTTCTCACTTTCGACGCTAAAAAAGGCTATTTTCATGATTTCTTTTATAGGTTTATATTAAATATATTTATATAAAAGTTGTTACACTTAATAAATATACTTTCGAGATACATTTAAAAAAATTTTCATTATTTATTTATGTCACTATTTATAGACAAAAATGGTGGTTAAAAAAATGCCCTAAAAATTTGTAGGTCTGCGCTGTTGATGAAATATCGGAGATGGATTATCCGAAACAAAAAAATCAAACGTTTTTAGATTCAGTATGTTAATAACTATACCGCATATCATACGATTTTTTATATATGCAAAAATAACAAAATAGCGGCCGTTTTTCGAAAAACAAAAAAAAAGTATTTTTTCACCGTTTTTGGCAAAGAAAAGTAGTAAATATCATTTTTTTGAAAAATCATTGACATGCGCTGTATCTATAGTTGTAAAGAATATGTGGTTGTTCTTTCATAAGGATCGGTCCAGTGGTTTCGAATATCATATCAACAAGCCGTGAAAAAACGTTGTTTCGAGAAAAACGCGTTTAAAGTTCGTTTCGGTTACATATATACATTTTTAAAAAATCTAATGTCTTTCGAAAGTGTATTCATTAAGTGTAACAACTTTTATATCAATTTCTATAATTAATACGTATAAAAAATTATGAAAATTGCCTTTTTTAGCGTCTTAAGTGAAAAGACCCCTTAAAAGAAACGCATGCAAGGAAAATTCGGTTGTTTCATTACATGAAAAAAATCCCTTCCCATCGTATACAAATGATGCTAATTTCTGCATGAATTTCTCCCCAAACCCAAACAAACTTCGGCGCTGCCGAAAAAAAGTCAGATCATCGATTGGCCCCAATTTCTTTCATTCTGAATTATTATTGCATTATTGAAATTGAATAATGCAATTGAATTGAATTGAATTGAATTGTTTTGAATTTAATTGAATTTAATTTAATTGAAATTGAATAATGAAATTGAATAATGCAATTATTGCATTATTGCATTATTAAAAATTGCAAATAAAGAAATTAAGGGAAACTTTCCTCCCGCTCATTTTCCATTCAGCCCCTACGATCGCACACTCACGCTTTCCCCCGAACTTTCGTCAAGCCTCGATGTACCGTAAAACTCCAGGGACCCTTCGGCCACAAAAAAGTATCACGCTGCTTTAAAATATGTAACGTGCAGTGCCGCGGATACAAACGTTCCTATCCATACACGATACAGCTACAAAAATGTTGACCTACTTTCGTCGCACGAGCTTTTAACCCGGACGGCTGCCACCCCCGCTCCGCATCCTCGCGCACCCTTTCAACAAAAATGCCATCCCGACGGACGAGCCACCCTAAATCTCTTCCCAATTTTCGGGCGGAAATATTTATACCCGCGAACTGTCGTTATACGTAGATATATGTGAACAGAAGAGGAGGGAAAAAATGAAATTTGCGTTGGAGGGTTGTGAACTGGAGGGTGAGGGTGTCGAAGGGCGATAGGAAGTCGATATTTATTTACGCTAATAATGAAAGAACGCCTATTTTTCACTTGTATTGGAAAGAAAAATAAAGGACCATGCACGAAAATTCAACCTCGGACTACTTCATTCCAGCACCGACAATAGTATTAGCTTTAAAAGCGTGATTCACCCTCTCAACGCAGGGGTAGTAAGCCGCTGTGAACGTAAACCACATTACATAACAAATGTAACATTTTGCAATTGGTTTTATGCCGATCGATGCAGTACTTCTATGTGAAACCTTATAACCACTCCCGATCATCCCCCGTGAACTTAGGGGTTGCTTTCACCCCCCAAGTGACCGCGAATACCGAAAAAATATAACGAGAAATATCAAGATGAAAGAAAAAGTAATACACAATTTGAACGATGGCTGCCCGTACAGGCACAGGTTTTCCACAGTTTCCCTGTGCCCTCGTACGAATACGATAACTAGTGCACCATGAAAGTGTGCCTATAAATAAGACAAGGAAATAGTGCAGCGACAAAGTGCGCGGTAAAAATGAAAAGATCCATAAAAGCCAACAACGATCCCCGATCATCCCCCATGGATTTAGGGGGTCGGTTTCACCCCCCCCGATTGATCACCGTTACCGGAAAAAAATATTTAAAAACAAGCATAAAGATGAAAGAAAAAAATTATTTAAAAAATTGAAGATGGCTGCCTGTACAAGCACATGTTTTCCATAGTTTCCCTGTGGCCTCGTACAAATACGATACACTAGTGTACCATGGATGTGTACCTCTATACAAGACAAGGATGACAAGACAAGTACAGCGACAAAGTGCGCGGTAAAAATGAGAAGGATCGTGACTGCCAACAACGACCCCCGATCATCCCCTATGAACTTAGGAGGTTGGTTTCACCCCCCCCCCCCTCCCTTGAGTGACTACCCTTACCGAAAAAACAATAAAAAATGACAAAGAAGAAGAAAAATAATTTAAATATAAAAAAATGTCTACCCATATAGGCACAGGTTTTCCACAGTTTCCCTGTGCCCTCGTACAAATGCGATACACTAATGTACCATGGAAGCGTATCTCTATACAAGACAAGGAAATACTGCAGCGACAAATTGCGCGGTAAAAATGAGAAGGATCGTAAAAGCCAATAATGACCCCCGATCATCCCCCATGAAGTTAAGGCATCAGTTTGGGCCCCGAGGGCTACCGTTACCAAAAAAAAAAAAACAATGATAAAGATGAAACCAAAAGAAATCCAAAGTTTAAACAATAGCTGCCTGTACAGGCACAGGTTTTCCTCAGTTTCCCTGTGCCCTCGTACATATGTCATATACTAGTGTTATGTACTAGTGCCCCATGAAATTCTATCTCTATAGAAGACGAGGAAATAGTGCAAAAAGTGGGCGGTAAAAATGAGGAGGATCATATAAGCCAACAAGGAACCACGAAGAAACATTGGAAATAAATATGAACTACTTTACTCTTTCGATCTGATAATACTGGCAAACGTGCTAGCTAAATACGTCCGTCCAATTTCGACTCTCGGACTGTTAATTAATTCCACGATATTCAAACACGACGCTTTTCCAATGCAAAAAAAGCCGCGTCCTGTTCTACACAGGATCGTGGAGGAACAGAGGGAGGAATCATTCCTTGGGTCTGCGCGAGAGATCGGAGCGCCTCCGTGAAATGGTGCGACGCGGCAAAAAAAGAACAAAGATCACGGAGGAAAATTGAAGAGACAGAGGGGAAAGAGAAGCCTGGGAATCGGAATGAAAAGAAAAATCGAGAGAACGCGATTACGAGTGGCGAAGGGAAGAAAGGTTCGACGGCCAGTCGAATGCGACCAAGAGGTATATAATTACTGGAACGTCGGACTTGTCGTCCAAAGAGACCGACCGAGGGAGGGAACTTGGGAGAGGGTGGAAAAATCGGAATTCAGAGGGACATCCCGCCCCAGCACAATCGAGTCAGACGTCGAACGATCGTTAAGGGCCCACGCTTAACATCGACGGGTCCATCCCGGAATTTCAATTTCATCAATTAACTAACACCTCAACGTATTTCCATTGTACGAAAATGGGCGATGAAAAATTCCTGAGGAAAATAAACGTCGCGTAATTGAAAATAAAGGCTTGACTCGATAATGCGTTGGTAATGATAAATTAATTAATAAATTCCCATGTGACGGGTCCAAAAAATCGATTTTTTTGCACCGGATAGCAGGCAAGAGTTCGATATCCGGGGCGAAGATTCGACGGTGAATTTAGGCTTATCGATTCAAAATAAACAAAATATGACGAGTGGTAAAAGTTAACATTTCGCTTATTTTGCGTTAAATTCCGATTTTTTTCGTTAGTTGTCGAAAATGACGATTTTTTAGAATTTAAAAATTTCATGGAACATCAGGCAAGGTAACGTGGAAATATATAGTTTCAACAGTGGCTCAGAAGCCAAAAATGTATTGCAAATACCACTACCATGCTTTCCTCGCTTATAGGTGCGACTAGACAGAGAGCAAAGTAGTGCTTTTAATCGCTAGGAGTCCGAAGAGGGATTAAGGGGGTCGTCTAGTGTGTCAGATCAAAAGTAGAGAAAACGGACTTGCATGACTTCTTTGAAGAAGAGGAAGGTGTACTCTATGGTCCGGGCATAACAGATTGATGGTGAGACCATTTTTTGATTATGAATTATACACAAGAACTTTCAAACGCGATTTTTTCAAACTGCTGCCATGATATCTCAAAAACTATTTGATTGATTCTGCTCAAATTTATATAGCATCTTTAGTACATATATAACTACCAGTTGAACTAAAATAATTAAGATTGCTTCGTTAGTTTTCTTTTTATCAGCTATATAGACGCCCCAAAAAATACGAAAAATTGAATTTTTTTTCTAAACCGAAAAAAAAATATTTTCTTGGAATTCTAACTTCATTTTAGTTCCATGTAGAGCCTCAAGTCTCACGATTAAAATTGCGTTGGTTTTTTTTATTTCAGATAAGCAGAACGGCCGGAATCATGGCAGCAGTGGAGCACCTCTTTTTATGTATGTTTTCCTGTTGGGCGGGGTAGCTCCGAATACATTCTACATAATGTCTTCAAAAAATTTACAGAGTTCGTTTAAATGTTAATAAAAGTGATATACAATTTATAAATTATTTTATTTTAATGGTTTGTCGAAAAAAAATTCCTCAAAAAAGCATTAAAAAACGGCTTTCACACTAGACAACCCCGTTAAAAGTATACGGTTCATCTCTCTTCGGACTTGTAAGACTCCAAGTTTATGTAAAATATATCGTTTAGTAATTTGGTGTAGTAATTATATGGAACAATTTTTATTATCGTAAATGAACAAAGAATATAAATAAATAAAACATTGTAATGTCGAAATTTATGTTGAGAATCATGTAATACTACGTTTAGTGGTATTTTGGCGATACCATCAAACAAACCCAAACCAAAGCAAACCCCAAAAAAGTCTAAACCCAAACAACTAAAGCATTATAATCTCGGAATTTATGTTGAAAATCAAATAAATTCTACGTTTGGTGGCATTTATATGATACCACTAAACAAACCCAAAATAAAGAAATATTTTTTGAAACTCGTCCGGTCAATATCCATTATTTGTGATAAAATAAAGATATTGCACCCATGAGCCAATAACAATCGTTGAATTTTGACTTATTCCCAATTACCGTTAAAAGCGCTCATAATTCCTTAAGGGAGCCGAAACGCCAATTTTTTTATTCTTAAAATTCTTGTTATTTTGGTTCAAATATAAAAAATCAATGGTCAAAACTTACCGCCCCGGATATCGTATTATCTCCGGATAGCAAAATATCCGGAAGTCAACATTTTCTTTGTGCAAACCGTACTCGAACTTTTAAACGCGTTTTTTTTCTTCTCAAAACTGTATTTTTCAAATTAGCTTCCTTGATATCTCAAAAACTATTGAACGGATTTCACTCAATTTTTTATGGTAAAGTCAGTACATCTATAGTTCTCACCCAAACTAGAATTTTTCCGATACCTGCCATATTTCTTTTAAGCTAAAAAAGTAAAAAAAAAATTATAAAAATTGGAACTTAACTTTCAAAACCAGGCCAAAAATTCAATTTTCGATATTTTTACTTTTGTCTCATTTCGGCGAAAGCCTCAGATCTATAAATTAAAATGCCGTTTGATTTTTCATTTCAGACGAACCTTTGGAACCATCCCTTTTTTGCACATGTCTTCCAAACGGTGCAAAGTCGATTCAACTCGTTATTTTTGTTTGACAAAATTCTGAGGGACTGTAAAAATGGTAATAAATGTATGGTATATTTTTAAAGAACGTATGTGTTTAATGGTTCGTGAAAAAAAAATCCCAAAGAGAAGATAAAAAATAGCTGTCACGTGGGCTGACCCCCTGAAATTGACGGGTCGGTCACATTCGAAAAGGAAGGTGGGTCTGATCATTGATGATCGATCCTCGTCACGTACGCATCTGTACAATATTAACGCGATGTGAGGCGTTAATTAAAGACAGGAAATGTACGTAATTGATTAGGGATGTTCTAAATAAATAATTCGTTGGCCTGGGTGGCAGTGGAGCGGGGAATTTCTAAAGGTCCTGCCTTTCCACCCAGCTACAAGTCTTTGATGGCGAAAGGGACAAACACGTACCTGTTTGCTTATCTTTGAGACCTCCACAGCTGCACGTTGCGAAAACCCTCCCCTGTCCTCGTGCTTGCCATGCCCGAAAAGCTTGCGATTGGCAAACAAGGCCCGCAAGTTGCGTATGTATGCTACGTGTGCTTGTGTACGTGTATGACGTGTCATCGTCTGTATCTCGTCTAGTTAAATCTTACTTGGAGCTTATGAGAAACGACGCGTCAAAGTGATGAAAGCTTACCTCGGACAAAATTACTAGACGCCGATAGACATTTCCGTGATGACGAGAGCGCTAATGAAAATTGTCGAAAAGTCAAGCATATTTGTATGATTGCTTCTAGACATTGCTCGCTGCAAGTTTTGTTCGTCTCTAGAGAATACAATAAATATTATGTTCCCGTTAAATTATTTTTTATTATTGACTTTTTGTTTTTTGGAAAAGAAAAATAGTATTGTACGCCAAACGTTCCCGTTGCACGAAAATAAAATAAGCTTAAGGCGAGAAATCCCTTTGGAATTTTCAAAAAATCGATTTTTTTACATATTTCGAAAGTATGATACCCAAAGAATATAGTGGCCAAAGGAAAACTCGAAATATTGAATATTCGCGGAGTTATCGCATATAGTCGAGAGCGCGGGGACAGCATGCGGTCAGGTAGCGAGTAAACTTTAAACGCGATTATCTCGAAACTACTTTTTCAAAAACTGCTCGTGTTGTAGCTCAAAAAGTTGTCGAACGATTTGGATGAAATTTCGGGAGGTTACTCTCAGTAATATTATCGGAAGGATATACCTGAAGTTTAAAAGGTATCGTGTAAATAAATAATTTTTTTGGGGTCAAATATGTCGAAAAAATGATCGAAAATTTGAATTTTGAAATAAAAAGGCTCCCAAATTTTCAATTTTGCTTTTTTTCATCATTTTTTAGGTATATCCTTCCCCTTAATATGTCAGTAAACGAATGACACGTGTTAAATCTTTTTCAGATCAACCGAAAAAGAGTGACAACTGCAGCACATTTCGATGTCGCGGAAAACAGACGTCCGAGGACCCTTAATAACGCCGCCATTTGTTGGTCATCCCAAAAAAAACAATTTTTTAAAAAACTTGACAGTTATAATAAACCCACTTCCAAATTTGAAAATGATCAGGTTATTTTATCCCCTCTAACAAAATTCCTGAAAAATACCTATTTTTCACGCTTCTAAAGGAATTTCTCGCCTTAAGAATATCAGTGTGACATGCTGAAAAATGAGGTATTTTTTGAGAATTTTTTTTTTTTAAACGCCTCGATAAAATTATTTGAAATTTTGTGTATTAATTATTGAAGTAATGAAGCATACAAGAAAATTTTTCATTTTTATTTTTAGTACATTTTATTAAGCAGAGGAGCGGTCGCAAAATGGCGTCTCAAAAAAAGACTCCCCGACGGTTGACAGCGTAAGTGCCACAGCAAGCGTGTGAAATCAAAAATTCAAAAAGATTATTAAATTATAATAGTATAGTTATATCGCAACATCGTAGGAAATGTGGAAATTTTGATTAGAAAAAAATGGCCGCCATTTAAAAAAAATCGATTTTACACAAAAATTTAGCAGTAAATTGTTAATAAAAAAAGTAAACAATTAAAAAAAAGTCTATGATGCAACGATAGCGATAAGTTTTCTGCAGAGAATCCTTTTTGAATGAAGTTGATTGGAAAAAATTTGACAGAGTTATGCTGTCAACCAAGTCAAAAAACATGGTTTCGAGAAAAACGCGTTTGGGATCGTCCATTAATCACGTGAGGTTTTTGGCCATTTTCTGAGCCCCCCCCCCCCCCCCCCCTCGCCCCAAGGAGAGGTGGGGTCGTCCATAATTTACCCGACGCTCAAATAGAAGGGGGGGGGGGGGAGAGGATTTGGATAACCGAAACCTCACCACATATCATCATGGGAGAGGGGGGTCCTCAAAAAGTGGCCAAAAAACCTCACGTGATTAATGGACGATCCCTTTAATGTATAGAAGGCTCTGAGAGCGTCGACGCTTGGCGCCAATTTCGAATACTTCTAAGCCGAATATTGTTTTGAAAAATTGTAGGCATATTCTTAAAGGCCAATACTATCTATTTAAGCAAAAAAAATCGATTTTTTTCACACTGATATTCCCCCTTAATAGATATCAAGAAGAATTCGCATTTTTGGGCGCAAATTAAATTCCCCTCAAACCTCAAGGGACCTTAATATTGCGAATAAAATAAACTCACACATTGCTCGTTAGGCGGACTTCACATTCATTACGTGATTTCGAAATATTATCCAATTTTCGCAATTTCCAACATAAAATATGATGACCGAAATTGTTGCAATCCAGCTGCTCGTTTAGAAAAATATTATCGTCTACTAAAAAAATTATATATAATGAACGTAGAATTGAATGTACTGTTTATATTTCTGGGGTGAATTTCGGATTTAAAAAAATTGAGTCAAGAATAATTGGTCATTATTATTTGTCACCATAATAAGATATATTTGCATTCTGAAGATGCCTATTCAGGCAGGACACCACTGTGACGGGTAAAAAACGAATTCTTTTTTTTCTTCATTTTCTCAAAGTATACATATTCATGAATATGTAAAAAATGTTCAAGTTTGATTTATTAAATTATTGAAAATTGACGAAGTTACAGATGGTTTAGCAGGTAGCGCAACGATTCACGTATACTAAAAATGTCAATCGCGTGTTTCTCAAATCGACTTCTTTCCATGCACCTGGACGGAATATCATAACTCTAGCTATTATGGCCCGAATTTCAATTTCTTTAAACCAAAATTTCCGGTAATTGCAGTAGCTATCCTTGTACGGAGCCGTTTTTTCATTCGGTATTTTCTACGCGCCGAAATATAAGGAAAAAATTCGCCCAAATTACACTTTTTTGAACACTCGCAATTTTCTCATTTTTTTTTTTTTTTTTTTTTTAAAGAGCTACGTACATCGAGAATTACATTTATAAACCCTACATTACATTATAAACCCTTTTTCCGACCAACCATAGTCAAGTTATCGATTCCACATTTTCTTATATCGAGGCTAGACCTAGAGATTATACCTCAATAACGTTGCTGATTTTCAATTCTTTTTCAATAAAAATTTACAGAAAATAAGTTAAATGTATGCTTAATAACATAGCTTTTTTTCCAAATCCCAAATAAATAATATACTGGACAAAAAAAATCGGATACCAGAACTTTTTTGGTCGGCTACAGTGGTGTCCTCCCTTAAGGCCAGAGCCTGAGTTAAAAGGTCCGAAAAATCGTTTTTTTTTTAATTGCTTAAATCGACACATAATCTACCCAAGAATATACTAACAAAGTTACAGAGGCCAATTGTAAATATTTTCGAACATACAAGTCCAGAGGCAGAGAAGCGATTGACATTTGATATTGATATTTCCTCCTATTCAAAACTTTGAAGCCCCTTTTTCTCCAGTTTCATTTTCACGATTTTTACCAAATTGGCGGGCGTAATAGTAAAAAAAAATTAATCGACCTACTAAATCAAGTCAAAGTTTATTTTCTTCAGTATAAAAATCACTTCTATATGAACTAAAAAAGTTGTTGAAAAGGTATTTTTAAATTATTTTTATAACACGTTAAAGAGTTTTTCAAACATTTTTTTTAACCTGAGAACAGTTATAATTTCACGATTTTTCCCGCTTTTTCTTAATTCATCCAGAAGAAATATATATATATATATCAATTGAACATTTTCTGTTTTTTTTTTGTTTCGGTCAAGAATTACGAGCTGCATATTTCACGCCGATTGGGGACTGCAGTGGCAAGACGCACATGGAATAGGCCGACGAATCTGCAGTCATTTATTGTTTCATGTTGAACATTTTTTTAATGCTTTTTGAATATACATAAAACGATACCTCAATGTTTACTGGGCTCACTCGTTTTTTCCCTTCCAAAAAAATTCCTCAAAAAAACGTTTTTTTTACCTTCTAATTCAGGCTCCCGCCTCAACGTGTCACTGATTTTATCCTCTCCTTATTATTGCACGATCACCCGACACATATCGATAATAACTAAATCAATGCTGATTGATGAAACATTTGATTAATCACGATCCTAGCCATCGGGCCTGAACAATTCATCACGGACAATGAGCAACTCACGGGTGGCGTGCGACACGCCATAATTGCCGGAGACTACACCACAAAACTTTACAGCAACGTGAAGAAAGAAAATTTATGAAAAATAATTTAAATTCTTTTAAAACGAGCAACGTGTCAGCTTGGAGAAAAAACATAAAAAACAATTCCCTTTGTCGTTGACACCACTCTTTTTTCCCCGCGCCTTTTCCCATCCTTTCATCTCCCGTTGTTGTAGTTCGAAGTACGAACCAAAGTGGTAAAAAAAAGGCAAACGAGGGGGAAAAAAAGTTCAACGGAAGGGGCAAAAAAGAGATGGACAGACTGGATCGCGAACGAGTCGCGAGACGCCCGAGGGATGAGCGATGGAAAACTTTCTCACTTTCTCTGCTTTTCCTTCTTTCTCTTGTCCACGATGTCGAAGAAAACCCGAGTGCGCCTGTTTTCCGTAATTAATAGACAACAAATTACAGGTGTTCGCGCGATATATGCGTCAACCCTTTTAAACCCTTCCTCTTATTTTTTGCCCATTTGTTTTTTTTCACCCTCTAGCGTCGTTTCTCTCACCGCAAGCCTCCTCGGTTCATCTTCCTCCTTTTTTTTTCGTCCTCCACGGTCGTACCTTCGCGACACGCGGGGTTTTCATTTCCGCGCGAAAAGAGAGACTCTTGGCTCCGGTTCATTTCCGTTTCTTCATTATTCTCTTCTCGCTAATAAATTACAGCACCGCTCAAATGGCCCTAAGATTTCATCCGTTCAAAGCTTTACGAAGCATCGCGGGAATTTCTCATGCCTTAACGTCCACGAAAAATGGACCCTCGAGATTGCACACCCTCTCTCAAGTGAGAACGAAGGAGATACTTTTTTATCCCCAGTCGTGTTCGTTTCACGCTGCACTTTTGCGTGATGGAAAAAAGTTATCAGCGTTGATGGAGTTTCGAAAAGAATAGTCAGTGAATTATTTTAAGGGCGGGGTAAAGTATTAAAAAATTTTTTCTTTTTTTTTAAATTTTTTTAATGAATGCATAATATATCAAGAATATTGTGTTAAAATTTCAAGTCGATCGGAGTAAAATTGACGAAGTTATGAGTATTTGAGCGTCTATTGCTCCATGCCGTTCTCTTCTCTTCTGCGTTTTTCAAACCGTTTTTCCGAGACTTGTCATATTTGAAGTCCGTGTGCACGATAACTCAAAATCTACTGGACCAATCGCTTTGAAATTTTGCACAGTACTTCTTCACATAATTCACCAGGTATTGTCGAGAGCTTTTTTGTTTTTTAAAAATAATTACTAATTTTTCAACAACAAATTAGCCGATTTTTTTTAGCGAAAATCGGGTTTTTGGCTCCCAAGTGCTACGAAAAATCGAAAAATCGAAAAAAAAAAAAATTCTCCCGTCATTACCTCGAGAAACATCTCCTTTAACAAATGCATTTTGATTTTTTTGTTTCAAATGATTCTGTTGCGAGTTATGGTGCACACCGCAAACCAACTTTTTTTCGAGGCGCCTCCGGGGTTTAATTTTCACTCGCTCAATTTTGAATATTTTCCAATGCAAATTTAGGAGAATGGTGTTCAAATGTTACTTTATTATATGTAAATTTTTCAGTAAACGAACACTATTTGTTACGCCAAAAAAAATCTTAAAAACATGCCTTTTTTCGCCGAATCAACTTTACCCCGCCGTTAAAGTGTTCCTTTCGCCGAGTGCGGTATTTTGTGGCGCATAGGAGGGATTTTTAGTTATTTGTAAATCACAGGGACGCTGAACCCTTTGCGGCATAGTGTATTGTGTTACATTTAATTCAATTCAGATTTTGACGATTCAAAAGTTTTTTAAAATTCAATATGGCGGTTGTAAATGCGTTTCATGGTTCCTAGGACTTCAATAACTACTGAAACGTACCTATAAAATTTTTATAATTCACATCGCGGGTGTCATCAATAAAGAAAGTGCAAAAAAAACCTTCTTACATCATAAAATTGATTACGATGATTATAGCAGGTAGACCATAACCAAAAAATAGGTAAAAACATGATATTTGATCCACTGAATACGAACCCGAAATCTAAACCTTCAAATTGAAAATGGCGGATCCAATATGACGGCTGTAAATGGCAAAAACTAAAGGATTTCTCTAAGTTTGATGATCTATTTTTTTGGCGCTTATTTCATGTACCAGCGACCCCGAAAACCATCGTCAAACAACGTTTTGCATTTATGGTCCGCCATATTGAATTTGCCATCTTGAATTTTCGAATTTTGAGTGCAGATTTATAATCAGCGACCACGAAAACCCCCGAGTACCAACTTTCGCTATCACCAAACAACGTTTTGCGTTTATGGTCCGCCATATTAAATCCGCCATCTTGAATTCTCAAATTTTGGGTGCAGATTCGTAATCAGCGAGCCCGAAAACCCCCGAGTACAAAATTTCAAGCCATATGCACGTAAAGAAAAATGTACGATTCAAAGGGTTAATAAAAATAAGTTACAATCAATTATTGTAGCTAGCGATGAATTGGTATTTAAAAATTCGCCTAAATTTGGTAGATTTAGACATTTTTTCGACGAAAATTATTCTGCTAGTCACATTTTTTAAAGCTCTCTCATTAATATTTTCTTGAAACATTCGGTGAAGCTCGATTTTTATTGACGAATTTTTGACATCCGTAGAGACATCAGATATGTAATATAGAAATAATTAGATAGGAATTTGGCCTGCACGTCATCTCCTCAGAGTGCCATCTAAATCAAAGGATTTTAAAAAACGTAATTTTCGTTGGGGTGGGCCACCACTGTGACGGGTAAAAGATATTTTTTTGCATTTTCTGAAAGTATGCATATTCAAGAATATGTGGAAAAATGTTTAGGTTGAAATATTGTTCAGGTTGGAACAACGGGCC
Source organism: Ophion obscuratus (assembly GCA_964007375.1). Lineage (NCBI taxonomy): Eukaryota > Metazoa > Arthropoda > Insecta > Hymenoptera > Ichneumonidae > Ophion > Ophion obscuratus. The sequence goes on along the minus strand of OZ023322.1, from coordinate 17,009,785 downwards.
GGAGAAGAAGCGGTAAACGAGGAAAGTTGTGAGGAATAGATCGTGGAAATAATCAGAAACAAACGAGGGAATTAAAAATGACGTTTCAGGGTTTTTGAAATCCTTAAGGAGATAAAATCGGGAGTGTATTCAATTTAGAATTTCGACAACATATTGTTTGTTGGTAGTCTACTTGCTAAGATAGTATATGAATGTATACATACCAGAGTTGCGAAATTAGTAATGAAAAAGTAATGCATCATTGATTATTTTTTTAATGGGTAATGAAAAAATATTTCATTTTCCATTATATTACATTCAGTAATGTAAAAATATTCCATTGCTCATTACATTATATTTTGTAATGTAAACAATTTCAGTTACTCATTACATTAAATTTTGTAGTGTGGAAAATTTCCATTACACATTACATTGTAATGGGTAATTAACATTTTTACATTACGAAGTATAATGTAATGAGTAACGGACATTTTTTACATTACAAAACTTAATGTAATGAGTAATGGAATTTTTCACATTACAAAATATAAGGTAGTGAGTAATCGAATTTGTTCACATTACTAATGTAATGTAAAAAATCTACATTGCTCATTACAAAGTAATATGGATTATTATTAATTAAATTCATTAAATTAATTCATTATTAGTCATTAAATTGCAATGAGTAATGGAGATTTTTTACATTGCATTGCATTAGTAATGTGAAAAAATTCCATTGTTCATTACATTACATTTTGTAATATATAATATTTCGATCACTCATTACATTGGACTTTGTAATGTAAAATATTTCACATTACAAAATGTAATGTAATGAGGAATGGAAATGTTTTACATTACAAATCAATCAATTGTAAATTACAATCAATTATGAATATCTTTGATATTTATCAAAGGCAAGTCTGAGCAGAGCCGGACACAAAGTAGGGAATGTTCGGTCACATTTTTGCACGGGAATTTCCGTGTACTAAAACTTTCAATCGTCTTTTTGTCGAACTGACTTTTCTCGACCTGGCCGGGATCATTACTCTAGCTATAATTGTCTGGTTTAATTAAAGTAAAATCAAAGTTTCCGTAATTGCAGTAGCTACCGCTGGACGTAGCCGTTTTTTTTTAATTTAGTATTTTTAAGCCCACTAGTATGAGTGGGCTTAAAAAAGTGGGCCAAAAAAATAATTTGGCTAACTTCTTAGCCAAATTATTTTTTTTCGAACAACGGCTACGCACTACGAGAACTACATTTATATAGATTATAAAACTTTTTAATTTTCATTTTCCAGACCAACCATTGTCAAGATATCGATTCGACCGTTGGCCCATATTTTTTACACCGAGGCTTTATTATACCTCAATAACGTAGTTAATTTCTATTTTTTATAAATATAAATTTACAGGAAATAAATTCAATGTATGTTTGATAACATACCTTCTTTCAAATCCCGAATAAATAATCCAGTAGACAATCAAAATCGAGAGAACGACCTTTTCCAGCCTGTCTCGGTAACTTGGCTTGAAATTTTATCAGTTGATCTACGATCTATTTTTACTTAATTGTAAATATTCTCGTTCGTGAAAGCATTACCTTTTAAAAAAGGAACGTTTAGCATCAATGTCACAATGTCTGGGATTGACACTAGACTACTGAACAGTCCATCAACTTCTCACAAATGAAACACAATTGAACTGTAATTAATGCCAAGAACATTTTCAAAATCTTGAATTGCAATCCCGGTTCAATTTCGATAACACGAGTCATTTTTTACTTTTATTTATTCCTGCAAGTAGTTCTCCACGTGGAAAAATTACATTTGACATTCAAAAAAGAAGTTTTCTTTTTGTAAGATGTCACGAGGCACTCGTTCGCATTAATTACTTGTAATTATTGTGTATGTGTGTAATCATATATGTCTGTAGAGTCGGAGAAGCCAGGAGGTATTATTTGCACAATTCGCTTTCCTGAAATAACCCTTCGAAAAAAACCATGTTTTTTGCAGATTTTATTCGGTCATCTATGTCACAAAAGTATGTTTAAGCTAATACAAATAATGTTTATACAAAGTATTTAATGCAAAGTTTATAATGCTAATACAAAGTATGTTTAAGCTAATACAAAGAATAAATCTTCACAAAAATTCCCAGTGATGAGAGAAAAAACTACGTATGCAATTAATTTTTTTTCCCACTGTTCATTAATACATACCTTGTTTTATATTTATTTACATTTATTTTGCATGACCCAAGGAGCTTCCATATCGTAAGAAAATTCGCAATGCAATCAAACTGAAATTCCTTTCATGACAGAAGTCACGAAGCACTTCATTTCAACTACGTGCGCCTATTATCCATTATATTTGTATTTTTGTATATTATATCATGTTACATTATATAGTCGAACCTCGATATAACGAATCTTAAGGGATTTTCGGTATATTGAATTTTCGTTATATTGAGGTTTCGGTATACCGAAGTCACGTTCATTAAAATGTTCTTTTAAAAAAATAGATTTAGAACAAAAACAATAAATAAATGAACAAATTTAAAATTAAAAAAAATTATACATATGGGGATGTTTTTAAAGAACGAAAGGTTTAAATTGGAGTATTTTCACACACACAAACGAATGTATAGATGTGTGTCTGTGTGTGTGTGTGTGTGTGTGTGTGTGTGTGTGTGTGTGTGTGTGTTTGTGTGTGTGTTTGTGTGTGCGTGTGTTTGTGTGTGTGTGTGTGCGTGTGCGTGCGTGCGTGCGTGCGTGCGTGCGTGTGTGCGCGTGCGTGCGTGCGTGTGTGTGTGTGCGTGTGCGTGCGTGCGTGTGTGTGTGTGTGTGTGTGTGTGTGTGTGTGTGTGTGTGTGTGTGTGTGTGTGTGTGTGTGTGTGTGTGTGTGTGTGTGTGTGTGTGTGTGTGTGTGTGTGTGTGTGTGTAAATAATTATAATGGATAACAGACCCACGTAGTTGAAATAACGTCGATTTTAATGTACAGCGTTTTTTTTTACCATATTCAAGCCACTCAATCCAGAATCCAATCCAGAAAAAGATACACTAATGAAATTAATTCTGAACACGTTAGATTTTTTTCTAATTTCGCATTTACTAGTCATCTGTATGTCATAATAACTTATATTTTATATTCTAGTCAAAGTAGGCTTGTTGAAGGAAACATTAAGTAGAAACATTATGGATTAAAATAAAAACATTACAGTATCATTTCGGTCAGCGGAACATACATTTTCTGCCTGAATATAAAAAGAAGCTAATTTCTCTTAATAGTGTCCAGAATTAATTCCACTAGTGTATGTATATGAACAGTGAGGAGAACAAAAAAATTGCGTACGTGGTTGTTTCTTTGCTCACTGGGATTTTTTATAAATATTCATTATTACAGAATTAGTTATAATTCATTCATTATTTATTCATTATTTGTTCATTAAATATTCATTATTATAACACCAGTATTACATTAGACATACAGACATAACGTAAAACAACTAAACGTATAAATGTATGTAATCGTATAATGTATTCAGCGTACAGTCGTGTGTGCGGATCCTTCAACGTTAATTGCCAGATGCTATGAGAACGTACGTCACAGAAGGTGCACTATTATCTCTTCTATCTCGAAATAAGCGTGGAATGGAGGTATACGAGAAAGACGATCGCGAAACGCAAAGCAAAGAGACAATTCGTGCGCAATTTGTGCATGGAAGAGTGAGCCAATGTTTCGCGAAGTGATGCACTCTGATGAGTACAAATTGAGATCGCATTGTAAAGTACAATGCCAGGAAATTTCAGAAACTACTCTCCGCTCCCTGCTGTTTTTCGCTTTTCGCTATCGCACCAACGCAATATGTTGCAAAGCTCCCGCTGCTTGGGAGCATTTACGCTCGATTCTTTTTTTGCTCGCTTTGATCTCTCTCTCTCTCTCTCTCTCTTGCTTTGTCCGCATTCTTCAATCCCTCCATACATCTTTTCCAACCTATTCCACTCTCCCGATCTCGTTCTTCGTCATCTTTCGAGCTTGGAATTCTCCCGGAACATAACCGCCCACACGCTTGCTTCTTTCCTCATCGTTGCACACGAAAAATCATCGCCCACTTCGCAGCACTTACTCCCTCTTCTTATCGTCTTTATCCGTGGGTACACCGGGCTCTCCGCGAGCGCTCAAGGTGATTGGTGAAAATCGTATCCTCGCATTTCGAATTGATTGCCGATAGAAATAATACCGCGATAAAAAAAAATCCCTCGAGCACTCCAGCGAATGATTCTTCGCTGTTACGTTCGTCACTTTTTTATTATCATCACTATTCGGCTATAGATGCTACTTTGTATTTTGCGCTCTACGATCTGTTCATTTCGAAGATCGCTAAGTTGGTCTTCGTATTTGAACTTACAACCACACAATCGTGTAATTGTAAATCAAATTTTACAGTGCATTAAGAAATGCTCGTTATGCGAGTTTAAAATTAGTAGTATGCAATTAAGGGGTAAGGCCACAGTAGAATTTTCAAAAAATCGGTTTTTTTTCGCTAAAACGGTGCTTTATCATCATAAGAAAAGTTAATATTCGATTTATAGCAAGATATTTTTTTTCACCGACTTTGAGCGTATAACGTGACCCCACCTCTGGCACGGCCATAGAGTACCTAAAACTTTAAACGCGTATTTCTCGAAATAGCTACTTTCCAATTGGCGTGACAAATAACTTCAACAATTTTCACACGATTTACTTTAAATTTAAAAGTTATGTTCCTAATTGCATTTCGCAGAGAAGTACGTGCGGAATTTCTGATTAATCGAAAACTTTTCATATTATGAGCAGTTTTATACGAAATTTTTCACTGAAAATTCATTCAAATACCTACAATTCAATTAAAATATCTACAACTTTTGAATAAAACAATATTTTTTAAATTCCGTACGTACTTTTCTAGGTATTCTAATGTAGATTGACGAGAATTTTCGTTTTTTTTTTCTAGGTAAAAAATTGTGGATGCTGAATGTCACGCCGAGGAGGGCCTGAAAAAAAGGTAACAAAAGAAAATATTGGTGGTCGGCCATTGTGTACATAGGAAAAAATATATATATATTTTCTAACAGCTTGATATTTATACTAAATTGATGTGTAATTAATTTTCTGAGTGAATCACTTTTTGATATGACAAAAATTGTTAAATTCGCACATGATTTTATACCCGTTACTGTGGCCTAACCCCTTAATACAACTCATTATATCTATTAGAGTTAAAACTCTTTTCAATTGAAACGCGTTTTCACCTAGTAAACACTGGTTCTTACTCTACGCCTTCGTTACAACGAGTTCTTCATGGTGGAAACTAGAATTTAGTAATAAATACATTTCAATGTTAGTTGAAAATTGTCTTGAGTAGGAAAAATTAGTTCTAGAGAAATAAAGCAGTTAAACTGATTCTCCAAGCCATACAAATTTGAACAAACCCAAGCAAAATAGTTTGAACGGTCAAATTTATTTATCAGTAAATTCTAGTTTTTATTAGGAAAATCTAGTTTCAACTGAATGAATCAGTCAAAACTGATTCCCAAACCCAAATAAATCCAAATCAAAATAAACTAGTTTTAACTAACATTGAAATTTATTTATCAGTAAATTCTAGAACCTCTGAAACGCAAAAGAAAACCCAAACGAACGAGTTTTAACAAACATTCAAATTTATTTGGCAGTGAATTCTAGAACTTCCAATACTCAAACAAATCCAAACAACTCGAAACAACGCCAAACGGGCCAAAACAAACGTCTTCAAACTAACATTCAAATTTATTCATTCCTTAATTCTAGTTCTCCCTAGGAAAAGCTAGTTGTATCGAGGTCAAATGGCCTTCTATGACTTTCGAATTCATGTTTGAATACCCATGAATTCCGTTCATATAGGCTTGTAGTTCTATATTTTCTATTGTGTATCAGTTCAAATGCGTTTTTACTGAATAGTTTACTAAATTTACTAAATAGTTGACTAAATTTACTAAACAGTTAACTAAATTTACTAAACAGTTTACTAAATTTACTAAATATTTTACTAAATTTACTAAATAGTTAACTAAATTTACTAAATAGCTTACTACATTTACTAAATAGTTAACTAAATTTACTAAGCAGTTTACTAAATTTACTAAATAGTTTACCAAATTTACTAAATAGTTAACTAAATTTACTAAATAGTTTGCTGAATTTACTTAATAGTTTATTAAATTCACCAAATAGTTTACTAAGTTTGCTAACAAAACAACAAACAAAAATTTACTAGGCAAAACGCCTTTAAACTGTAACATACATACACAATAGAAAAATATAGAACTACTACATAGCACACATCAATATGATTAATGAGTATTCAAACACGATTTCAAAAGTTCCTATATTGCAATTGACACGGCGCTAAATTTGCTCCAGAAAACACAGAACTGTCAGGATTGTGCGGGACATTTTCTTTCATTTTTTCTTCATGAGCGAGCTCGACGAGCACAGAGGAAATGTGTTTGCGGACCTCGAAATTTTCGTGTTTCCCGAAAACACCGTCGGTCACCGCTCCCGGAGGGTTCAAAGAGTAACCGTTTCCCGTTCTTGTTTCATTGCGAGGCTTGGCGACGTCAAAGCAGGAGGGAAGTTTTCAAACAGGCCTGATCAACCTGTCCGTCACTCTCGTTGCTTTGGCAAAGCGATTTCACGCTCTATGCCCTCTTTGACTTGACGTAGAATTTATCCAATTCTTCAGTGTTTCGGAGCCGGTGCCTCGGTACGTTTCATTGCGATGTGACACAAGCAGGTACGGGCCCTTGGAACCTAAGGGGCCTGCACTTTTTCCGTGGCTGCGTTCACATGCTTGATCCAAACTTGTGACAGCCCTTTCGTAGGGTTTTCCGAGAAGTCATGATAAAGAAAATACGCGTTCGAGTGATAGTGAGCTCGGAATTTTTTGTATTTTATACAAGGAGACATCAAGGGCTTAGACCTAGTTGAAATTTTTGAAAATATCGATTTTTGGTTATCGACTATTTCTCAAAATATAACGTTTCAAAAATATTCTCTGGAATATTTCAAGTCAATACGTTCCGAATTGAGGGAGTTGTGGGCGTTTGAAAATTGGTTTCGTGAACCGGCGAACTGTTAACGCGTTAAAAAAAAAAATACTTTCTCAAGATCGGTGACCGTGATATCAAAAATCCCTGCACCGATGAACTTCACATTTTACAAACTTCTTTTTCATATCGAAAAGCAGTGCTTGAATGAAGCAATGTTTTATATGATGCATCGTTTTTGTTTTATCAACAAAAATATAGCGTTTTTTTTCACCGAAAACGGATACTCTTACTTTAGACTGCGGCCATTTTTTCAAAAATCACAATTTTATTAAATCCTTCGTCCAAGCACTAGATGATTTCATGCAAAAACTAAATGCGTTTGATTTTTTTTTCATTTCGGATGATTTGTTTTATCGCGAAGGACGTTTTGCAAACAGCAATCTGCATAAACTGTAGCCACCACATTTATGAATATTTTCCAATGCAAAAATTGTTAAAGATACCTAAAACCATACTCTTTAAGGCCTTATTCTACTCTAGAGGCCAAAAATAGGCTTTTTGCGGATTTAATTTACAGAAAAACTACTACAGTCTGACGATGTTGTAAGCAAAATTTTGAAAAGTGAAAAATTTGCTTAAAAAATCGTCAGATAATTGTTAACAACAAATTAACTATACAATATTTAAAAAATCCTACGTCCTTCCATACATAATGTATTTTTCAAGATATATTCAACGATTCAAGTGATTCGGTTGAAAATTGTCTGAGTCATGTTTCCAGCCAACTTAAAAAATCCAGTTTTGAAATAAACGCTGGACAGCCGCCATTTAGAAATGAATCGCTTCAAAAAAATTATTGTTTGCAGTCACTGATATGTGTGATAAACACTCTGTTTTTAAATCTCGATTTATTTTGTAGTTTTCTGAAAAGAATCCCCTAAAAGCCTATTTTTTCGGCCTATAGAGTAGCCTAACCCCTTAACCTTAAACAAAAAAAAAAGAATCGAACGCTTGCACACGTTGCCCCAGAAAAAAATCACGAAAATTCCTCTTTCTTCCGGCCACGAGCTAGGTCCAACCCTTCGGATGCTCGCTCCGAATTTTTACAACCCTTTCTTAGGGTTTTTCGAGAATACGCGATAAAAAAAAACGCGTTCGAGTGATATTGAGCTCGAAAATTGTTCTATTTTATAGGAGAAGATATTAAACTTCGGTTATGTTCGTCGAGTCTCTCACATGTGTGTGGGTGTGCATGTAGGTGCACATATATGGAACGAGAAAAATGGAGAGGCAGTTGGCGAGAGTGAGAGTGAGAGAGAGAGAGAGAGAGAGAGAGAGAGAGAGAGAGAGAGAGAGAGAGAGAGAGAGAGAGAGAGAGAGATACGAAGCAAGAAAAAGGAAAAGTAACTGCAAAGACTTTTCCGATCGTGCTTTCTCTCCTGGACACAATACAGAAATACATACTCCAACAATAAGAGATCGAGGAAGGAACACGCTGTGCCATGAAATCGTATGTCTAACCTCCTACCGCGCACCTGAGTTATTACATCTTTTAAGGATAAGGCAGACCTAGAACAAAGAGTGCTTCACCATAGGGGGGTGGGAGGTGCTACGACATAAGATACAGACATAAAAAAATTACTCCAGAGAAACGGAAAATGTTTTCACTCGCGCCTGAGTGCACGTGTGTGTAAAACGATTCGTCCAATACACGCCCACGCATATTGTGCGAATTCCATCCGTTTCGCGTCCTATAAAAAAGTTTACTGCACAGTTCGCGGCATTTGTCGAGAAGCGCCCGAGAAAAGAACATCGGAAAATTCCAAATCCAAAAGAACGAGATGAGCGACATCAACGGTCTGTTGCTTTTCCTCGCGAGATATTAAAGGTCCAGTCGAAATTTCGAAACAGCGCCCTTTATGGCCGAAAATAATATACCATAGCACTGATTCGTACCATCTGCTACATAACTCTTTCGTTTCGTTTCGTTATTTCGTTATATCGAGGTTCGACTGTAGTAAACTTACCCTAATTCTCTGAAAGGTTAAGAAATGTTTTCTTAAAAAAAAATTATGACAAGCAGGAATTTATTTATAGTACAGTCGTGCTGTATATTGGAATCGGAAAAAATTAGAAGAAGGCTACTTTTTTGACAGGTGATTTTGTAGGTGCCACGGGTGCTAAAACCAAGTTTGCCTAAAAATCGGGGAGTAGGGTTTTTTTAGGGGATGGGGGTGGATTAATGCCAAACTACAACCCCCACGAGGTCGGCGCCGGGAGACAAAATGTTCAGAAAAATCCGGGTTTTATTTTTGTCCATGGCGCCGAAGTCGTGGAAGTTCATTTTGGGGGTGAAAAAGTGGGGTGAAATTTTGAAAAATCAGTTTTCATTCGATAACTCTTTAGGACAAATTCATACAATTTTTGTTCAAATTGAAACGTTGTAGCCCTTGAAAAAACGCGTCGATCGAGTATTCCATCAACCCTCTCCAATAATATCTTTACCCCTAAAAGAATTGTTGAAGAATTAACAAAAAATGGTTTATTGAATAACTCAAAAACATTCGATTTTTCGGGGATGGATCAAATGTACGAAATGTAGAGAATAATGTTCTCTATATTTTCGTTCCTATGCACAACTATTCAATTTTGCTTTTTCGAACCCCTCTCAGGGGTTGAAAATTCAAAATGAAATTCTGGGAAAACTATTGACCCAAACTAAAGAGATACGAGTTTGGCGCTGTGGACAAAAATGTAGCTGAGGGTTCAAGCTATAAATTCTTCCACGGCGGCGAATTCGTGCCGTCAATTGTTTTCCCAGAATTTTATTTTGAATGTTCAACCCCCGAGAGGGGTTGGAAAATCAAAATTCAAGGGTGGTCCATAGCAACGAAAATATGGAGAAAATTATTCTCTACATTTCGTACATTTGAACCATACTCGAAAAACCGATTGTTTTTGAGTTATTCAATAAAGTATTTTTTTTTGTTTTTTAACTATTTTTTGGGGGTGAAGATATTATCGGAGAGTGGTGATCGAATACTCGATCGACGCGTCTTGTCAAGGGCTACAACGTTCCCATCTAAACAAAAAACGTACGATTTTTTTCTAAAGAGTTATTTTATTAAAACCGATTTTTCAAAATTTCACCCCACTTTTTCACCCTCAAAATGAAGTTCCACGACTTCGGCGCTGTGGACAAAACTAAAGCCCAGATTTTTCTGAACATTTTGTCTCACGGCGCCGACCTCGTAGGGGTTGTAGTTTGGCATTAATCCATCCCCATCTCCTTTCATCCCCTAAAAAAGAACCCTACATCCCGATTTTTAGGCAAACTTGGATTTAGCACCCGCGGCACCTACAAAATCATCTGTCAAAAACTAGCCTTCTTCTAATTTTCTCCGATTCCGGGTTTTTTCCAGCGACAGCATGACTGTACTATTCCTCGCCCACAAGCTTTCATTTATTCGAAAAAAAGGATCAGTCTCACAAGGAACATCACTTAAGTGACAGCATTCAATTTTGTTGAAACTTATACCTATATGTGATAAAGCATTGAAAAAACACGTACTTTCTTTCATCTGCGGAAAAACGTTTTTAAGGGGGAAACAATCCCTAAAAAAAGCGCGTCACCCCTTAATTAAACTTTTTTCAATTACTCTATAGTGGATCTTTCATCGCTTTTTTGGTTTTTGCTTCATTCAGATCGGTGGACTGCTTGGGGTCGAAACTGCAATTGAAAATGAAATTGACAATAACATTTAGGCACAATTTCGGTGCCCAATTGCTTCCTCGAGCTCCGGAATGGTCTGTGGATCATTGGCATACACTTTTCCTTTAAGAAAACCCCAAGGAAAGAAGTCCCATGGCGTCAAATCACACGATCTTGGTCGCCAAATCACATCGCCGCAGCGTGAGATAACGCAACCATGAAACTTCGTCCGCAATAACTGCATTGTTTTGCCCGCAGTGTGGCAGGTTGCGCCATCTTGTTGAAAGAATACGTCTTCCAAGTCCATGTCATTTATGCCATTTATAGGATATTGTGTTTCACTCATAACTAACATTAACATGGATGGGTGAAACATGTAAGTTATTTAATATAAGTTTTTAAACCTTATATTAAAACCTTATTTAATATAAGGTTTTTATTTTAACCTTATATTAAAATAAAAACATTCGTACTTTTCAAATAAATAATACGTGTTATTAATAAATTGAAATGTCAGGTCATTTTGAGACACTCTTTATAAGCAAGCTGATATTCAGTGTATGTCATTTCGCCGAATGTGAACAACTTTTTTTTTCATAATGTTTAACATGTCTAATTGCGTGCCAGAAAAGAGTATTTGCGGGGATTTTTGTTGCGTTACTTTTTTTTTTATCTGCAGCTGAAGCAAACAGAGATTTTGTGGAGACTTAGAGTGAAACTGGGAACAGTGGCAACAGTGGGTACACTGAACCTTATCTGTTGATCAGAAATGGACATGTATATATGTGCGTATTTTTCACATTAGAACCGTCCTCGGATGCCAATAGGTTTGAACCTGTCTGTGAGTCGCTCCCGCGCAATTCGGTTCCGAGAGGTGTTTTTATATTATTTTTGGTGTAAAAAGTTGAAAAACCAGCTGAGTTTGTATGTTTTTTGCTTCTTTAACTATCGCTGTTATGTCCGGAGTCATTGTTCTCTCGCAATATACTGCTATATTGCGGTATTTGAGCATTGTGTTTGTTAACCTAAAAAAAAACTTGTCAGTACCCGCTTTAGAAAAAAAAAGAGCGGGTCGGTACGCAGTGGCTCAATTTTTCGAGGTACACAGAGGTAAGTCATAATATGAATATTTTCGCCTTGTGTTTTAGATAGGTACTGGTACTACCTCATTAGGTAGATACTCATTGTTGATTAATATTCACTAAATGATTGCGATTGATTTCATAATATGTAGTCTTTTTTTAAATTAATTTTTCAATACTTTACAATACTCCCCATTGTATAGAGAAAAGCACTTCATTACCTACAAGTGTACAGTGGATCAGGGTAATTTTCTTCAAATTTTGCTTGATTTTGAAATTTCTCTCGACTGTGAAATTAGGCATGTTTCACTGTGTACACCCCAAGTACACAGTGGGTCAAATCCCATTTTTTAAAAATGGTTATTATCTCAATATCTATTGGGTTAGGCCGTTCAGTGTCTTTTAACAAAATGAAGCCATTGAACACACCTCACGTATAGTCAAGATTTCATTGAGATTGTGTGAACAGTTAGGCAGCTATGGACCTCTGAAAAAAATGAACCACTGATCACACTCTGAACCTACAGCGACCATGCTCTGTCTGAAACAACATGCAGAGTTCAGACGCTTAAAAAAATGATTTTTATGTGTAGAATTTGAGGCATTACTTCATGAAGACTCATGGCAGACGCTAGCTGAATTTGCAGAATCATTAGGACTTGATCACACGTCAGTTCCCGATCGTTTGAACGCATCAGGAATGATTTTTTCAAATGAAGCCTTAATTTTCACGAAAAAAAAACAGCGAGGACTTGTTCAACATCCCAATAGTAATAAAATCAGCAATTATAATGGTCATAATGATTGTTAAAATAACAATACTGATAATAATAAATGATGACCTACTCCGGGGCCGATGATAGGAAACGGCAGAATGTGATAAATTCACGAAATGGAACAGTCACCGTAATGGTGTTCGGGGCACTGTGTCGGAAAAATAGCGCAGACTTTCATCGAGAAGAAAAAGAGAAACAGTTCCGTAACATGAAAACAGAGTAACGTCAAAGGGGCTATCGGGGAAACTTTGCGAAAAGTGGATCTTCCCTCGTTGCTGAACGTAACTTACCGGTATGATTTGCGGTTTCTCAATGATCGAATACACAGAGTTTTCTGACAGAGAAAGAGAGAGAGAGAGAGAGAGAGAGAGAGAGAGAGAGAGAGAGAGAGAGAGAGAGAGAGAGCATAAGAGTGAATGGTTGGGGTAGAGGGTAGTAAAGAACATTTTCTTTGTGAATGCCGCGAAAACGATGACGAGAGATACTTAATTAAAGTTAAGAGAAAAAGAACGATCTCCAAGGGGAGACCGAAATGACGAAGGAAAAAGTGGAAAGAAAGAATATGGGAGAAACAAGAAATTCCAGGAGAGAGCGAAGAAGGGCGTCAAGGTAAAGTCCTGTCCAGGAGCTACGTGTATGGAACGACTGGAACAAAGAAGTGATTTGGCTTTTTCCCACGCAAAGGTCCAGAAGAGTATAGGTATTCGAAGTGAGATAAAAGAAGAGAGAGAGGGAGAAAAAGAGAGCGAGAGAGAGAGAGAGAGAGAGAGAGAGAGAGAGAGAGAGAGAACGATCTAAGGAAGGTATGTGAAAATAAAGTTACGTATACAGGGTGTCCCAGAACTGAATGCGTTCCCTGAAATGGGGGGTTGGGGGTGAAATTCTGAGACGATTGATATAAGCATGTGTGTGTCCCAGATCAACCCCTGAATTATTAGTGATTTTTAAAGGCAGGCGCACCTGATTGGTCCGCCTTTAAAAATCAATAATAATTCAGGGGTTGATCTGAGACACACACATGCTTATATCAATCGACTCAGAATTTCACCCCCAACCCCCTATTTCAGGGAACGCATTCAGTTCCGGGACACCCTGTATAAAGAAAAGGCTGTGGAGCATCGACGAGCGCTACCAGCTCGCGGCTCTTAATCTCGCGTAATTACAAAAAGCTTCATTTGACGAGTTTATACGAGGCTGTCTTCCCGAGACGACGCCCCCCGGAATTTAGTTCCCGGATATAGTGGACTCCAGTCAAAAAGGGAGAAAAAAATGTTGGTCGAGGGAAAGAGGGAAAAGACATATTTTCCTCCTCAGCTGGAAAAAGGTTTCGCGGTCTTTGTGCGTAGCGGCATATTAAATTACGGCAGCATGAAGCTTGAGTGCGCTAAGCTCGGAGATCCTCTCGCTCCTTTCGCGAGCTCTGCAATTTCCACACGCCGGCATATACATCCGCGAAGATCCAACCACCTCGTTTCTACCCTTGTACACTCCTCGACACAGATCCGTCCACGATTTAATTAGCCGTCCGAGTTATAAGGGGCCATTCGATACTCGGGTACATAGCCTGCGGGGAAAACCGCGGAATTCTCCAGCTCGGACGTTGAAGTATCTCCAACAATTTAGTTTCTCCGCCATTGGAAGGGCCTCTCCCATTGAGGCGAAACACCACTGTGATGGCTAAAAAAAAGTTTTTTTTTTCTTCTTTTTCTCAAAGTTTACATATTCAAGAATATGTGAAAAAATTTAATTTAAATATTGAAAATTCGATTTAGTGAAAGCAGGTAGCGCAAAGAATTTTCAATCGTGTTTTTCTCGAAAGGACTTTTCTCGACCTGGCCAGAATCATAACTCTAGATATAATTGGCCGATAGTACAATAGCTGTCGTACGCAGCCGTTTTATGTTTGTTTGAAATTTAGTATTTTGAAGCCGCCAAATGTAAGTCAAAATTTTGACAAATTTACACCTTTTTCGAACACCCGCCATTTTGTGATTTTTTTTTCTCGAAAAAACAGCTCCGTACCAGAAAAACTACTTTTTTACAGATTATAAAGTTTGAACTTCTTATCGTTCAGACCAACCATTGTCGAGTTATCGATCCGGCGATTGGATCATATTTTTTATACAGAGGCATTTTTCATACCTCAATAATGCTGTTAATTTTGATTTTTTTAAACAACAATTTACACGTAATAAGTTCAATGTATGCTTAATAACATACCTTCGTTCTAAGTACTAAATGTATTATCTAGTAGACAAAAAAAATTGGAAAAACAACCATTTTTAGGCTCGTTTTTTATTTGTCTGTTCTCTGCTCGTTTTGACTATTTTTTTCTCCTTGGGCCCATGATGTATAAATATCACAAGAATGTTATGCAGACAGGAATAATACATGATAATAATACTGATTTTTTACGAATTTTTTCCACCACAAAACACCAGAGATGAAAAATAGTCTAATGTATTTTGTCTAATGTAAAATAGTAAAATGGAAAATGTAAAATAGTCTAATGTAAAAATCATAGTAATAGTAGAAGTAATGGTAATAGTAAAATGTAAAATAGACTAATGTAAAATGATTCAATTTTTTTGACTATTTAGCACCAAGATAAACCATTTATAACAACGCATTAACGGAAACTAAACCTTTGCAAACATTTAGAAAAAAAAACCGACCTTGCCCATCGTGAACCATATATATTGAACATTGAACCATCAAAGTTTGATGAAAGATTACAAGATGATGAAGGATTATAAAGATCTTGGCTGACGAATGAAGAGCATTGCTACCAACCTCAATGCCCGCGAAGTTGGTGTATTTCGGCAACACTTGGTATTAATCAATGGTAATAATAAATAATCTCGTGACATAAATATCAATAGCCATAATTATCAATTCCTCAAAACTCCATTCTGAGTTGTATAAAACATTCCTGCCGCAGTTTTTTTTTCATAATAATCGATAATACCATACTTTTTCAAGTTGGTAGTAAGAACAAAGTTTTTCTTATTCGCGTAATGAAAATATAAAAATAAATAATTTTGCCCTTTACTTATTTTATGAAAAATTAGCATTTGCAGAATAAATCTATACCTCGTAGGCATTTTTGAGGTTCATTGAAAAAAAAATGCATTCACCGTCATTTGACTCAAATGTACCGCTATTAAGGGGAGGTACCTGAGTAAACGGCGAGAAAAGCAGGTAAACTTCGGGAATTTTTATCTCAAAAACTAATATTTCGATTGTATCGGGATTTTTTTTATTGGAAAATATGTACACTGAGGTATGTTTAGGAATTTTTAAAAATAAATTCGTTGACTGGAAGCGATTCAAACGCGATTATCTCGAAACATAGTTTTCAAAGTCGGTGCCAGATGTATCTCGGAAACGGCTTGTCCGATTTTGTCCAAATTTGGATACAATATTCTTCGATAGTTTTTCTCGTTCGCCACGTAGGGATTTTTCATTTGATTGAACCATTGCTTTTTTATGCAATGTGTATGCAATCCAAAAACGTCGGAAATAGCGAACGAAAAATGAATGTTAAATTAAAACGGTCGAAATTCCATCAAAAATGCAAATTTCAAAAAAATCCTACGTGGCGAACGAGAAAAACTATCGAAGAATATTGTATCCAAATTTGGACAAAATCGGACAAGCCGTTTTCGAGATACATCTGGCACCGACATTGAAAACTATGTTTCGAGATAATCGCGTTTGAATCGCTTCCAGTCAACGAATTTATTTTTAAAAACTCCTATACATACCTCAATGTACATATTTTCCAATAAAAAAACTCGGATCCAATCGAAACATTAATTTTTTAGATAAAAATTCCCGAAGTTTACCTGTTTTTCTCGCCGTTTACTCAGGTACCTCCCCTTAAGGCGTTACCCCCACTTGTAGCGCAAAAAAAGGCCTTTTTCATGAATTTTTTTAAAGAAAACTACAAAACTTTTTTAATCGATCAATATACCATCTTAAAGAACACATTTTGAAGAACTTTCAGTAATTTTTTTATTGAAAAATATTACATTGTTTAGTGGCAAATGGCCGTCAATGAAATAATGTTTTTATATACACGATTTGCGGTGACCAACATTGCGGCGAAGTGGATCATCTGAAAAAAAAAATGCGGATGGATTTAGTCAAATATAAGTATAAACTAGTCTTTAATCGAAGGATTTTAAAAAATATTCATTTTTCACAAAATGGCGGACAGTCAAAGTTAATGGTTCGATTTTAACGAAAAAAAGCGGCCGTTTTTGGCTATAAAACGGCCATTTTTTCGAAAAAAAAATCGAACGATCAAAGACTACATTTTTATATATTAAATAAGCCTGCAAAATTTCAAGAAGATCGGTTCATTAGTATTCGAGTAATCTTGGTCACCGACTTCAGAAATGCCATTTTGAGAAATACGCGTTTATAGTTTCAATTTCCGGTCGTTTACACAACGGATTCTTCTCTTTCAACGCTCATATCTCAGTCAATTTTGTTCGGATCGACTTGAAATTTTCAGGACATATTCTCAGATACTTATACTTCAAAAAAATACAATAAAAAAAATCAATTTTTTCAAAATCGCAAGTGGGGATAACCCCTTAAGTGATGTTTTTTATTAGTGTAGCTACAATTAGCTACACAAGTAGCTGCCCTTGACCGAGCAGCTTTGACCAATACTCGGATGGGTGACCAGTTTCTCCGTGCCCTCCTGCGATGCAGCAGTGCATTTTGGACGCAGTCTCTAACCACTCTCGGGACTCTCTCGACAACCGGAAGTAACGGAGTGACGCAAATGCAGGACGAGAGGAAATAAATAAATGCATCTCAGCGCTTTGCGACAGTAGAACGTTGTTTCCCAAGCACAGGCTGCCTATTGAGCTTCTCATTTTTACCCGTCGATGGATCCAAGAGAAAAGAAAACGAGTCAAGGATGTGTAGTAGCTCGCGTATCGTAAAAGTTCCAAGTGCCACGAACGGAAAGCCACCTCACTTTTTGTTCCTTTGACTGGATCTAATGTACGCGACGTTTTTATTCCATCCCTTTGTCGCGCGACGACGACGAATACCAATATCCGATGCGAAGCTTTGTTACAGCTCTTTATTGACGAGGAAAAGAAGAAAAAAAAACGAACACGTTCAATTCGTCTCCTTGTCACGTGCCTTCGTTCTGTTTCCCTTTCTTTTCATTGTCTCGTTATTTTTTCCAAGTCGACCGGCATATCAATCATTCTCAACGGGCATATATTGATTATTTATTCATCCATCATAGCTATTCACTTGAGGAGTAGTCGCTACACGAAAGCCCGGAATCGTGCACTCTTATACCATTGAACTTATTCCTGACGAATGAGGAATGAAACGAAAGAGATACGCAACACCTCGGATTTCGTATGCCGAACGCGTGCCGCTCAGAATTTTCAAAAACAAGCTGTTTTACACAAGTCGAGGGTATACGAATGTGCGTGGTTTTTGTTTGTTCATTAATGAAAGAAAGAGTTTATTTATAATTTATAATTAAAGATAGTTGTTTGTTTTAGCATATTTTGATTTATAATTAAAGTTTTACATATTTATATTTATAATTGAAGATGGTTGTTTGTTTTAGCATGTTTTGATTTTTGAAATATTTAATATATAAATTTGTTTTTATGGAATTTGTTCTTCAATATTGTTCTTTATTAAAGTTAACATTTAATGTGATATAATTTTATTTTATTATATTTTTTATATTTATTTTATTATAAAAAGATTATACAAATAAATATAAAAAATCGACTATCTCAGAATTGGTATGAGATGGTAAAATTTAAAGGCCATCGCACAATTTGGATGAGGAGCTTTTTGGTATCTATCTTTGTACAAGATATATAATATGCTTCGTACGTATAACAAAAAGATCCGTGAAATTGTCTATATATATATAGTATATATATATATATATATATATATATATATATACACACACACATATATATATATATATATATATATATATATATATATATATATATATATATATATATATATATATATATATATATATATACACACACACACAGGATGTCCCTTTTATCTCCGGCACCCAAAATAACTCGGTAATTATCGACGTCACAAAAAAAAATGTTCCTGACAAAAGTGGTACGGTGTGAAGGGGGCCATCAAATGCGACACATTCTTTTTATTTCGGTGGACGCGTTGACGCACAATGAAGGTGACCTCCACTTTTTGAAATGGAATGGTGCACTTTTTTCAACCATCTTGTGGAGCACCGCCAGCCGCAAAAAAAACAATGGGAGGTCAAAGTCATTCAAGGTCATTCAAGGTCACTTAATAAAATGAAATACAAATCTAAATATGTCTATGGAAATATACCGAGATATTTAGATTTGTATCGTAGATACTGACCTCCGTGATTTAAAGAAAATAAAAATCGAAAACCTGCACATGTTTTCCCAGAAAAAAATTATGTAAATTCCTCTTTTTTTTCGGCGCCGAGTGATTTTTATTGTTGTTGAAGTTTGCATCGTTGCAATGCAACGAATATTTATTATATTTAATTCTTCAAATTTTTGTTAACTCTTCAGGCTGTGAAAATCACTTAAACGGTTCTCCGTATTCTTATCAGAGATTGACGACCTCAATTTGCGAGAAAGGCTTTGGATGATGATGAGAAAAATAAAATGAAAACGAAAAATGGACAAAATAAATCCCAAAATGCAACGTCATTTTTAAATAACTAAACGGTGTCTTAAAATTATCTGACATTGCAATTTATTCATAAAATGTATTATTTATTTGAAGAGGACGAATTTTTTTATTTTAACGTAAGGTACAATCATGGAGGTTATGTGTGGAATACAATAACCGTTAAACGGCCGCCTCGTCCCTGTTTGCAGACGTTTATGCTTTTGACGAAATTTTCAATAACATTTTGGCATAACTGCTGACTGATGTCATTAAGGCCGGAGCCTGAATTAGAAGGTCCGAAAAATCTTTTTTTTTTTTCATTGCTTAAATCTATAGACACCCTATCGAAGAATATATTTACAGATATTCCCTCCTATTGAAAACTTTAAAGCGCGGTTTCTCCAGTTTTCATTTTTACGATTTTTGCAAATTGGCGAGCGTGATGGCAAAAAACTAAACGACCTGTTGAATCAAAGCAAAGTTTATTTTCTTCAGTATAACAATCTTTTCTAAGTGAAATAAAAAAGTCGTGGAAAAAGTATTTTTTAATCATTTTTATGGTACGTTAAAGAGTTTTTTAAACACATTTTTTTTCAAACCTGAGAAATATTACAATTTCACGACTTTTTCCACTTTTTCTTAAATGATCCCGAAGAAAAATATATAACAATTTAAAATTTTGTTGGTTTTTTTGTTTCAGTCGAGAATTACGAGCTGCACTTTTTTTTATACATTTCAAATATACATGAAAAGATACCTCAATGTTTACAAAGCTCACTTGTTTTTTTCCCTCCGAAAAAAATCCAAAAAAAAACGCTTTTTAGACCTTTTAATTCGCCGGAATGGTCTGTGGATCATTGGCGTACACTTTTCCTTTCAAAAAACCCCAAAGAAGTCCAATGGCGTCATATCGCACTATCTTGGTGGCCAATTCACATCGCCGGGGCGCGAGATAACACGGAAGGCCAAAACTCCGAAAATCTGAACCCCGTTAATTATAATTAAAAAATAAAACCCCGATAAAAAATAATAAAAATATAATTCGGCTATGGCTATAATTCGGTTAAAAGTTTCAAATTTTCAATAATTCGACGAATTATTAAAAGAATTTTTTTTTATTAAGAAGTGGCTTTGAATTAATTTTGAAATTTTTCTAGACAATGTTATACGTTCTACATGATTTACAGTAAACTGTGTAGACTTTCGCTGGCATGATCTTGACATGGGGGCCGGGTTGAAATTCCGAACTTTAAATGCGCCGACGGTTCAAAATTCCTAATTTTAATGTTGCGAAATTGCAAGGTTCGTCAAGATCATGCCAGCGAAAGTCTACACAGTTGACTGTAGATGATGTAGAACGTATAACATCGTCTAGACAAATTTCAAAATTGACGTAAAATCACTTCTGAATACAACAAAATTCTTGAAATAATTCGTCGATTTATTGCAAATTTTGAAACTTCAAAAACTTCCATAGCCGATTTATTTTGACGGTTTTCAGATTTTCGAAGTTTTGGTCTTTCGTGTAAAATTCTTTCGGGATAGTATTTTTTCGGAGTTTTGAGCATTCTGATCATCCGAAGTTCGGAATTTCTCAACCCGGCCCCTTCGTCTGTAATAACAATAACAATAAAATAATAATAATAAAATTATGAATAATAAAACAAAATAAATTATAAAATTTATAAAATTTTTAAAATTTTATAAAATAAATTATAAAATAAATTATAAATAATAAAATTTAAAAATAATAAACAATAAAATAATAATAACAATAAAACAACAACAATAACAATAACAGTAACAATGCAGCAAATAACAATTTCTATGGGTTGCTCGATCGTGTAATTCCCCATGACTAAACCTCAATACTTCCTGATGCCAGTGGTCAAAGATTACTACTCTATGTTCGCCACAAAAAAAAAATGGCGCCCAATCAAAAACGTCAGGTCATTTCGAGACACCCTTTAGAAAAGCCCAGAATCGATGTATCAAATTTTCCGATACATTATGCAAGATTTCAGCGCAGAGACGTCTAATCCTGCACGAACCGAGGACTTCGTTCGTTCCGAGTGATCCAAAATTTCCATTCTCCCTTCGTATCGTGAATTTCTCGTAGCCCGGACCCTCTCGCTCGCCTCTGTACGCTTAATACCCCCTTTGAGTATCACCGCGCGCTCGAAGCTCTGCGGACCGAAACTCCTGCCAATAGTGCTCGTATTCGGGGACGCGGAAGCGAGGGGGGGGGGGGGGATCTCCCCAGGGACAAGAACTTTAACGAGAGACCGCGACCGGCAGCGAGCGCGGTAACTTGCGGTCGGAGGAAGCGCAGAGGATGTCAGGTGTTAGACGACGATTATCGTTTTACGACTTAATTACGAGTGGGACCCAGGGAAGCACTCGTAACGGTGCATCCTGTGCTGTACCGGTGGCCCAGCAGAAAAGCTGCCTTTGTCGAACGAGTACGAAAGGCCAGCTCATTTCGTTGGTCGAACGGGAGAAAAAAAGAGTCCTACTTCCGGTACAGAAACAAGTGCCAATTGTTCATAGAATGCAACTTTTGGCAATACTCGGTCTTGCAATGTACTAAGACGAGAAAGCCCTATAGAATTTTCAAAAATCGATTTTTTTACATATTTCGAAAGTATGATATCCGAAGAGTACACTGACCAAAGGAAAACTCGAAATATTGAATATTTGCGGAGTTATCGCATATAGTCTAGAGCGCGGGGACAGGATGCGGTCAGGTAGCGAGTAAACTTTAAGGGGTTACCCCCAATTGCGATTTTGAAAAAATCGATTTTTTTATTGCATTTTTTTTAAGTATAAGTATCTGAGAATATGTCCTGAAAATTTCAAGTCGATCCGAACAAAATTGACTGAGATACGAGCGTTGAAAGAGAAGAATCCGTTGTGTAAACGACCGGCTAATTGAAACTTTAAACGCGTTTTTCTTAAAATGGCATTTTTGAAGTCGGTGACCAAGATTACTCGAACACTAATGAAGCGATCTTCTTGAAATTTTGCAGATTTATTTAATACATAAAAATGTAGTCTTTAATCGTTCGATTTTTTGTTTTCGAAAAAAATGGCCGTTTTATAGCCAAAAAACGGCCGTTTTTTTCGTTAAAATCGAACCATTAACTTTGACTGTCCGCCATTTTGTGAAAAATGAATATTTGTTGAAATCCTTCGATTAAAGACTAGTTTATACTTATATTTGACTAAATCCATCCGCATTTTTTTTTTCAGATGATCCACTTCGCCGCAATGTTGGTCACCGCAAACCGTGTATATAAAAACATTATTTCATTGACGGCCATTTGCCACTAAACAATGTAATATTTTTCAATAAAAAAATTACTGAAAGTTCTTCAAGATGTGTTCTTTAAGATGGTATATTGATCGATTAAAAAAGTTTTGTAGTTATCCTTAAAAAAATTCATGAAAAAGGCCTTTTTTGCGCTACAAGTCGGGGTAAGGCCTTAAACGCGATTATCTCGAAACTACTTTTTCAAAAACTGCTCGTGTTGTAGCTAAAAAAGTTATCGACCGATTTGGATGAAATTTTTGGAGTTTACTCTCAGTAACATTATCGGAAGGATATACCTAAAGTATGAAAGGTAGCGGTAAATAAATAATTTTTTTGGGGGCAAATATGTCGATAAAATGGTCGATTATTCGAACTTTAAAGTTAAAAGGCTCCCAAATTTTCAATTTTGCACTTTTTCATCATTTTTTAGGTATATCCTTCCCCTTAATATGTCAGTAAACGAATGACACTTATTGAATCTTTTTCAGATCAACAGAAAATTAGTGACAACTGCAGCACTTTTCGATGTCGCGGAAAACAGGCGTCCGAAGACCCTTAACAACGCCGCCATTTTGTTGGTCACCGCATTTTTTTTTTTTTTAACTTGACAGTTATTGAAAATGATCAGATTATTTTATCCCCTCTAAAAAAATTCCCGAAAAATACCTATTTTTCACGTTCCTAAAGGGATTTCTCGCCTTAAGGGGTATTCTCACTTTAGACGCTAAAAAAGGCTACTTTCATGAATTTTTTTGATAGGTTTATTCTATAGATATTGATATAAAAGTTGTTAAACCTGATAAATACACTTTTGTAATACATTTTTTTTAAATGTATGTATTTATGTAACCCAAACAAACTTTAAACGCGTTTTAGCGAAACTACTGAGCCGATCCATATGACATTTCTTTGCAACTATAGCTATATCGCAACTATGCTATACCGCAAACGTGATTGAAAGCTTTAGTATACGTAAATCGTCGCGCTACCTGCTCTCACTAAATCATCTGTAAGTGGGTCAATTTTCAATATTTTAACTTGCGCTTTTTTGCACATGTACTTTGAGAAACTGCAAAAAATCGATTTTTTTTACCCGTCACAGTGGCGTCTTGCCTTAAGAGTGAATGAAATAAAACTAATGGAGAAAATAATTGCTTTTGGTACGTTACAATGAATTACAGCAAAATTATGTAGCGCTCGAGAGTGAAATTTTCCAAAAAGTTTTTTTCATACATAACTTACCCCCCAAAAAAACCAACTCTTACGTACCATTTTTTCATTATCCTTTTTATCTCATCGCTAAGAAAAAAGATAAAATTGTCATAATTCTCGGAGCTCGGAAAAAGCAAACTATTAATGCATTCAAGTTTAATCGCCCTGGCAGAACTTTTGTAAGTCTGCCACACATCCTTAATCCGCTTACGTGCTCGAGCTGAATCATCTATAATAAATCCTTCTTAAGGGGTCTTTTCACTTTAGACGCTAAAGAAAAGCTATTTTCATGATTTTTTAAATAGGTTTATATTATAGATATTGACAAAAAAGTTGTTACTCTTAATAAATACACTTCCGAAATACATTTAGAAAACACAAATTATTTGAGTCCCTATTTATACGTGAAAATGGTAGTTCAAAAATGTCCTTAAAAAATTATAGGTCTGCGCTGTTGATGAAATCTCGGAGATGTATCATCCGAAACAAAAAAATCAAACGGTTTTAGATTCAGAATGTTAATGGCTATAGCGCATATCATACAATTTTTTAAATATGCAAAAATAACAAAATGGCGGACATTTTACGAAAAAAAACGTGTTTTTCACCGTTTTTGGCAAAAAAAATAGTAAATAACAAAAGTTAATAAAATCCTCAATGCGTGCTATAGCTATAGTAATTCTATATATAAAGAATATGTGGTTAAAATTTCACAAGGATCGGTTCAGTAATCTCGAAGATTATTAAGTGTAACAACTTTTATATCATATCTATAATATTGTTATAAAACCTACCCAAAAAAATCATGAGCGTGGCGTTTTTTAGCGCCTAAAGTGAGAAGACCCCTTAAGATAGGAGGGGCGGCACAAAGTCAAATTGCCTATACTGAAAGAAAGTATAAAGCCAGCAACCGACAGAGATGGGCGCGCGGTCGGTGTGCGGGCTCGGCGGTCACTGAAATTAAGCAGCATTGGAGGCTGCCAATACTTGGAGCGGTGACCGCTTGCCCGTGCACTGGTTTGCGCGTCAACCTCCGAGTGAGAGGCAGTTACCTGAGTTTCTGACGGTAATACAACTGAAACTCAGCCAGATACAGCCGCCTGTAACGGCCCAGGTGTTCCGCAGTTTCACTGGGCCCTCGTGCAAATGCGATACAGTAGTGCATCAGGAAAAGAGTGGCTGCAGTCAACACTCTGGGGGGAATTCTGGGGGAATTCAACAACTGGGGGGAATTCAACAACTGGGGGGAATTCAACAATCTGGAAGGATTGTGTGAACGTCGGAAGGAATGGAAGGAATTTTAGGAGGGGATGGCAAAAGGGGAAGGACCTCTGAGGAATATACAAAAAAATAAAATTAAAAAACAATACAAAAAAAATTAAATAAATTTAAAAAAAGTATAAACCCAGCACTGCCTGGGATCTTGTCCCCCATACACCTCCAAGGAAACAACAAATTCTCACTCATAATCCGAGTGACTTTATACCATGGAGTAGTCATTGAGAGCGTTGTCCCAACTGGCGAATTGAACTTCCGGGTTGATATGACTCTACGCTGTAACTCCCAAGCCCAGGAAAATCGATATTCCGTAAGTGGTAAGTAGAACACGCGAATAAAAGCACCCCTAAAAGAACGCCTACAATTGGCAAAATTACTATGGAAAACTGATGATTCTGCAAACCACGCAGACCTCCACCATTGGACATTATTCTATCTCCAGCTCGTTCCCAGTAGGCACACCGACCAAAAAAAAAAAGTTGGGTTATTCCCTAGAAACGCTTTGTCATCGTTCGCCCGTTCCCCAGTTGCCCAGTAGATTTCTTCGTCGCTCTTTCGCACTTTGTTAACAAACGCAGTCAGCGATAAACGGTAGAGGCAGCTCTTGGCAAAGCGGTAGGGATGACGGCAAATTTCCAAGGGAACAAACGGCGTTAATAAGGGCTAGGCTACCTTTCCTACGTAGTTACTTGGCCAAGAGGTAGTTTAAAGCGATGTCGCAAATATTCGGGCTGTCCTTCTCTTTCTCTCTCTCTTCTTCGAGTACCAGAAACCTCTCTGGCAGTAGGGAAAAGCCGTTAAAAGGGTGTACGCACAGTCAGACGTAGAAAGCCTGAAAGGCGGTAATATAAGGCGGCCTAGCTTGAGCAATATTACGGAAGTTGGGCCG
The DNA here is from genome assembly GCA_964007375.1 of Ophion obscuratus. Classification (NCBI taxonomy): domain Eukaryota; kingdom Metazoa; phylum Arthropoda; class Insecta; order Hymenoptera; family Ichneumonidae; genus Ophion; species Ophion obscuratus. The sequence goes on along the minus strand of OZ023322.1, from coordinate 16,983,778 downwards.
CCTAACGTCCCTCCACCTCTTTGCCTCTCTGCCTGTCTTTTCCTCTTCTGCCTCCGCCTCTCTCTCTCTCTCTCTCTCTCTCTCTCTCTCTCTCTTTCTCTCTTTCAGCCCGGTATAACGACCTGGCAGCTGCGTTCCAGAGATTGTCCCGGAAGTCTCCGACAGCGTGGCGCCCAGAACTCGTGAATCATACGGTAGTTACAAAATCGGCGAAATCGATTCGAATACTTTTACGTGCCTCCTCAATCTCGCCCGCTTTCATTTCGATATTCACCAGCGGTTACGCCGCACACATGCACCCAAGTGCGGCGTTCCATTTGTTTTTGTCATCCCGATTCCACACAGCTTTCCCGCACCCAACGAACAAACGACTCCACAACGGTGTCCGAATTTGTGCATTTTCCATCTCGGATTCATCGATTTTATTGAAAATGAATCAGATCGGAACGTACACCCCATCGCGTGTGGGCCAAAAACATTTGTTTCCGAGCAGAAAAGAGAATCGGTTGATGGCAAAACAATCGAAAGTAACTTTAAGTACAGTAGATTCGAAACCAACATTTAGGTTTCCAAATTACTCGCATGCGTCTTCGTATATGCATATTGCACCTGGCTATCAATTAGCCACCTGATAGATGATCATTTGAATCACCTTAGAACGGTACTACCTCAATAACATCAAGTCTGCGCCTTGTTCAACGTTTTTCAAATTAGCATTGCTGGACCAATTAACATGGTGTCAAGTTGCCTTTATGGGACTCTGATGTCAACCTACAAAACAATTAGTGAATCGTAAGTACTATCGTTACGACACCATGAGCAGTTCAACCCTCCCGAACTTTCAATAAGGGTGAATCACACGAACATTCTCGAATGTTGCAAAAGAAAACTTAGCGAGATGTTGGGGACGTGATTGGATAGGGAGGTGGGTGTAAAAGAGCGAGTGCAAACCGCATAATCCAGATTCCGACGTAAGGGTGTGACTCTCGTGTGCCGAACTCGTCGTGTACGGAACTCGGCAAGATTCTTGGTCTGAAACTTAGTTTTCCTCGCATCTTCATTCTGGCTGGCCCCGCGAGCGTTTTTGCGGTTTCGCGTTGCACACGCAGCAACATTGGCTTCCATGTCAAAAGTTCGGTTAGTCGCGAGTTAATACACGATCAAGAGCACAAAACTTAACCTCGAATACTTGAGAACTATCGCACGTTGAGTGTCTCATGTATAGGGAAAACTGGTTGCTTGGGTTGCGAGAGGACTCCTTTAGAACTACAGCAAGTGCGAATTGAGCAGCTCATTGGCATCTGATGTAACCTGCCTCCATTGAACAATATGCGAATCAACGGGGTTCGATTGGTACTTGGGGGATAGAAATTCAGGAAACGGTCGAACGTTTGCGATGTTGTAGATGTGGTGCGTGACCATTTGTCGCTGAATCCTTGGCTGGTCATGTTGGAATGACGTCTCAATCATATTCACCCTTCTAGGGGCTTGATCCTTAGAAGAGATTGGATAGAAGTGTAAAAAAGTATGTTTTGGTCGCTTTGGTTGCGGAAAAAGTCCTTTATGTCTGAAGAAAGTAGGATTTGTACAGGTTGTTGGGGTCTGACGTAACGTGCCTCCATTGAACACTCTGCCAATCTGCGCGGTTTAATTGGTACTCGGAGAATAAAAATGTAGGAAATGGTCGGACGTTTCCGATGTTGTAAATGTGTTGCGTGACCACCTGCCGCTGAAACCTTGTTTGGTCATGTTGGAATGACGTCTCAATCATATTCACCCCTTCTAGGGGTTTGATTCTTAGAAGAGATTGGATAGAAGTGTAAAAAAGTATACATTGGTAGCTTCGGTTGCGGATAAAGTCCTTCATGTTTAGAGCAAGTGCGAATCGCGCAGCTTATTGGCTTCTGATGTAACCTGCTTCCATTGAACACATGCCAACCTACGCGGTTCAATTGGTACTGGGAGGATGGAAATTCAGGAAACGGTCGGACGTTTTCGATGTCGTAGATGTGTTGCGTGACTACTTCCCGCTGAAACCTTGTATCATCGTGTTGGAATGAGTTCTCAATCATACCCACCCTTCCAGGAGCTGGATCCGTAGAAGGGATTGTATAGATGTGTAAACAAGTAGAAGTTGGTCGCTTTGATTGCAGGAGTAGTCCTTTATGTCTAGAACAAGTAGGAATTGTGCAGCTTGTTGGCGTTTGACGTAACATGCCTCCATTGAACACTCTGAAGGATAGAAATTCAGGAAACGGTCGGGCGCTTTCGATGTTGTAGATGTGTTGCGTGATCACTTCGCGTTAAAACGTTGCCTGGTTATGTTGGAACGAGTACCAAATCATATTGATCCATTTAGAGGTTGGGTCGGAGTATAAAAGTATAATAGGTTCTGCTTTAATGGAAGATTGATTCGGCGACTTGTCCCTGTCATTTCCAAATGCGTTAGGCTAACAGAGTTTCAGTGTTCGATCGTGGGGGATGGATTCTACGGTTTCTGAACTTATTCGCCATTCGGCCGTTGCCTTTGCCCGGAACTGCTATTCTTTACATGTAATTGGAAGTCTTCTAAACCCCGGAAGAAAAGATTGATGCACCGGAGAGGGAACCGAATGAAAAAACAGTACAAAATATGAGAACAGCGCCATGCATAAGTGATTCGAGATGTCAACTCGCGTTTTTGGGTTCATCTGCTACGAAAACAACACCCGGTTTGCCCCATCAAGCCACTTTATCGGCCTGGATCAATCATCACCTGCTTGTCCACGTCCGTCTCATTTGTGCCTTTTGCAAGATGGCCAGCCTTCTCTTGAGCTCCCTCAGCTATCGTTCCATGCCTACTTCATGGGCATTTGCTGTCTTCGGTCGTCTCTCCGGTTGGCATCACCGCAAATCTCATAGATACGACATGTAAAAGGGGTCTCAAGATGCCGACAAGTGTGACGAAAGTTCGTTGGGCTATGAGGGGGCGACTCTAGTCTAATAATAGACAAAATCAATAGGGTATATACCAGTAACTTCCCTCGCATCAAAAGTTCTAGGCAGAGAAGAAAGCCCTGCTGGTGGTGCTAGTAAAGACGACGAGGAGGATATAGGAGAACGAAGGGAGAGAGAGTAGCGAATGGAAGAGGTCGACGTCGCCCTGTAACAGAAAGCCCGAGGTACGAGCCCAACTATTGAGCGATAAAGATTGAGGAAGTAAGATAGAAAACTAGGCAATGCGAGGCTTCGCTGGGAGAGGCCCAGCCATATTAACGTTGAAATATTCAGTGAACTACGGTCTCCAGTGAAAACAGCGCGTTCTTCGATAGCTCAACAAACTCTTACTGTTGATGTATAACGAAGGTCGACGTATCGCATTAAGTTCCACTATATCCAAGCCTTACCATTCCAATATTCCTCTCCGAATAATTAATCGAACTCTTCAACCGACAATCACCAAACAGCTGTATCCACAAACGATGCCTGCATGTACACAAATCAAACCTCGTAGTTACACATCTGACCATTCATTCGGTAGGCGTAGGACCAGAGCCCTTGGCCATCATTGACATCGAAAAAGGCGATGTCACGAAATAGAAGTCTACATCAGTCGTCCGCCATTGGGGTAACTATCAGGAAGGAGCAAGTTACTCATTTCTTCTGCCTGGTTAACATGAATCTTTGACCAGTGTCAGAGAATGGGTCGGTTACGTACGATAGTTGAAAGGGAACTATGTGGATCTCTCCGATTCAATTGTATTCTTGGGTTGATCAAGTGCCTCAGTATAGCAGCAAGGCACTGCAATTCGGCTTTCCCCTAATTGTCCAACATTCCACGCCATTTTCGGCCATATTTAATGAACATAGCAAAGATGCCTACCTTTCTGCGCGTAACGCCAGTACAGTTCTATCAACGGCGATGTAGGAAGTTTCAATATATTACCTGCAACACACAAAAATGAAAGGCATTAAATACACCACCAAGTACAAGAGATCCATGTGTATAGGTCAATAATTCGATTATTCGTTGCTTCTTACAATTCACGAACTTCAGGCCTAACTATTCCGCTCGACACTCCTCATTGCATCAATGATTGAAAACAAATATGCAATGTAAAATTGGAAATGAAGTGAATAAGATCGAATGTTCTTTCAGATAGTTGCCAAATCCAGTATTCAATCAAAGTTGCCATTGGAGACACGATAAACAAACTCGCCATCTTCGCTAACGCTATCCAACATCAACATTAAAGTTCGATATTTCAGTCACTGTCGAAAATCCATGAGAACTTGTCGAGTCACAAGTGATAGACGAAAGCCTGTCTTCTCGAAAGATTTCATTACGCTGCAGCGTGGCGTTGTCGTCATTCGTCATCGGGCCAAGACTGCACAGTTTTCCGTCTAAGTGTAGCGTTTGGAAGCCGCACATTGGAGGAGAGTGGAGGATAAATGTGAGATGCTCGTGAGGAGAGTACACTGAGAAACGACGTCGTGCTCAACGACGACAACGACAACGAGAACGTCGACGTTTCTAATCCGGAGGGAACGAGAGAGAGAGAGAGAGAGCGTTGGAACGTTGACACTGAACCGATGCGACCATAAGCTTGAGTCGGAAGCGCCTCAACAAGGAGCCCACGCTGGCACGTATTAGAGTCTGAAGCTGGAAAGCTGGTGCCCCTATATAATCCTAGCGCTATTTTTTAAGGGCTCTCGAGTCAGCCAGGTATTTAATTTTCGTCAGGGTATTACGTTTCTTTGAAGTTTTCCGCGTACACCAGCGGGAACACTTTCATGATGGATTTCGACGAGAAACGAGGCAAGTACTTGCATGGGTTTTCGTGCCAGAGTTTGATCGCCGCCTTGCCTGTTCTCGGTCACGTACGCCATCTTATGGCTTTCGTACCTCGGAGGGCTAATTTCGAAAAAGTTTTCGCTCCTCACGCCGAGCTAGAAAAGCGCGAGGAGAACGCGAAGACGTACGAGACCAAATGAATCGAAGAGATAGCGAGACAAGGCTGAGAAGGACAAATGGCAGGGAAAAGAAAGAAAGCCGAGAGGGAAGTAAAAGCAAGGGAGGAGCTTGGGTGTACGAATTTATCTCCGATGAATTTCGGTGAGTGCACATATTCGAGTTCACGAGGACGTGGAAGCAGTAAAGACCAGCCAAGCGCTGACACCGGCTATTTATTTTAACCCGGTTTCACCCCTACTCGAAATCCACCGCTCTCCCAGCATCTCCGAGAAGCAAACCGGCGAAACCCTGCGTACTTCTTTTATCCCACTCTTCGGCTCTTTGGCCGCGTGAGCTTTCCGGTCACGAAGTGTGCTGTACGTTAGATTTAACGCGTTTCCGAAGCATCGGGGGGAAAATTAAACGACAGTGCCATTTAAAGTCGGTATACTGCTGCGAATTCAAGTCCAACGCGCCTCGAAGCCACCTTCGCTTTTTTCTCCCCCGGTCTCTGATAGCTTTTTTGCCGTTGACATCAAATGGAATGGACAGGATATGAAAAAGTGGGGAAATAAAATACAGAGGGCAAACACGAGGCCTGCACGAGGATTTGTTGGTTTTGCCATTTTCGACTTATTCGTGACGAGAAATGTAACCCAACCCACATTCATTGATGTGTCTATTGTACATTAGAGTGACCCAAATTTGAGCTCTATTTTTTTTTCTTTTTTTTTCACCTTCCAACTTTCTTCTTTAAGGAGAGATATACACCTAGATGGCCGAGGTCGAGGATTTAGAAGCTATGGACATTCCGTCGACCGTAGAAGACCTACACTATGGGCCAGGTATCGATGATTCCATGTAAGTTGACGAATTTCATGATTTATTCATTCCCAAATTTTCAAACGCGTTTTTCTCAAAACCACGTTTTTCAGATCGGTACCCAAATCTCATTTTTCTCGAAAACCAATGAACCGATTGCCTTGAGGTTTTTTGTGGTTATTCTATACACCATTATCTAGTACTTGTCATAGGATTTTTTTTCCGTTACTTAGTTTTTGTTTTATAGGCAAAATAATAACTAATTTTTGGCCCAAAAATCACTATTCACGTTCAAACGTCCGCCATTTTGTCATAAATCGATATTTTCAAAATCGGCTATGACAAGTACTAGATTGTAGTATCTAAATTAATAATCTTTTTGGGTTTTTTTTTTCAGATGATTTTTGAAGAAACGCTAGTGCGTACCGTATGCGCAGATTTTTTTACGACGCTCCAAGGATCATACATTATCCTTGTATATTTATGATATTTTTAAATAAAGAATATTTAACGTATTTTTGAATATATATACTTTTAGAGAATTAAAACCCGAATCCGAAATTTCAAATAGATTTGCTTAAAAAAATTCACAAAAATGACCTTTTTCAGGCTCGTAGGTGGATATCTCCCCTTAAAGAGAAAAAATAATTGTCACGAAATCTGCGAGCGGTCAGACAATATTTAGAGGTCGCTCACGCCTCCCAAAAATGCGAATTTTCATTAAAAAATCGATTTTTTTTCTTTTACTTCTCACCCATGAATTTTACGCTTTATAATTTTTAAATTAACCTCGCGAAGGTTATCCTCAAGAATTATAATCTTTGTTCTCATAAAATAATTCTTGAATGCTCTTGTCCGTAAACAAAATTATAGGTTCCCCGTTTTATCGGGTTAGAAGTGTGCGGTAAATTAAAAAAAATCCGTAACTAAAGAAAAAAAGGATTAATTGTTTTGAAATTCTTACAAAGTGTTAAATTCATGAGTGAGATGAGAAAAAAAAACTCGCGACAATTCTAAATTTCGAAGCTCTTGAACGACCACTAAATATTCATTAGCTAGCTAGAGCTTTCGCGAGCTCAATTAAAAAATCATAAAATGTAAAATTCATAGGTGAGAAGTGAACGAAAAAAAATCGTTTTTTTGATGAAAACTTGCATTTTTTGGAGGCTTGAGCGACCTCTAAATATTTGTTTACCGTGCGAGCGGCCTAAAAAGATTTAGAGGTAATGTGGCGATAACTTTTTCTTTTCGTTAAACACGATAATTGGATGGTGAGAAAAAGGAAAAAAATAGAGCTCAAATTTGGGCACTTAAAAAATAGAGCTCAAGTTTGGGCAAAAATAGAGCTCAAATTTGGGCAAAAGATAGAGCTCAAATTTGGGTACATTGTATATTGATTCTATGATGAAGCACCGAATTGTCGATCATGTTAATAAAAGTAAAAATATAATTATATGCTCATCGCATGTACCAGATTAAAACCAAGATCCGGATATCCATTTCTGGTTGTCATTGTCAACTTATGTCCTCCAGCGTCTCGCTATCTTTGCAAGTAAATTATTCAACCCCTGCCAAGTCCCATTAAACGAAGTTTCGTTAAAAAAAGGCTAATTAATCAAAATTGTGTTTCCTGTCCGAGCCGCAACAGAAAACGCTTTCACACGACGAATCAAAAGTTGGTTTGGGACTAGCAGGCGGAAAGAGAGCAGACTTCAGTTAAGTCCTTAGGCCATAGTAACGGGTATAAAATCATATGCGAATTTAACATTTTTTTCGTATAAAAAAGAGATTCACTCATAAAATTAATTACACATCGATTTAGTATGAATATCAAGCCGTTAGAAATTTTTTTTCCAAGTACAAAATGGCCGACTACTAGTATTTTCTTTTCTTTTTTTAGGCTCTCCGCGGCGTGGTATTTAGCATCCACAATTTTTTACCTACAACAAAAAACAAAAATTCTCGTCAATCTACATTAGAATACCTAGAGGAGTACGTACGGGATTTAAAAAAATATTGTGTTATTCAAAAGTTGTAGGTATTTGAACTTAAGGGGTTACCCTCACTTGCGATTTTGAAAAAATCGATTTTTTTTATTGCATTTTTTTGAAGTACAAGTATCTGAGAATATGTCCTGAAAATTTCAAGTCGATCCAAACAAAATTGACTGAGATATGAGCGTTGAAAGAGAAGAATCCGTTGTGTAAACGACCGGAAATTGAAACTTTGAACGCGTTTTTCTCAAAATGGCATTTCTGAAGTCGGTGACCAAGATTACTCGAACACTAATGAACCGATCTGCTTGAAATTTTGCAGGCTTATTTAATACATAAAAATGTAGTCTTTAATCGCTCAATTTTTTTTTCGAAAAAAATGGCCGTTTTATAGCCAAAAAACGGCCGTTTTTTTCGTTAAAATCGAACCATTAACTTTGACTGTCCGCTATTTCGTGAAAAATGAATATTTTTTTAAAATCCTTCGATTAAAGACTAGTTTATACTTATATTTGACTAAATCCATCCGCATTTTTTTTCACATGATCCACTTCGCCGCAATGTTGGTCACCGCAAACCGTGTATATAAAAACATTATTTCATTGACAGCCATTTGCCACTAAACAATGCAATATTTTTCAATAAAAAAATTACTGAAAGTTCTTCAAGATGTGTTCTTTAAGATGGTATATTGATCGATTAAAAAAGTTTTGTAGTTTTCTTTTAAAAAATTCATGAAAAAGGCCTTTTTTGCGCTACAAGTGGGGGTAACGCTTTAAAAAATGAATTTTCAGTGAAAAATTTCGTTATAACTGCTCATAAACTGCTCATGAAATGAAAAGCTTTCGATTAATCAGAAATTCCGTACGTACTTCTCTGCGAAATGCAATTAGGAACATAACTTTTAAACTTGAAGTAAATCGAGTGAAAATTGTTAAAGTTATTTGCCACGCCAATTGGAAAAAAAATGTTTCGAGATGTTTCGAGTAGTCGGCCATTTTGTACATCGAAAAAAAAAAATCCTACAGCTTGATATTCATACTCAATAGATGTGTAATTAATTTTATGAGTGAATCACTTTTTCATACGAAAAAAAATTGTTAAATTCGCACATGATTTAATACCCGTTACTGTGGCCTAAGGCCTTAATTCCCCTCTTTTTACTGCACCCTCTCGCTGCTTACTCCAACGCACGTCACGTTCGAATTAATATATCTATGATCACGTGACCCATCGCAATGTTTGCAATAACACATCCGTGATCATAGCCCTTTACATTGCAGGATCAGCCGGTGCGTTATTAAATTGCGCCAACTACTATCAGGACGTTTTTACGAGATCGAGATGGTTTTAGATGACGGGAGGAGTTTACGATCGAGCCGGCTGCTGGAAGCGGATACCGTCCGTAGTGATCCAAAGGTTTCAATTATATCTATATGCCTGATCCGCCGTCACCGTGCGAGTAAGGCTGACCGCCGTAAAAATGAAATGTTCATGTGAATTCAACGTCGATTCGACATTTGGAACGATCTCGGAGTCTCTGGAAGTCCATTTGCTACGCCTATTGATTTCTGATGTACACGACGAAGGAAACGTCAAAGCATCGTGGCGAGTCGAAAAATAAAGCGTTTCCTAGCATCACGATTGTACAACGTTACGCCAGTTTGGTTATTTATGGAACGAGACACGTGGCAAAGCCCAACGAATAGCCGCATTTATCACGAGGCATTGTATCGTACGACAGGGACAAATGGTCATTCTTACAACGATCCCTCCACGCCCACATACATGAAAGGAGATGCTGACGATTGTCCAAGCCTCTTAATTAATATCACGGCTTGAGCGTTTTGTACACGCGATAGTCGGATCATTCAACAATTTTCAATCTTTCCAAATGTGCTCAATAAATGTTCCGTTGTCCGTGTGTACCTGACTTTTAGACATGTCGATACTGCCTGTCTCCCAAAGTGCAATGTTGATGTCAGAGTTGGGCGTAATTCTATTTGTAAATACGAATACGAATTTATTCACATCGTGATTTTCACGTGAATATAAATACAAATTTATTCATACTTCACTTATTTGTATTCACATGCATGCATACGAGTACAATTGTATTCACAAATATTCTGAACGTACAAATAAATGAACAGAAGAAATGGTGAATATTTACAAAAAATGTGAATAGTTACAAAAAAATACTGTGAATTAAAAAAATTCACATCAAAATCTGTGAATGCAAATGTATTCGTAGAAATTGTAGATACAAAAAAATTCACAAAATAGGTCGTGAATTGTTTCGTATTTAAGACAAATTTGAAACGAATTCACAATGATTGGATTGAAATTTACACCAAAAGTGAGTTCTTACGTATTTTGGGAGAAAACATTGCGGTCGAGGCAGAGAAATTTTTGCAAAAAAAGTTGTGAGTTTCAAATATTACATTATAAATATGGCAAAATTCACAAAATGAGTTGTGAATTTCCTCAAGTTGAAGAAAATTAAAATCGAATTCACGACAATTATAATTAAATTAACAGCACAAGTGATTTCTTACGTATTTTGAGAGAAAACATTGTGTTGAGCTCAACACAATGTTTTTGCTCGACGCAATGTTTTCTCTCAAAGTACATAAGAACTCACTTTTCGTGTAAATTTTAATATAATCATTGTGAATTCGATTTTATTAGGTGTACAAATAAGTTTTAGGACAGTTTTCAAAAAATTCAAGATTTATTAAAAAAGAAGTAAAACACAGTTATTCATCGAAGTAATCTCCATCGCACTGAATGACCTTCAGCCATCTCTCAGGTAACTCGCGGACGCCTTTCGCAAAGAAACTTTCGTCTTCTGGTGAGAAATTTAGCGACCCATGGTGAGAAATTTAGCGACCCATTTTTCCACTTCTTCAAATGTTTTGAATCGCACGTCAGACAAATCGTTCTGCATTTTCCGGAATAAATGATAATCGGATGGGGCTAAGTCTGGCGAATACGCCGGGTGTTGTACAGCTTCCCATCCAAGCGCTAGTAACGTATCCTTGACCGGTTTACCCACATGAGGCCGCGCGTTGTCATGGAGCAGTTTTACTGGTCGTTTTCCTTTACCAGAAAATGGACGTTTCTTCTCAATTTCTTGATTCACTTGCATCAATTGATGACAATAGCGATCGGTAGTAACTGTTTGACCAGGTTTGAGAAGTTCATAATACAATACGCTTTTCATATCCCACCATATGCACAGCATGACTTTGTTACAATGAACATTGCGCTTTGGCGTGGATGTTGTCGGCTCGCCGGGGTCAACCCAATGATATTTGCGTTTCGGATTATCAAAATAAATCCACTTTTCATCGCCGGTCACAATTTTCCACAAGAAAGACTTTCTATGTTGCTTGTTTTAAAGACTCACACAAATGTTAAGACGGCTGTTTTTATTTTCTTGAGTCAGAAAGTGTGGTACCCACTTTCTTCCTTTTCGAATCTTACCCATTGCTTTTAAACGATAAGAAACAGTTTGTTGAGTTACTCCAAGCTGTTCCGAAAGTTGTTTCTCCGTCTGACAAGAGTTTTCATCCAGCAACGCTTGCAGTTCCTGATCGTCCACCTTTACAGGAGGCCCCGTGCGTTCACGGTCACTAACATCGAAATCACCTTCTTTGAATCGCTTATACCAATACTCACATGTACTTTTAGATACAATGTTGTCTCCAAGAACAGAACATATCGATTCACACGCTTTCCTAACACTTTTTCCTTGATGGAATTCATAGCGAATGCAGTGTCTAATAAATAGCTTATCGGTCTGCATGTTTAATTTACAGAATTTATAGGTTATGTTTATGACTCCTTTACGTTTCGATACTACATATCAAGCGCCATCTATGATAAGTGAGCGGGACCTTTGAATTAATTTAGAATAGCTGTTATGATACAAAATCGAAGTGTCCTAAAACTTATTTGTACACCTAATAATTTGTCTTAAATACGAAAAAAATCACATCTTATTTTGTGAATTTTTTTGTATATACAATTTTTTATGAATACGTTTGCATTTACAGATTTTGATGTGAATTTTTTGTAAATATTTACATTTTTTGTGAATATTCACAATTTTTTCTGTGAATTTATTTGTATGTTCATAATATTTGTGAATACAAATAAGTGAATTATGAATAAATTTGTATTTACATTCACATGAAAATCACGATGTGAATAAATTCGTATTCGTATTTATAAATAGAATTACGCCCAACTCTGGTTGATGTCGTCTAAGCTTATACTCAAAGGACAATACAGAATCGATGTAAGGGATAACACTAGTCTAGCGGCAGAAAATAAGGCCTAACTTTGACAATTTATTTTGGGAGTATGAAAAAAGGTATACGATTTCTTTTGAGAGGGTTTATTTAGCACATATTAAAGTATAAAAAAAATTTGTTATAATTTTCATACAAAATGGCGGTGACATAGTCTATCTTGAAAAACATGCTTTCTACAAATAACTTCACGGGAGGACGTTTTTCTCGTAAAATATAAGACCTGGAACAAAAAACAAAAAAATTATTATCTATATATTATTAGCTGTGGGACTACGTAGGGATTTTTTTCTTGATCAAATTTTGAAAAAATGGCACACTTTGAAATAAACAAATCGACGTTTTGCCCAAAATAAAGCAGTAAATTGTTTACAAAAAAACGTTTACATTTAAAAAAAAACGGCAACGTACTTCGTTGGAGAATGTAATTATGAAGCTACTATCAAAATTTCAATTCGATCCATGCAAGGATGTTTGAGTAATCCATCCTCCTAGTCTGCGCAAAAAGTGGTTGCGAGAAAAACGGGTTTAAGGGGGAATATACCTTTGTGAGGGCAAAATCAAGGGTCATTTTTGACATTTTATTCAAGAAAATCAAAACAATACTTCTAAATTCGGTTTTTTATACATGTTAGTACAATTTTCAAAGTAAAAGAATGTTTTTTTATTTCGAAACTAAATGGCGGTGCAGTAGTCGATTAAAGAAAACTTCTTTTTTTTATAGTCCTCTACGCGCGTATTTGCACAGGTCATAATTTTCAAGCTAGAACAAAAAACGAAAAATATTTTGAAAGTAGACATAAAAAACAAGTCCAGTATGTAGGGGTTTTTCAAAATATTGATTTAAAAAAAGATGGCGTTAAATTAAAAAATAAAATCGTAAAAAAATCGGTCGAATATCGATCATAAAATTGTTAAATTTCAACTTATCGAAAAAAATCCTACGTACTGGGCTAGAAAATGTTGTCAAGAAGCTATAATTAAAATTCCACCTCAATCGATTGAAAACTCGAGGCGCTATGCATACGCCCGTGTCTAGAAACATAATTTTGAGAAAAATGCGTTTAAATTTTTAAATCATGGAAATTTCGTGTTTACCTTTAATCGGCGATGCCTGGACCATACAATTGTCCTTCTAATTCAAAATTCTCTTGCTCTTCTTCTTTACTCGAAGATGTAGAGAAAAAATGCAAAAAAAATTACAAACTATACTGTATAATTACATTCCCCCTTAAAGTTGTACGAGCAACCTGAAAAAAGTACGAGGCGCTGCGGCAAAATCGATAATTGACCCTTTTAAACAAAATCTTTCCCTGCAGGACCAATTGCATATTGTTTTTATGACCCCAAAGTATTTTTTAACCAAAAAAAACTAAATTTCCCAAATCCTACAGTAATGTAATCCCTTAACGGTCATTCGCACATTACATTTTCAATTCTTCAAAATCATTGGTCACAATATCCGCCTATATCCGAACTAGGCACTTTTGATTTCAAGTTTCTATGAAGGGAGGCCAGGGAAGTCGTTTCCTCTTACTTTCCTACATTTGTGCGCTTGTTCCCACTCAGCTGGGTGGAAAAAAAAACAGTCTGAATTGCACCAAACAATCTGAAGATGGAGAGTGAAAGCCGATATAAAGTGTGACGAAAGCCCGAAGGGAAATGCAATACTGGAAGACGAGGAAACATCGTTACTCACTTGCAAAAGAGAAGGAGAGTAAACTAAGAAGCTATATACGTCGTGACGAAGTGCTCCGAGCTCGAAGCCACTGCTTCCGCCCACAGTCTGAAACCGGCTAAATCTCCTCGGAAGCCCGTAATGGGGATAAGTAGCCGAGTTGAAGATAAATTATATTACGGGAGATATCCGTGAGAATGGGTAAACGTCATGACGACTATGGCCTTTTCGAAAGAGATTCCTGGTCCGCGAACGTACTTCGCCGTGAAGAAACGAAGGGCAGGAAACGCCAGGGCCGTCGCTTGACTAAACCGTGCTCGACGAAACGACAGTAGTGAGAGAGAAAATTGCCTCGTAATCTACGGCGATAAGAATATAGAGGCAGGATAAAAAAAACGCTGTAGAGATTTACCGGCAGATCATTGAGGTTCTTTAAAAGTAGATTAGCTCGAAGATAATTCAGTGGTGGTGACTTGAGTCGGTCAGACGGAGAGAGGGCATTGGTTCGTTGTGACGCAAGGCGATTTTTGGTAATCCGAACATTTGCTTATCTTTGAGTCGTCTGAGAGTCCACGGAGATGTGAACGTGCCACCATAGGGATTTTTAATCACAGCAGTCTCAACGAGTCATTGTAACTATACACTGTGAAAACAGCTTATTTATAGTTAACGGAGACTTTGTCCTTGAAATTTAGCGGGAGATGTTAGCGGCTCAACATGAGCAGCTAGAAGAAGAGGAGGGATGCTTCTATGGACCAGGCATTGCCGATTAGCGGTAATTATAAACTCATTTGTGTAAACACATTACAAAACTTTAAACGCGTTTTTCTTGAAAACACGTTTTTAAAAATGGCTGACATTCTCCTGACCGCTGTAATTAACACATCGACCTGAAATTTGGAGGGCATACTCAGAAAATATGTCTTCACGGAATGACGGATCGTTTTTTTCGATAGATACACTTTTGCATTTATTATTTATCTTTTTATGCGAAAAAAAACGCGAAAATTCGATTTTTTTTTAATTGCCGCCATTTTCCGAAATTTGTACTAAACGAAAAACCCATCCGTCATTCCATGACCAAAGGGTCACAGATTGATAATATGCTTTGAATTTGTGTTTCAGATCAACAAAGAGGGGGCAGTGATGTCAGCCGCTTACCTCACGCGATTTGAGGACCTGTTTTCGCGGAGCTGCAACGGCCGCCATTTTGGTGTTTTTTTTTTTTAATTTTTTTTAACGTTCTGTATATCATGAATGAAAGCAAGAAAAAAACCGCACTCAAAAAGCTTTACTCGTTTCCTTTAAAAAAAAAAAAATGTAAACACCTGAAATATGGCACTCCAAGGACAAAGTCTCCCTTAAGAAATATATTTCGTTGGTTCTTTCATTCAAATATTCATTAACTGTTACAAATAATAACAAATTTTCTAACTGTAATAAATAACAACAAATAATAACCAATAACTGTAACAAAAAATAACAAGTTTTGTAACAGTTGAACTGTACACGAATATTTCAAGAAATATTCGTGTTCTCGTGACAAAACTTCACAGCCATAGGATTTCTATGAAAACAATTATTTATTTGACCACTCTTATTTTTCTTAACTCATTAGATGTTTATGGTAATCGAATAACGAGTTGAAATTGTGATATAATAGTACAGTTCAAAGGAGTGGAGATTTGTATATTTATAATTAATATATTTCGATTTGGAGCCGTTAACGTTTAGTTACCTCAACTATCCTGTGTTCAATGCAAATGTAGATGTCGCAACAATTAACTGATCTTCATTCAAAACGACTATCTCGGCCGCATTTGAGCCAACAGTCACCCAGTTGACGCGACAACTTCTCTATTTAACGCAAATAAGGATTTATTAACTGTTAATTACTCTGTATTTAAGATTTTGGCCTGGTAGTTATTTGAGATAACAGTCGTACACTTACTACAAAATGAATATTAAGTGATAAATAAAAAAAATCTTCAGTCAAATTAAACATAGATCTGTTAGTAGTTAGAAAATAACTTAAAAAATCGACGACTCGTCTCCAATAATGGTTGGTCAATAGTTAACAAATCTGTACTTGAGATAAGTATCGTATATTTGGCACGACCGCTTACTTTGTACACTAGTGTGTCCCTTTGTCGTACAAGCTCGTTCGTGCGCAGATGCGACGTAGATACGATGGAGGTACAATGGGGACTGTGTGTGACCGCGTGGCCACTTACCTAAAGGATATCAGTTTGTGACCGTGAAAACGTGAACCGTTGCTTCTACTCGTGTAAACACATACAGTTCTATTCAAAAAGATGTTTTGAATCAGTTACTTTTGGTACACTTCCATTGGCTTTATCTAAATACAGAACATGAAATTAGAGAAATAGCTACACTCGGAAAGTTACTTAGGCCTTAGCCCACTGTAACGGATATGAAATCGTGTGCGAATTTAACATTTTTTTTGTTTGCATAAGTGATTCACTCATAAAATTAATTACTCATCTATTTAGTATGAGTATCAAGCTGTTAGAAAATATATATATTTTTTCGATGTACAAAATAGCCGACTACTCGAAACTTCTCGAAACAGCTTTTTTCCAATTGGGGTGACAAATAACTTCAACAATTTTCACTCGATTTACTTCGAATTTAAAAGTTATGTTCCTAATAGCATTTCGCAGAGAAAACTTTTCATTTTATGAGCAGTTATAACGGAATTTTTAGCTGAAAATTCATTCCTTAAGTTCAAATACCTACAACTTTTGAATAAAACAATATTTTTTAAATTCCGTACGTATAGGTATTCTAATGTAGATTGACGAGAATTTCTTGTGTTCTAGTTCAAACAATTTTTATGCTAATTGTCGAGCCTAAAAAAAGATAACAAAAGAAAATATTAGTAATCGGTCATTTTGTACATAAAAAAATATATATTTTCTAACAGCTTGATATTCATACTAAATAGATTTGTAATTAATTTTAGAAATGAATCACTTTTTAATGCGAAAAAAATTGTTAAATTCGCACATGATTTTTACCCGTTACTGTGGCCTAAGGCCTTAAACAATCGAAATGAACTGTCAACGGTTGTTCCTTGCATTGTAGACTTGCACATTAGCACTATGGGGCTACATTGATTCAACTGCACATTCATATGCCGACAATCATTGAATGTCCAAATATTCATTCTGTAACTTTACACGAATCTTGATTCGTGCGAATATAAAATATCGATCACTCAACTATCCTTTACATCTGGAACACCTTTTCTACTGATCTCATTCCATAAACACCTTCGTTTTAGGGGAAAAAAAAAGTATTTATAGTATATTAATACTAAGCATTGAGTTAGCCCACATGGAAATAAAATATATAAGAAATATATCGAAAGATACATAGAACATATATTAAATACATTTTTTACGAAAAGTTGGATATGTCAAGTATAATTTTGGATATGATTAAAAACCTATACGATATATAAATATAAATCCATTTAAGATACATCTTAAATGTATCAAAAATACAAACTGAATGTATGTTTTATATATTTTAAATATGGTTGGTTGAGCAACTTGAGTAACAGATGACGTTGCAAATGGAAAACATCTTCAAGTCGGTATCTCGCGAAGACCTAGCCGCACTAGCCGGAATAAATGATCGGACAAAAAAATTGAAGGTTATGTAATCTCGTAATTCTATTCGATTATCGCTCTCTATGCGAACGCAATTAAGTAATTGATCCGATAATGTTAGTTACTCTTGTAAATCCACACATTCCTCAATAAACTAACTCTGTGTATTGTGCGATATGCAGACGATACGAAAGTTAATTTAACAAGTAGAACTAGCTCAGTGGGGAACGTCCCAGCTCATCACTCAGAAGTCCCGGGTTCGAAACCATCTTACGGCGTATAAACGTCTGATATAATTTAAATTTGAACCATTAATATATTTGAACCGCAAACACCATACTCGTAATTAAGGACAAGAAAAAAATATCGTAAAAGGGTGCAATGATGTAAATAACGTCATAACAAAAATTTTAAAGAATATTTCAAGTATAGTTTAAATATATTTCAAGTATATCTTAAATACATGTTGAATATATTTCAATAATATTTGAAATGTAGTATGAACATATTTCAAGTATATTTTAAACGGACTATGAACATACATCGTGTATACTTTAGACGTATTTTAAATACATTTAAAATGTATTTCAATTATAAGTCGAATATAGTTAAAATACGTGTGTAGTATATTTTGAGGGTAATTTGAGTACATTGTAAGTATATTTTCAATATAGTTCGAATACACGTAACCGCCTATCCAACATATATATTTTTATATACATTCTGAAGATCTATTTTCGGCGAAAACTTTGATATCGCGAATATATTTTTAATGCATTTCCCGTATATATTGCATATATCTAATCTATATCTAAGATGGATAATATATATCTGAAATATATTTTACATCTTTTTTTAATATACTGAAAAATATATTTTTACATATATTTTATTTCCGTGTGGGAGACCAACTGTATATTGGTTGTCAAGAAAGGGTATGTTCTAATAAGTACCCATTTCTTAACTATTACCAAAGCTTTATTTGTGGCAATTCAGAGGCTCAAATGAATGATTCATTAACTGTAAGAAGATATTTATTTCGCCATATCCAACTTGACTATTTGTGAATAGCTAACAAATCCTGGCACATAGAAATATATTGTTTTCTCAGTGTAGACTTATTGGGAAAGGATATTCGGGTGATCCGAATTTGAACGCAGGAAGTTTGGGTTTCGCGTGAAATCGCCCACTCTCGCTGATTCGAAATTAAAGTTCTGCTTCCACTTCAACTCCTGTGGAACTTCACGAATTGAAAATAATTCAAGCCTCTGGCGCTCTTTTCCGGATTAGCCAAATGAGTTACCGATAGAGGCAGTTGGAACTCAGATGCGGATGGATACTTTCATCCGCATCGGTATCTTTGGAGGGCTGCTCTTTCGCTGAAGCCATCACTCTTCTGGTGGACCCACGTACGGTTTTTGTCTATTCGAAAGCGATTCGGCAAAGTCGGAGATCGGTCCCTGGCCACGAGGATCGTCATCGTCGAGATTTTTATTACCAACGGCGATTGGATCTTGGAGTTTGGGTATTGGCGATTGAATCTTGGAGTTTGGGTATAGGTTATTAATATATCTGCAGCGGATGGTCATGCTGTGGTTAGCTTTCCAATTAGCCCATGGCGATAGCTAGTCCGATGACGTTTAATGTTGCCCAAGGCTCGAATTAACCCAAATCTGCAGACACGGAGGATGGGCAGCGACGGAAATGCCACAAAATCGACGATATCCAATGGAACCTCATCATCCCTCAAATTAAGGGGCCAGTCCACTTTGAAAATTTCAAAAAATCGTAAGCAAGCAAGACTTGAAGAAATCGACGATGATGAGCAATCAGAAGGGATTTTGTACGGTGCAGGAATTGCCGATTGAGTTTAGGTAAGAGTTTTACATAGTATAAACTTCAAACGCGTTTTTCTCGAAACAACGTTTTCAAAATCTAGCTCCATCGTATCTCTAAAACTAATAAACCGATT
Organism: Ophion obscuratus; assembly: GCA_964007375.1. Lineage (NCBI taxonomy): Eukaryota > Metazoa > Arthropoda > Insecta > Hymenoptera > Ichneumonidae > Ophion > Ophion obscuratus. Next base: position 16,964,422 of record OZ023322.1, on the reverse strand, counting down.
CTCTTGAAATTTGAACCACATATTGTAAACATGATTCGCAACAAGATGACCCTCGATGGTTTTAAAATTTTGATTTTTACTCTTTTGTTTTGCGAAAAAATGCCAAAAACACGTTTTTTGACCTTTTTTCGTTTTTCATCTGCCATTTTATTTATTTATTGATAAAACTTTATATCCGAGGGTCATTTTGTAGCTGGTGTCATACTGAATTTAATGGACTTTGAGTTTTTGTTTCAGACAAGCCGTTGCCGAGTTGTGATGGAGCTACCTAGCCCATCTATTTTTGAGGCGGTACGTTAAACTATAGTTTTTGTACTTAAAAATGAATAAAAATGAATTAAACATTTTTTAAAATGTATTTCAAGACTTTATTTATCAAGCCCAACAACTTTTATATTCATGTCTTTTATAAAATCCTCAAAAAAAATCGGCAAAATAGCCTTTTTGGTGGCTCCAAAGTGGACTGGCTCCTTAAGGGGAGATATACATCTAGATGGTCGAGGTCGAGGATTTAGAAGCTATGAACATTCCCTCGACCTTAGAAGACGTACATTATGGGCCTGCCCACATGGAAATAAAATATATGTAAAAATATATTTTTCGATATATTAAACATGGATGTAAAATATATTTCAGATATATATTATCCATCTTAGATAAAGATTAGATATATGCAATATATACGGGGAATGCATTAAAAATATATTCGCGATAGCAAAGTTTTCGGCCAATATAGATCTTCAGAATGTATATAAAAATATATATGTTGGGTAGGCGGTTACGTATATTCAAACTATATTGAAAATATACTTACAATGTATTTAAATTACCCTCAAAATATACTACAAATGTATTTTAACTGTATTCGACTTATAATTGAAATATACTTTAAATGTACTTAAACTACATCTAAAATATACACGATATATGTTCATACTCCGTTTAAAGTAGACTTGAAATAGGTTCATACTACATTTCAAATACCATTGAAATATATTCAACATGCATTTAAGATATACTTAAAATATATTTAAACTATACTTGAAATATTCTTAAAAATTTTGTTATGACGTTATTTACATCATTGCACCCTTTTACGACATTTTTCCTTGTCATTAATTACGATTATGGTGTTTGCGGTTCAAATATATTAATGATTCAAATTTAAATTATATCTGACGCTTACGCGTCGTAAGGTGGTTTCGAACCCGGGATATCTGAGTGATGAGCTGGGACGTTCCCCACTGAGCTAGTTCTACTTGTTAAATTAACTTTCGTATCGTCTGCATATCGTACAACACACAATGTTAGTTTATTGAGAAATGTGTGGATGTACAAGAGTAACTAACATTATCGGATCAATTACTTAATTGCATTCAATTTTTTTTGTCCGATCATTTATTCCGGCTAGTGCGGCTAGGTCTTCGCGAGATACCGACTTGAAGATGTTTTTCATTTGCAACATCATCTGTTACTCAAGCTGCTTAACCAATCATATTTAAAATATATAAAACATACATTCAGTTTGTATGTTTGATACATTTAAGATGTATCTTAAATGGATTTATATTTATATATCGTATAGGTTTTACTCTTACCCAAAAATATCATTGGCATATCCAACTCTTCGAACCAATTATATTTAATACACGTTTTATATATTTTTCGATATATTTTTTATATATTTTATTTTCATGTGGTATCGATGATTCCATGTAAGTTGACAAATTTCGTGATTTATTCATTCCCAAATTTTCAAACGTGTTTTTCTCAAAACCACTTTTTTCAAATCGGTACCCAAAATTTTCCGAAAACCAATGAACCGATTGCCTTGAGGTTTTTTGTGGTTATTCTATACACCATTATCTAGTACTTGTCATAGGATTTTTTTCCGTTACTCAGTTTTTGTTTTATAGGCAAAATAATAACTAATTTTTGGCCCAAAAATCACTAGTTATGTTCAAACGTCCGTCATTTTATCATAAATCGATATTTTCAAAATCAGCTATGACAAGTACTAGATTATACTATCTAATTTAATAATCTTTTTGGTTTTTTTTTCAGATGATTTTCGAAGAAACGCCAGTGGGTAACTTATACACAGATTTTTTTACGACGCTCCAAGGATCATACAATATCCTTGTATATTTTTGATATTTTTAAATAAAGAAAATTAAACATATTTTTGAATGTATATACTTTTAGATAATTAAAACCCCAATCCGAAATTTCAAATAGTTTTCCTTGAAAAAATTCACAAAAATGACCTTTTTTCCGGCTCGTAGGTGTATATCTCCCCTTAACGATTTAGCTCATCCGCCGCGGTTCTTTTCAATCGACTTGCTCGCCAAGGGTGGAATGCCTTGGAACAGTGAAACTTTATATATGGCAGGTTGTTCACGTCATTCTGAAAATCGCATCAAACTCCATTCGCGAAAGTACGTAATACCTCGACTGTGTGCAGAGTGCCACGTAACCTGCTGTGCTCTCATGCTGTCTCGCTCGTCCTCCCACGCCATCCGCTTCCCTCATTCTTGCTCATCCTCAACCTCACCGATCCTGTCTCGGATGAGTGCCTTTTGACGTGCGTCAAAAAGTGAAGCGGCTTTGAAAAATCGGCGAGGAAAAGCTCGCGTTGTATACCGAGACTGTACAGGGAGTGTGTTGATACAAATATGTGAGGATGACGTAGGGTCTATACAGGGCGTTGGAAAGTCACGATGTACTCTAGTCTCATGCACAGGTCGATCGATCGTTCTGATGTGCTCCACTGTGGACTTCCTACCATACGTGGCACGCGAATGCTTTCGGGCTGCTTCGATTCCCTTTATTCCTCCCTGTGCCTTTCCTAACCCTCGACCTCTTCTGCCTACCTCTCTCTCTCCCTCTTACACTCCCTCCATCTTTCACTTACCGCAGACTCGAACCCTCTCTCTCCGAAAACAGCGCACCGGTACTTCTCCATGCACGTTTGTTTCCCACTACTCGCGCCTAACCTCACCTATATTTCGGTATACGGAAGGGCGCGTGAATTTAATTTCGCCCACGGCACGAACTAACCCAAATAGCCAGATGCCACCGTGACCTCACGAGCCTCCTCTGGCTAGCAATGCCTCGGAACACTTGCAAGCTCACGTGATTTAGGGAGCCTGAATGAAAAGGTTGATAAAACGCGTTTTTGGGGGTTTTTTTTCTAAAGGAAAAAATCAAGTGAGCTCAATAAACGTTGAGGCATCTTTTCATGTATATTTGAAATGTTAAAATTTTTTTTTTCAAGATGAAACAATAAATGACTGCAGATTTATCAACCTTATTCCATGTGCGTCTTGTCACTGTATTGGCGGGCGTGATAGCAAAAAAACTAAACGACCTATCGACTCAAACCTATGTTAATTTTCTTCAGTATGAATATTTCTTCTATTTGAACTAAAAAAACGTTGAAAAATATTTTTTTTAATAATTTTTATAGCACATTAAAATGTTTTTTTAACACATTTTTTTCAAACCTGAGAAAAGTTATAATTTCACGATTTTTTTCAGCCTTTTCTCAGTTCACCCAGAAGAAAAATATATGACGATTGATATTTTTATTGGTGTTTTTTTTTGTTTCAGTCAACAATTACGAACTGCATCTTTCCCGCCGATTGGAGACTGCAAGCAAGACGCACATGGAATAGGCTGATAAATCTGCAGTCATTTATTGTTACATGGTGAAATATTTTTTTAATAAATCTCAAATATACATTAAAAGATACCTCAATGTTTACTGGACTCACTTGTTGTTTTGCCTTCTAAAGAAATTCCGGAAAAAACGCTTTTTGGATCTTCTAATTCAGGCTCCGGCTTTAAGAAAATCCTTAATTTTTTTCCATCGCATCCCTTATTTTTCCTCCATCATTGACATTCGGCCTACTATTGATCAGCTCAGACAATTAAAATTGAGGTGTCATCCCTGTTCTATTTGAATTTAAGGGGAGAGATACCTTTCGGGAGGGAACAATTTCTGGAAGGAAATATGCCTTCACTATTTTTGAGACTTAGAGTATGTTTTATTACTAGTTTTAGCAGTTACATAGTGATTTTTTTATTTGTTAATCTTTAAAAATGGCGGAGGTATGTCATGGGCTTTTAAACTGCATTTTCAAAGCTGATGTGATGTATAGCTAAAAAACTAATCGACCGATTCTAATCAAATTTGGTATAAATCTTTCTAACCTTATTGTCGAAAACTTGACACTAAATGTTTTTCAAAATAAAATAAAAACGTATTGTTTTATTGAAAAATGTAGTCATTTTTTTGGAGAATTCGATCTTTTTGTTTCAAAGCGTACCATTTCATCAATTTTCAACATTTCTCACTTTTCCTGAGTTCATATTCTGCGTATGAGTGTTAAGGAGTAAGGCCACTGTAAATTTTTTGAAAAATCGATTTTTTTTATTGGCTTAAAAAATAGTTTAAACCCTCTAGTTTAAAAATAGTTTAAATCCTTTTAACTTCTTTTTTTAATTTTTTCCAATAAAAAACTATTCGCAAAACTTTAAACGCGTTTTTCTCGAAACATGGTTTTTCAAAATGGCACGCAGCATAACTCGAACAATTTTCATTTTTTTTACTTGAAATTTTAACCAGATGTGAACATTTACATTATCTTGAGAATGTCGATCGGAATTTTCAAGAACTTTATTTATTGATTTTTTATTAACAAAAAACTTGCCGTTTTTTTCGTCAAAAATCAATTTTTTTTTCAAACGCACGCCAAATCCACAAAAATTGATACTTTTTAAAATCCGATCGACATTCTCTAGCTATAGCCCTCTAGATTAATGGTTTTTTTTTGTTCTAGATTCAAAAGTGCACCAGTGGTGCTGCGTGCCGCGGAGCCCTGGAAGCAAAACATGTCCCGGGAAGATAGCTGTGGAACCGCCATATTGTTTTTTTTTTACTGTAAAAAAATTTTATAATAAAGTTTAATGTATGCCCGATAACACCATTAAAAGTTTTTTTTCAAATACCTTCAATTTCGGGAGCAAAAAATTAGTGAAAAAACCTTTTTTTTGGGCCGTTACAGTGGCCTTACTCCTTAATGAAAGAAAAATTTTCGCTGATTTTTTTTCAGATTAATACCGGCGACGCTAAGTGTCACGCCGTCCGACTACATCCGCCGCAGCCCGTTTGAATATTTTTAAAGTTTAATTTTTTAAAATACCATGTAAGCGCCGAAAGTAGTAATAAAAAATACCCTACGTCTCGAAAAGGATGAAGAAATATTTCCTTTAAAAAAAACGTGAAAATCAGCAATTTTTTTATCGTCTAAGATATCCTCCCCTTTAATTATCTCCCCTGTCCAATTGCAATTAAACTTGCACCCTCTAATGCTGTCGTAGTGAACAGTGGACAATTTTCAAAAATATTATTACGAATTCCGACTGAACACAGAGTATACGAAGCAAATGTACATGGGGCAAATTTTACCGATCCTTTGAATTTCATCTCGTTGTTACGAGGGATACGCGGACCGAGTGCACGCATTCGACAGCTTGATGGCCCTAGCCGAGACTCACATATGCAAGAGGAAAAGACCGAGGGAATCCGGCGCAATAAAGGAGATCGCGTTCCCCGAGGATGCTGAGAGCACTTTCGTATGCCACGAAGGCGCTTAGTATATTTACGAGCCTGGGGCAAAGAAATTACCGCGATACAGGGTGATTCACGAAATACCCTTCATGCTGATTTCACATGGAGATTCAACTATTCCAAAGTACTCAACCTTGCTTCTTTACTCGAGATATTTTTTTTTGCTCGAGCATTATAATAATTACGAATTTTTGGTGCGTTTTATTAAACGTAAATAATTATTTTTGCACTTGATGCGAATATGCAATCATATAAATCACGTCGAACATAAATGAGTAACGTTTACGAGAATTTTGACTCTTTCATCCCTTACCCAAAAAAGTGCGACAAAAAAATGTGCGATTCATCACACGAATCACGAATCAGTAAAGTTTACGATAAATTCGACATTTTCATCCCCCATCCAAAATCGTGCAACAGAAAAAATACACGTTAAACATAAATCAGTCGAGTTTACGAGAAATTGAGACTCTTTCATCCCCCTTGTCAATTCTATTATCCAAACCTTGAAGTTTGCCGGATTTGCTAGTATATATAGATACAGCGTCGCCAGAATCACGCGGGAGAGTTTAATAACGAAATTCCTTGACTAATAATCGATGTTGATACGGTAAAGTGTTGTGCTCCAAAGTAATTAAATAACTTTGACGCGAGGTTAATAATCTAACACTTATGGCAAGTATCGCCGGGTGCAAAAATGTTTTTCAAAAGTATTTTGGAGTCTGACACAATGTTTGATTTTTAAGACTTTTATTGATTAAATAAAAGTCTTTTAAAATAACAAAATCTTTGAAATAAAAAACTTATATCGATAAAATTAAAATAAAAAACTTTTATTGATCGAATAAAATCAAAATAAAAGACTTTTATCGATCGAATAAAATAAAAAATTGGTATCAATAAAATAAAATTAAAATAAAAGACTTTTACTGATAAAATAAAATACAAATAAAATACTTTTGTTGATAAAATTAAATAAGAATAAAAGACTTTTGTTGATAAAATTAAATACAAATAAAATACTTTTGTTGATAAAATTAAACAAGAAGACTTTAGTTGACAAAATTGAATAAGAATAAAAGACTTTTATTGATTAAATAAAATAAAAATAAACGACTTATATTGATAAAATATAATAAAAATAAAATACTTTTATTGATAAAACAAAATAAAATAAAAGACTTTTATTGATAAAGTAAAATAAAATATATTCCATTGATACAAAGCTAAGTATCCGACTTATGGAATAATAAATACCTAAACAATTACAACTTTCTCGTTCCAGATTCAGATGCTGCTCACTTAGTGCCCATCTTCTTCGCTCTATATATTGCGGTTACGTGCAAACTTCTCCCATACTTTTATATTCTCACAGACAGGGCCGGTGAGAGCGGGTGCGAGGAAGAGAGTGAGACGGGGGCTTGCAATTCATCTATGGCTGTGAGGTCGTCGAGTGAACCCACACACCACGAGCGATCGTTGTTCCGAGCAACCCTGGAGAGATGGGCAATCATAGTTTCCGGGACTTTCCCGCTCCCGGAGTAGAGCCGCTTAATAATTGGAATAGTTTGCCTCGAGGAGGTTCGAGGGGATGAGAGCCGAAGGCGAGCGAGGACGTCGTCTACGGTTTGACTGGAAGCGGCCGTTACCGACCAAGATCGAGAGGAAGAGCACGAAGGAACTGTGCCCAAAGGACGACGAGGGATGAGATCGCGGAATTTAAGCGCTCCAGGCAGCGAGCGAACGGAAAGAGAGGAGCACGGGAAATAAAGAAAGCTACGACTTTGGTATTGGTTAGAAAAATGAAGAGATAAGACGACAGGGGAAAAGAGGAAGAAAGGAGTCGCGGAAAGAATAAAGCCGATGGAAAGACAAGGCGGAGTTTGAAAACTAAATACCTTTTGTTCCCTACAAATATCTTTCTGCTGCGAGCTTTCGAGATCTTTTTCGCCAATAAATATCGCCTTTGCCGTAGTCTCGTCGGCTCTCAGATTGTGCACCGAAAGGATCTAACAGTTTTATACCTTTCCGTAATTCTATAACATTCTTATTCTACTTCGATGTCTCGTTGCTTCAAAGTCTGGCCTGATATCCGGTTGTTCGAAAAAATAACCTTATCATTGGACAATCGTAAATTCAATGAAAGCTCAATCACGTGACACTGTGCTTAATAAATTTTCTTTCAATTATAATTGTTTGGGTTTGTTGGGTGAATTTTCGCATGCACTTTCGAAGCGTAGGGCCAAAGCAGAGTTGGACGTAATTCTATTTATAAATACGAATACGAATTTATTCACATCTTGATTTCAATGTGAATATAAATACAAATTTATTCATACTTTACTCATTTGTATTCACATGCATGCATACAAATTGTATTCACAAATATTCTGAACATACAAATAAATTCACAAAAAAATTGTGAATATTCACAAAAATGTGAATGTTTATAAACAATCCTGGGAATCAAAAATAATTCACATCAAAATCTGTGAATGCAAATGTATTCACAAAAAATTGTAAATACAAAAAATTCACAAAATAAGTTGTGATTTTTTTTCGTATTTCAGACAAATTAAAATCAAATTCACAATGATTAGATTCAAATTTACACCAAAAGTGAGTTCTTACGTATTTTGAGAGAAAACATTGCGTCGAGGCAAAGAAATTTTTGCAAAAAAAGTTGTGAGTTTCAAATATTACATTATGAATATGAAAAAAATCACAAAATGAGTTGTGAATTTCCTCAAGTTGAAGAAAATTAAAATCGAATTCACGACAATTATATTAGAATTTACACCACAAGTGAGTCCTTACGTATTTCGAGAGAAAACATTGTGTTGAACTCAACAAGTCAGAACTCACTTTTGGTGTACATTTTATTCGAATCATTGTGAATTTGATTTTAATTTGTCTTAAATACGAAAAAAGTCACAACTTATTTTGTGATTTTTTTCGTATTTGCAATTGTTGTGAATCTATTTGTATTCACAGATTTTGTTGTGATTTTTTTAATTCACAGGATTTTTTGTAAATATTCACATTTTTTGTGAATATTCACAATTTTTCTGTGAATTTATTTGTATGTTCAGAATTTTTCTGAATACAATTGTATTTCTATGCATGCATGTGAATAAAAATAAATTCGTATTCACACTTGTGAATACGAATTTATTTGTATTCGTATTTACAATAAGTGAAGGATGAATAAATTTGTATTTATATTCACATGAAAATCACGATGTGAATAAATTCGTATTCGTATTTATAAATAGAATTACGGCCAACTCTGGGCCAAAGTGGGAACAGTGGGAACAGTGGGTACACTGAACCTTTTCTGTTTCTCAAAAGTGGACATGTATATATCTGCGTTTTTTCACATTAGAACCGCCCTCGGATGCCAATAGGTGTGAATCTGTCTGTGAGTCGCTCCCGCGCAATTCGGTTGTGAGAGGTGATTTTATATTATTTTTTGTGTCAAAAGTTGAACAACCTCCTGAGTTTGTATGTTTTTTGCTTCTTTACCTATCGCAGTTATGTTCGAAGTCATTGTTCTCCCATAATATACAGCGATATTGCGGTATTTGAGCATTGTGTTTGTTAGCCTAACAAAAATAGAAACTTGTCAGTGGCCGCTTTAGAAAAGAAGAGCGGGTCGGTACACAGTGGGTCATTTTTTCGAGGTACACAGCGGTAAGTCATGATATGAATCTTTTCGCTTTGTGATTTAGATAGGTACTGGTACTACCTCATTAGGTAGGTACTCATTGATGATTAATATTTAATAAACTATTGTGATGGATCACATAATATGCTGTTTTTTTAAATTAATTTTTCAATCGTTTTCTGTACAATACTCCCCATTGTATAGAGAAAAGCACTCCATTACCTACAAGTGTACAGTGTATCGGGGTAATTTTCTTCAAATTTTGCTTGATTTTGCAATTTTTTGACTGTGATATTAGGCATGTTTCACTGTGTACACCCCCAAGTACACAGTGGATCAAATCCCATTTTTTTTTAATGGTTATAATCTCAATATGTATTGGGTTGAGGCGTTCCGTGTCTTTTAAGGGCGGGGTAAAGTATTAAAATTTGTTTTTCTTCATTTTTTCATTTTTTAAATGAATGCATAATATATCAAGAATATTGTGTTAAAATTTCAAGTCGATCAGAGTAAAATTGACGAAGTTATGAGTATTTGAGCGTCTATTGCTCCATGCCGTTCTCTTCTCTTCTGCGTTTTTCAAACCGTTTTTCTGAGACTTGTCATATTTGAAGTCCGTGTGCACGATAACTCAAAATCTACTGGACCAATCGCTTTGAAATTTTGCACAGTACTTCTTCACATAATTCACCAGGTATGGTCGAGAGCTTTTTTGTTTTTTTTTTTAATAATTACTAATTTTTCAACAACAAATTAGCCGATTTTTTTTAGCGAAAATCGGGTTTTTGGCTCCCAAGTGCTACGAAAAATCGAAAGAAAAAAATCCTCTCGTCATTACCTCGAGAAACATCTCCTTTAACAAATGCATTTTGATTTTTTTGTTTCAAATGATTCTGTTGCGAGTTATGGTGCACACCGCAAACCAACTTTTTTTCGAGGCGCCTCCGGGGTTTAATTTTCACTCGCTCAATTTTGAATATTTTGCAATGCAAATTTAGGAGAATGTTGTTCAAATATTACTTTATTATATGTAAATTTTTCAATAAACGAACACTATTCGTTACGCCAAAAAAAAAATCTTAAAAACATGCTTTTTTTTCGCCGAATTAACTTTACCCCGCCGTTAACAAAATGAAGCAATTGAACACACCTCACGTTTAGTGAAGGTTTCATTGAGATGGTGTGAACGGTTAGGCAGCTGCAGACCTCTGAAAAAAAATGAGCCACTGATCCCACTCTGACCCTAGTCCTCGCGCTCTTAATCTCACACATGTCATTTCACTATTTCCGGTTCCTTAAGGGGTTACGTGCGTTTAAAAATTTCAAAAAATCAATTTTTTTATTTTATTATATAATGGTACAATATGTCTAGAATATTCTCCGAAAGTTTTAATTCAATCGGAGTAAAAGTCTAGGAGAGAAATTCTTTGGGAATTCCCCTCGTTGGGAAAGACCGGCCGAGAGCAACGCAGGTATATCGCATTTTTCTCAAAACACTATTATTGAAGTTGGTGAACACGATTTATAAAAACTAATGCACCAATCTTATTAAAATTTTGCACACTTCTTCAAAATAGCATTGAGTAGTAATTGAACGAAGGTTTTTTTTTCTATTACAACTAATTTTACAAGGTTATACGTAGTGTAAGTTGTACCAAAAATTAAACTATTTTGCATAAAACTCTGCCAAAAATTCAAATTAATTTTTTTTTAACAATCCTTCGTTCAACCACGAGATATACTTATCTACTAGCAGAAAAAGTTGGTTTTTTAAATTTCGGATGAAGCTATCATGAGTTATCCGGACGACCACGAGGACACTTTTTTTAGGAGTCTCCGGTAACCAAGTACCACCGGCTGAATTTCCCAAATTTCCCAGAAATTCTTCTTATGTAAACCGATGAAAAATTCACTATAGAATAACTAAAAAAAAATTAAGGGATGACTCGCCTTTCTTTGAGGGGTTGTTTCCCCCCTTAAAAGGTTTTTTTCCGCAGATGAAAAAAATATGTGTCTAATAGTTTCCAATGCTTCATCACATATATGAGTTTTAAGAAAATCGAAGGCAGACACTTAAGGGGTCTTCTCCCTTTCGACGCTAAAAAGGCTATTTTCATTAATTTTTTTGATAGGTTCATATTATAGATATTAACATAAAAGTTGTTACACTTAATAAATACACTTTCGAAATACATTTTTTTTAATCTTTTTCAAGACACTATTTATAGACGAAAATGGTGGTTAAAAAAATGTCCTAAAAAATTGTAGGTCTGCGCTGTCGATGAAATCTCGGAGATGGAACATCCGAAACTAAAAAATCAAACGGTTTTAGATTCAGTATGTTAATGGCTATAACGCATATCATACGATTTTTTATGTATGCATAAATGACAAAATGGCGAACATTTTTCGAAAAAAAACGTGTTTTTTCATCGTTTTTGGCAAAAAAAGTAGTAAATATTAACATTAAAAAAAAGGTCTTGATATGCGCTATAGCTATAGTTGTAAAGAATATGTGGTTAAAATTTCATAAGGTTCGGTTCCGTAGTTTCGAAGATTTTATCAACAAGCCGTCGAAAAACGTTGTTTCGAGAAAAACGCGTTGAAAGTTTATTTGGGTTACATAAATACATCGAAATTTTTTTAAATGTATTTCGAAAGTGTATTTATTGAGTGTAACAACTTATATATCCATATCTATAATATAAACCTAGCAAAAAAAATCATGAAAATAGCCTTTTAGCTTCCAAAGTGAGAAGACCCTCTAAGTGATGTTCCTCGTCAGGAAGACCGCCTTCTGTTCAATAGTCGCAAACAGTCCAGGGTCGAGCGACCGCCCATCCAAATATTGGATGAAATTTCAAATCTCGCCATCTGCGAATTTTCGAGCGAACAGATACCAAAGAGACGCCTCGAGCAGGGCTTATGATCCTTGACCTCTCGAACAGTGGACGTATCGATCCTGAAACTCACTTTTCCTTAACTCCCAAAGTTACTTAAAGTTACTTAAAGTAAGTCTCTGCACTGCGTGTATTTTGGTGCAGTTTTTTTTCGACGTTGTTCAGATCCTCTCAACTCCCTCCACGAGGAAGAGAAAACAGGAGGAACAAAAAGATGTGAAAAGGACGCGAGCGAGGGAGAATGAGAGAGCAGGAGAATGGAGAACATAAAGATGGAAAATAAGATCAAATAGAAGATAGCGAGACGACTGTGTCCCAGAGGGCAAAATGGCACGAAATGTGAGTATAGACATCGATATCCTCATGCGTCCTGAAAGACCATGCGGCTTGAGGTCGCGGATAGTCTCGGGTCACCAAACATCGTGAGACTAATAAAGAGTGGAGGCTCAAGTTCGTGATTCCCCCGGGTAACGTGGGCAGAGCTTTTCCTGGATCGTCCCGGATACCTAGCACCTGTCAGGGTCATAGGCAACGAAAAAAACTCGAGCTTGGATCACACTCGACGAATCGGATTCACCTTCCATACTATGTCTCTATTCCACGCGCAAAAACACCCACTGTTGTCTTTTGGCTTGGAAACTCTTGATGTTTTTTTTGTGTGCTGTGCGACAGGACAAAGTCTCGATGGAAAATGGACCATCGAGAAAAACGAGGCTTAAACTCGGGAATTTATTTAAATGTATACATCACGTTTTTCCTCTGAGCTTAGTGTTTTTCTTAAGGGGTTATGCCTAGTTGTAAAAGTTGAAAAATAACTTTTTTTCGAAATCAATATGTTTTGACAGTACATAATCTTTTAAATGTTCTCTGAAAATTTCGAGTCGGTCAATTTTGATCGGGTCAAAATTGACAGGTTTATAGGCTGTTATGTTGACGCTCAGAATGTCGTTTGAAACTTTGAAAAACTCAAGGGGCGAGCTCGTGAAACCATAAAAAAACATATATCACTTTTTCCTCGGAGCTTAGTTGTTTTCTTAAGGGGTTATGCCTAGTTGTAAAAGTCGACAAATCACTATTTTCAAAACGAACATGTTTTTACGGTATATCATCTTTTAAATGTTCTCTGAAAATTTCAAGGTCATCGCATCAAAATTGACAGGTTTTTAGGCTGTTATGTTGACACTCGGTGCGTCGTTCTAAACTTAAATAAAAACCCGCGGCGCGAGCTCATCAATCCACAAAAAACGCATATATCACATTTGTCCTCTGAGCTTAGTTTTTTTTCTCAAGGGGTTCTGCCTAGTTGTAAGAGTCGAAAAATCGCTTTTTTAGACCAAAATGTTTTGACAGTATATCATCTTTTATCGATTCGATATTCCGCAAATTTTATCCTTGAGATCACTAATATACTAACGAAATCTTTTTGATTTTTTTGTATTAGAAAACCAGGTTCAGGGCATTGCTCACCGAAAAAAGACGGTTTCGAGATTTAATTGAATTGATTCAATTGATTCAATTGACTTAATTAAACTGATTGATTGATTTAATTGAATATTTTCACACAATAAAAATTAGAGAGTGTTTTTCAGATGATGCTTTTCCAAATACCTATCTTTTTGTAGAAATTTATCACCACGATTTTCTATTTTAACAAACCCCAAAATTAAGCCCTTTTTGACTGTGACAACTAGGCATAATCCGATGGGGAAGAGACAAGATCGTAAAAACAAACGACGATTATATTTCCTCAACCCTCCGCTCCTCTCGATCGGGTTGTTAATTATTGATACAGGATTTTTCCTGATTCGAATAAAAAATGGATCGTGCACTCATTGTAGTGTCTTGCGATAGATGCATTCAAGTTACACAACTCCAAACAACTTGTTAAAAATACCGAGGCGAGTCGAGGGTTTCCTGGCCTTGGAAGGTTTCCAATGAGGAAACAAGCTACCAATAAAGAACCGAGCGTCACCATCAAACCCGCGATCAATAATGTACCGGCCATTACTGGGATTGCCTACTTGGGTGAAAACGCAATTGAAGATTTTTATCGTAAATATTGTGCAGAAACTTTGCACACCTTGATTGAGTCTTCCGATGGATGGCGCGCGGTATACGACAATAAATTCAAACGAATCGAGTTGTTTTTCATCCGCGACTAAACGTCGATCAAACGGATAAGATAAACGTGAGGAAGAAACGCGGGAACATCGCTGAACAGCCATTAGCCTCAATTACATCAAAATACTGCGGAAATGAGATTTTTATACATCTTTCGTAGTTATTGCCGGTTTATTTGGGGAATGACGAGGGTGTGAGTAACGCCGAAGGGTTCGGCACTGGATATACGGATAGCTCGAAAATGGAATGATGTGGAAGTCTCAATCGAAGGAGCGGTTGTCCGAGTATCGAGCGAGGGCAAACGTTCTCGTCCAATTCCACCCTACATGTGTGTCCTGGGAGCTTGATAATCGAAAAAAAAGTTCCAGGGGTCTCAGCGACCACGAGGATGGTCATGAAGATAGCTTTTCCGGTACATCCCCGATTCTATAAATACACATGAGCCGAAAATACAGGTGTCGAATATGCATGAGGCCACCTACTTTTGTGACCTTTCGTGAGTATAAACTTACCTATCGTTTCGTTGATACACTCTGAGAAAAGACCATGCTATTTATGCAAAATGCCCATGGTAAAAGAGGGAATAGTGAAATTCCTCATTGTTTATTGATAACGCAATCATAGTATGGTTAACACGAATATAAGCGAAAATTATACCCAAACATGCGATTTGGGTGGCGTGTTTGACTATCTATTATCCCCGAAATTATTATTCACCATTGTGAAAAAATTGACAATATCGATATGGTAAATTCACTGCTATAACAAAATCGGCCTAGGGGAGACCGAGGAGGGTTGTGACAATTTTTACTTAAAAGAACATATCTCAATAACGAAACATACCACGATTATGAACTCTATGCCTCAATATATCTCAGTCCTTCCTCTTTTAAAAACAGTCATCAAAGTTAGTTAAATTTATAAGGTTTCGCAGAAAATCCGCGAAAACTGAAACCCTTTGTCACAACTCTCCTATCACCGAGGTAAGTCGTGACAGGTACCGAGGTAAGTTGTGACAGCTGTGTATCTAGACTATATTTGATAGATAAAAATACTTTTATCTGAATTACAAGCAAAACACACTTTTATTTTTGCACAAAAGTACTTTAATTATCATCAGACAGAATTGTGCTACAATAACACGAATTATTAACATAACGAGTATTAATAAGTAATTATGGCATAATAACGAGACCAGTCGTTTTAACATCAGTTAAAAATCTTAATAATAAACGAACATTACATATAAACGCAAAAAAACATTGGAAAAAGCATGTAAAATAAGCTAACCAGAAAATAAACTTAAATAGGAGAATTGTGACAGCGTGTCACAACTCTCCTTGGTGCCAAAAATCGCGACCTGGTCAGAATAATAATTCGTAATCTCGAAACAAGATGCAAACACAGCGAGACAATGTTACGCTTTGAAACTTCAAACACCACACAATAAAAGAAAAAATAGCAAATTCGCATGACTGTAATATATTACAATATAAATACAATCAAAATTTTGGTAAAAAATTTACTTTTCGGTTTTTTTTTTATGCAGACGTCGTACTGACGCAACCGCTTGCCGTGCGTCTCCGGCGCCTACTGCGTGAAGTAGTGCGCCTCTAAAGAAAGTATCATGCGCTGTTGCCAGCTCGCTAACGGCCATAGGTTCCGAGAAATACTCCCTGTCACAACTCTCCTCTTTCACAACTCTCCTCGGTGTCCCCTACAAATGCCAATGTTGTATACTGTACGTTAAGTTTTGTTGTCAAACTTCTACTATTCTTTTCAAGTTTGTTCAATTCTTATGGTTAACATTAACGTTTTTCGAGTATAATTCGTTGGACGACCTTATGAAAACTAGTCGAAAAAAATTATAGTAAAGTTTACTTATAGCGAAGACGTAAATCATTTGCAGTTCGAGCAACCGCAGTTTAAGGGACCTTCGCAGTGTAAAACTTTCGAAAAATCGATTTTTTGTATTATCCGATAGTATACACTGTTATAAACGTTCTGTTCAATTTTTGTATCGAAATTCGAATTATTTCGCTCGCTACAGCCTTTCTTAGAAAAAGTGATTGGAGCGTGAGATCGCGCACTCCGAACTTTAAGGGGCCAGGCTATTTTGAAAATTTCAAAAAATCGAAAGCAAGCAGGACTTGACGAAATCGACGATGATGAGCAATCAGAAGGGATTTTGTACGGTGCAGGAATTGCCGATTGAGTTTAGGTAAGAGTTTTTCATAGTATAAACTTCAAACGCGTTTTTCTCGAAACAACGTTTTCAAAATCTAACTCCATCGTATCTCGAAAACTAATAAACCGATTCTCTTGAAATTTGAACCACATATTGTAAACATGATTCGCAACAAGACGACCCTCGATGGTTTTAAAATTTTGATTTTTACTCTTTGTTGCGAAAAACTGCGAAAAAAACGCGTTTTATTTATTTTTTCGTTTTTCATCTGCCATTTTTTTATTTTTTGATAAAACTTTATATCTGAAGGTCATTTTGTAGCTGGTGTTATACGGAATCTAATGGACTTTGATTTTTTTGTTTCCGACAACCTTTTTCGTGGCTCCAAAGTGGACTGGACCCTTAACGCTTTTTTTCTCGGAATGGTGTTTTTTGAAAACGGTGGCCACTCTCAAAGGAAGAGTTTTGAAGCTATACGTTTGAAATTTTAACACAACATTCTCCACCTCATTCCAAATGATGCTTTGGAAGCTTTTTTTAAATATTCCTATTTTTTTTGCGAAAATCTGTCGATAAAAAGCTAAATTTTATACTTTTGTTCGAAACGCCGCAATTTTTTAAAATTTTACTAAAAAAAATCCTCCATAGGAACATAGCGGCTTTCCTACAGATGAATAATCATTTTGAAATTTTTGTTTCGGATAAAATTTGCGGCCATAATCCTGGCCAGAATGGGACACCATTTTTTTCCACGCAATTATCCGCAAATAAAAACAATGTTAAACAATAAATGAGAAAATTAAAAAAAAACATTTTGTATTCTTTATCGGTGGTACAATTTGTAGAAAAAATTAGACCGATTAGCTTATCCTATCCACCAAAAAAAAATAGGCGACACGTATTATTTTATATCTGCAAAACCCGATTTTCAAGGAGCTAAACGCACCCTCGAAAATAGGGGTGTTTTTCGTTTTTCATGTGAAATTTGTTGTTATCTGCAGTGTTCATCTCTAATGTATAGTACACGGAAAAATAAACGTTGTTGCAATTTGAATTTTTTTCATATCTCGTACCGTTAAAACGTTATCGACGAAAAACGAAAAATACCCCTATTTGTGAGGGTGCGTTTCACCCCTAAACATCGGGTTCCGCAGATATAAAAAAAATACGTGTCGCCTATTTTTACTCATTCTATAACCATGCCAAATTTCGTCGCAATCGGAGAGTTCGTCCTCGCGACCTTTCCATTCAGTGTACGAACACAGTAACGATTAATCTGGATGTTGCTGACGTTTGCATCCTTGCAGTCCTTTCTTATCTTCTCTTTTTTCTTAATTTTTATTGTGATCCGGGATAATTTTTTATGCATACAAGTTGGAGGCCTCTAACGTGGATCTTAAGGGGGGAGATATATCTTTAGGCAAGGAAAAAAATTGCTGATTTTGATGTTTTTTTTTTTCAAAGGAAAGATTTCTTCTCCATTTTTGGAATTTAGGGTATTTTTTATTTCTATTTTTGGCTGTTACATGGTTTTTCTATCAATCTTAAAAAAATGACGGAGGTTTGATACTATCTTCTGAACTGCATTTTCAAAACTGGCGTGACGTATAGCTAAAAAACTAACCGACTGATTCTGATGATATTTGTTATAAATCTTTCTAACCTTATTGTCTAAAACAGGACCCTAAATGTTTTCGAAAATTAATAAAAAGTATTTTTATGGCAAAATGTAGCCATCTTTCGGAAAATTCAATCTTCTTGTTTTAAAGCGTACCATTCCATCGATTTTCAATATTTCTCACTTATTCTTGGTTCATATTCTGCGTATGAGTGTTAATAAAAGAAAAATCTTCATTGGTTTTTTTCGGATTAATCCCGCCGACGCCACATATCACGCCGTCCGACAACATCCGCAAATTTCATGATTTATTCATTCCCAAATTTTCAAACGCGTTTTTCTCAAAACCACGTTTTTCAAATCGGTACCCAAAATTTCTCGAAAACCAATGAACCGATTGCCTTGAGGTTTTTTGTGGGTATTCTATACACCATTGTCTAGTACTTGTCATAGGATTTTTTTTCCGTTACTTAATTTTTGTTTTATAGGCAAAATCATAACTAATTTTTGGCCCAAAAATCACTATTTATGTTCAAGCGTCCGCCATTTTGTCATAAATCGATATTTTCAAAATCAGCTATGACAAGTACTAGATTATAGTATCTAATTTAATATTTTTTTTGATTTTTTTTTTTCAGATGATTTTTGAAGACACGCAAGTGGGGATACGCAGATTTTTTTTTCGACGCTCAAAGGTTCATGCAATATCCTTGTATATTTTCAATATTTTTAAATAAAGAAAATTAAACATATTTTTTAATGTATATACTTTTACATAATTAAAACCCCGATCCAAAATTTCAAATAGTTTTCCTTGAAAAAATTCACAAAAATGACATTTTTCCGGCTCCTAAGTGTATGTGTATCCCCTTAAGTCTCAAAAATGATGAAGACATTCCTTTAAAAAAAAATCCTAAAAATCAGCAATTATTTCGTCGCCCATAAGTACCCCCCTAAAAAAGGTTTGCCAAAAAAAGTGGTTAAAAAATTCTTCTCGTTGCGTTTCAACGATGCAAAATTCAATATATCACGAATTTCGACGTTAAGAATTCGTCACAAAAAACCTACAAGCGAACGATACTTCAAAAATCCTATCACGAGCAAGCGAAAGAAAAATGTCGAAGGACGGTCTGCAAAATACCGATGATTCGTCCGTAATGCCATTTAGTAAATTTGACTATGTCAAATTTTATTTATTGATCTACTCTACCGAACCAATAGCTCCGTATCGAGCTGCAATAACGAGCAAAAAAACGGACTTTTTCATTTCGTCCAACGAGCAAGAGGAAGACTGAAGTTCCAGTTGATGTCACCCACCTATGAATATGGAGCCCGGCTACTGTCTCCTCTCGAGAAAGTTTTCATCGCATCAACGATGCGATTGAGAAGTCAATGGAGTGAAAATATAGGAACTAGGTTATCCCGCATACAACTGGAGCATCCTTGAATATTCCTCCCTTTGACCCTACATCCAAGCGGACGTGAACACCCCGAATACTTTTTCGATGACGTTCACCGGTTTGGCCAAATCCCTCGATCATTTTTTTTTGCCCCGCAGGGCCCTCGCTATTCATTCACACTTTCGACGCTGACGTCGTTGAAAAAACTCGCTCGTCGCGGCTTATTCGACGATTTTCCAGCAAGCCCAGCATTTTTGCAGCGACTTCGTCATTTTATTTTTCTCTACGCTTCATTCGACGCGAAAACGAAGTACGCACAGGCGTAATCGAGCGGAATATATGTGACACGATCGCGAGTTCACAGTGGTGTTACCCCTTAAGGGGTCCACTTTGAAAATTTCAAAAAATCGAAAGTAAGCAAGTCTCGAAGAAATCGACGATGATGAGCGATCAGAAGGGATTTTGTACGGTGCAGGAATTGCCGATTGAGTTTAGGTAAGAGTTTTTCATAGTATAAACTTCAAATGCGTTTTTCGCGAAACAACGTTTTCAAAATCTAGTTCCATCGTATCTCTAAAACTAATAAACCGATTCTCTTGAAATTTAAACCACATATTGTAAACATGATTCGCAACGAGATGACCCCCGATGGTTTCAAAATTTTGATTTTTACTCTTTTTTTGCGAAAAACTGCAAAAAAAAAACGCGTTTTTTTTACTTTTTTCATTTTTTATCTGCTATTTTTTTATTATTTTTTGATAAAACTTTATATTCGCGTGTAATTTTGTAGCTGGTTTCATACTGAATCTAATGGACTTTGATTTTTTTGTTTCAGGCAAGCCGTTGCCGAGTTGTGATGGAGCTACCTAGCCCACCTATTTTTGAGGCGTTGCGTTAAACTATACGTCTTGTACTTAAAAATGAATAGACATGAATTACATTTTTTTAAATGTATTTCAAGACTTAATTTGTCAAGCCCAACAAATGTTATATCTATATCTTTTATAAAAGCCTTTTAAAAAAATCGCGAAAATAGCCTTTTTTCGTGGCTCCAAAGTGGACTAGCCCCTTAGACGAAAATGGTCCGTGTTCAAAGTGATTCTTGATTTTTGCGAAAAGATCGGCATTTTCCGTTCATCGAATCGTGAGTATACATCGGAAAAATAATTCCTTCCGTCAAATACTTTATTGTTACAATGATATTGAAGTTTGCATCGATGGAACGGTACGAAAGTTCCGTAGTTCAATTTTTTGGTTAATTTAGGCCTCCAAAATGGCTTAAACTTTTGTTCAAGTTCCTTTTTAGTGATTCTCGGCCTAAATATTTGAAGAATTTTTTGGGCTGATCATGAAAATGAGGCAATAAAAATAATGAAACTGAAATTTCGTTTCATTCCAATGACGCAAACTTCAACATCGTATTTTTACATCTAGAAAAATGCCTAAAAATGTCAAAAACATCGATGCGGTAGTTTTTGAGATATTTTGCTCACCTACTTTGAAAATGTAATTTCGAGGGAAAAAAAGCGTATTAAGTTTCTAACGACGCTCCGACGAGCGTCAACATAACAGCCTATGAATATGTCAATTTCGATCCGATCTCCCTAAAATTTTTCAGGTAACATCTAAATATGATATACTGTCAAAATATATTGATTTTGAAAAAAAAATGATTTTTCGACATTCACGATTAGGCATAACCCCTTAAATCATGTTTAAAAGTTTAGTCAGCAATTTCGAAGACATTCGAGTCGGTCTATTCAAATGGGATACCCCAATGCGTAATATGCATACATATCGTATTTTATAATGCACACACACAATTGAAATGAGGGAATTGAGAGGTAGAATCGTAGTTTTCGGAAGTTTGAATAGAATTTACGCATTCCGCAGCCGTGGCAAGTCGTTGTGGAACCTCGCCTGCATTTCTCGACAGAGACGAGAGAGCGAGAGAGAGAGAGAGAGAGAGAGAGAGAGAGAGAGAGAGAGAGAGAGAGAGAGAGAGGGAGAGAGAGAGAGAGAGAGAGAGAGAGAGAGAGAGAGAGAGAGAGAGAGAGAGAGAGAAAGAGAGACAGAGAGAGAGAGAGAGAGAGAGAGAGAGGGAGAGAGAGAGAGAGAGAGAGAGAGAGAGAGGGAGAGTTTCGTTCTTGAAATGTCCCAACATGGCTGCAGAGTGTCGATAGCTGCACCAGACCCATTCTCCAATTCGCACACACGCAAGCACAAACACATCCATGCATTATACTCGAAGCTAGATATGACATCCCATGTATATGAGCGCGTGCACACGAGCTTGAATCCCGTATGCAGCCACGGTCGCCAGGAAGCAACATGCATATGCAAACTGCGAAAACACTTGTATAGACCCGAAGGGGTGCGTCGGAGGAACGGCGTTTGAATCACGAAGGCGAAGGGGGACGTGCGAAGTCTGGTGGACGTTAGCGCATATTTCCACAGTCCAGTAGACGCGCCAGGTGTCAATGCTAATCCAAAGCTCCGCAAAGGAAATGAAACAGGAGAAAGAGGACATGACTCTTTGACGGAGCGTACACCGGCTGTCCCATTTTTGCACACTCGTCACGAGTCGCGCTAATGAAGTCGCAGTGGAAATATTTTACCTTGCGAAAGATTTACCATTTTTAAGGGGACGTTCCGTGAAGTACGTGGTTTTAAAAATTCACTAAAAATCATCTGCCCGAGTAGAAATCCTGCTTCGGCTGCAAAAAAGATCTGGTCAGGCATCCTGATTTTTTTTCATGTCTTGATCAGGATTTTTCTCAAGCCCTGATCATTTATGTGACACTTTCCCTGATTTCGGTCTGATCAGGGTAAAAATAAAGGCCTGATCAGGGTGAAAAGTGAAGGCCAGGCATGCAGTTTGAAGAGAGGATTTCGCTGTTGCCTCGGAAACCACTATCCCATCATATTATTCATTGCACTGTCGAAAAAATATTTAATTAAGGGGAGGGTAGGGGATTCAGCGTGAAAAAACACTTTTTTCCGATTTTTTGTCATCTATATGGATAGAGTAAATTTATTGAAACCTTTTGTACATTGTTAAGTGTCGTTTGAAGAGCATTCCGCGAAAATATCCACAAGCAAGCCGGTGACAAGGCTTTTCCATGAACGCCTTTGGAAAAACACGATTTGCGGTGTTCACTGGATCTCAGCTAGAAATTATCTGAAATAAAGTACCATTAAAATTAAGTCAAAGTATCATCAAATACTCCCCCCAACGGTCTTTGATATTTTTTTTTCATTTCTAAATTTTAGGTGGTCATGTAAAGTGAAAAGTGCTATTTTTCACGGAAAATTCCGCCATTTTGGGGGTGGAAAACGCCCTCAATGTAAAAAAAATCTTAAACTAACCGTTAAGGGGAGGTATTTTATATGTAGAAAGTGTGTACCAAGTTTGAACTAAATCGGTCATGTAGTTTTCAAATGGCAGTGAACACGGACTTTGAAAAAGTGGTTTCGAGAAAAACGCGGCACCGGCTTGTTTGTAGATATTTTCGCGTACACATTTTACGGAATGTTCTTGAAACGACACTTAACAATGTATAAAAGGTTTCAATAAATTTACTCTATCCATATAGATGAAAAAAAAATGCAAAAAAGTGTTTTTTTTTCACGCTGAAACCCCTACCCTCCCCTTAAATAGGATCTATTTGAATCAAATAGGTTTTTTTACTACGATCTTATTTGTTTCAAATATATTTTTTAGAATATTCAATAGAATATTTCATAAATCCTAAATAAATTGAAATATTTAATTTAACGTTCTATCACAATGATTTTGTATCATCATCCGTCATTCTCGAGCCTTCTGAATGGATGTTTTCGAAGAAAATTTCTGCATCCACATGGGATCGAACCTATAACCTACCTACCTATAGCTACGCACGCTGCACCTATGCTACCGAGTGTTTGTAGCATTTCGGTGGCATAAGAGACCACATCAATTCTTATAATTATTTGTTGTATCATATCTACTATATCAATTACTTAATATAATAGTGATAATTAAAGAGTTCTGTCGAATATCATGCTGTAGAATTTTCAAACATAACCTATATATAGGTTATGTAGGTTATATACGTATATATAGGTTATGTTTGAAAATTCTACAGCATGATATTCGACAGAACTCTTTAATTATCACAAATATATTAACTAATTGATATAGTTTATGTGATACATATATATAACTCCTCTCCCCCTCTATCCGGCCCTCTCTCCCCACCTCCTCTTCGATGTGTGCAGTGCAATCAAGACGGACCATTAATTCAAACAAACAGAAAAGTGTTCGTCTCTATGAAAATTTTATTCGATTTAAATTTTAAAAATTAAAAAGATAAATTTAGTGGATACAACTGGATTGTTTTTTAAACAGAGGAAAACGAATCACAGATTTATTGGGAATAAATAAAATATTAGGAATAATTTTTAAAAAAGTACCCATAGGGTGGACTATATTTCTCGACGTTTTGACGATGCGCTAATATATATATATATATATATATATATATATATATATATATATATATATATATATATATGTGTGTGTGTGTGTATATATATAGTTAATCAGGTGTTTGATAAGAGACTAGGCGTGTAAAAGGCCCCGACCTGTATATAGGTCCAGTTACTTGATGATTGCTCGAAGCTAGCCAGATCAGGCGAATTGAATCAAGCCGTAAGTCCAGTTGCCTGACCATCGCTTGAAGGTAGGCTGATCAGGCGAAAGTATGCAAGCCGTAAGTCCACTTACTTGACCATCGCCTGAATCTATCTGGATGAGGCAACTGGAGGAAACAGTACATCATGACTATCACCTGATACCAAACGGATCAGGCAAATTGAGGCATACCTCAAATTAGACCTCCGTACTACAACGTGATCAGACCAGGATCAAATATCAGGCCAGCCCGGCGAAATTTCTCCTCGGGTCTTCAGTGAGGAAAACACGGAATTTATGGCACTGCCTGAGATCTCCGGATTTTTCGAGATTTTCCAAAGTTTCGATCGTCCAAAAAGAAAAGCATCTTTCACCTCGTTAGCGGGGGATAAAAATGCCCCATTATCCACGTACCTTAGATTTTCCTTCGCGAACGAATAGGCTAGAGTTATAGGCGCGGTATCAACGCGAAGGAAAAGTCGAACGAACGAAAAAGTCTGCACTTGACCAGCCTGTACGACGGCACGAACCCACCATCCGCCTTTTTTTATCCGTCGAAAGTTCAACAATTTGAAGAGGTATCAAACGCGCTCTTCGTATCACTTCGCTCCACGTTTCCCTTATAAAAATGCTCGTGAGCTCGTCGATTCGCAGTCCACTGGACACTCTACCCGCGACCTCGTAAAGTCACTCCACAACTTGCGGGAGTAATGGGATAACTTGTACGGGCTTTTAATATTGCGATGAAATACATTCTAGCCCTCCCCCCTCCTCCAGTCTTCTATTAACTTCACCAGGGATCCGATGGAGCAGTAAATTTCTGTCGCATTTGACGTGAACCAAAGACACAGACGTTGTCATTTAATTAGTACAAATACGTTTTGATCAACGAGGAGGTAATTGGAATCACTTTTACGAATTCCGCGTTTATTCGAACGTATTTATTTTGACCCGACAGACATTTATTTGATCCAAATAATTTCGATTTGAATGGAGGACGTTTTTTTAAACTGGAATGAAATAGAGTCTTGATCAAAGCGGAAGTCCTTTCATCCAAAACATTTCGATTTGGATAAAAGGAAGTTTTTTTTTCGCAAAATAACATCCACTCTTATTTTGATCAAAGCGAAATTTCGTCGATCCGAATAGTTTTAATTGAGATAAAAAGAAATGCTGTTTCAATGGATTAAAACGCAATCTCAATTTTTGATAGCTCTCCGTTCCTTTGATGGCTCTCGATGAGATCGGGGGTGCGCTGGAAATACCAACACTATCGCGTGCTCCTGTCACCACTATTCAAAACGCAATTTGTAGAAACTACGCGTTATTTTTTTTGTGATTGGAAAGGTCTTTTGTTTGAACAATCGATCGTTTGAGGCCGTAAATGAAATATTTGATGCGAGAAATTGTTTTCATGAAATAAAGCGACACAGCACCGTTTATGTTTCTCGCGCAAAATTAATGAGATTTTTCTGGGACAATTAAGCAAGTCACTACCGGATGTAATATTGAGATTCTTTGGAAGAGCTTTGACCTTGCTTTTACCCGGGACGGTCGCATTAGGGGACCCTTTTTCGCCTTGTATCGCTACGAAATCACGATGGGCTTTTATTTACTTCAAAAGGCATGACTCGCTATAAGTGTCAAGACTTGAAATAATTTTCTTCCGATCCATTACGCTCATTCTCACCTTTTACCGTCGCTCTCTTTCTCTCTCTCTCTCTCTCTCTCCCTCTCTCTCCCTCTCTCTCTCTCTCTCTCTCTCTCTCCCCCTCCCTCTCATGTCTTTGAAACAGAGCAAATGCGACTGCTAGATTGCTTCTGTACTGGGACGATTGAAAAAATCCGAGGGAGGGGATACTTTACGCCTGAGAAGTTCTCCAGCGAGAAGGCAAAGGAGAACAAGGAGCGAGTAAAGTAGCAACGATGAAAAGTGGAGAACGAGGAGGAAAAAGTGGAGATCACGTTCGACATGGCTCGTCGAAAGAACGAACGTAAAACCGATGACTCGAACCTGTCGAGTGAAATGCTCCATCATCCATCAGCATTTCCGTTTAACTTTTTATTTTTTCGTCGTGTAACTCAGCCATCCGAATCTTCGGTTGAAAATTGCACGAGCACGATAAGAGTGAACAGACGACAAGAACTTTTGTTCATCCTCATTCGCTTTTGACCTATGTAGCTGGACGCCGTTCGCATTGACGTAAGAAAACCAACGAGAATTCTGGCAAGAGTTGCTCGGAGTGACCTGATTTCAATAGCTCAGACAGCCCGATATCCATCAAGAACGGTGAACCTTCGGAGAGTCTCGGTGAACGGTAAAAAGAGAAAAAAAAGTGACTGAGCGATAAATCTCATCTCAACAAAACGAGAATTCTAGCGGCAAAGAAAAACGGGGAAGAAAGTGTAGCATCGATTTACGTACCAGCTTGCAAAAAACTTTTGGTTATACCGATGGAAAATCATCGAATTCCATTAAGAATGGTAATTGGGGTCGAGAAACAACTCTCCTGCCTTCAAAGTTGAACGAGACCACGGTAGGATGTTTTTACCACTGACAATTTATCCCAACCATGAATTCACGGACAACTTTCAAGGTATCATCAAAGATTCACGGGGGGGGGGGGGGGGGGCTGTTCGAACTTCATCGAGCTCGTTACTCGGTTGATGCCAAGTCTACGGAAGTTGGAAGCTCGTTCAAGCCGAGACACAAGAATAAAGAAATGACTCTTTTCAGCTTGGACCTGCATTTACACACGAGCAATGATGTATTTGATTTTGGAACACCAGATATCCATATATTAATTACCTTCAATGACATGTCCTCGAAACACCTATCAATCCACTATAATTAATCCATTCGTTGATCAACTATACAATTTATTTCAAAGTCTCAATTCAAATCGGAAACATTGAGATTACAATGTGCATTGAAGATTCACGACGTCGCCCATCTTCGTAGTTAGGCTGCGGTCCGAGAATGCACAAAGGGCCCTTGTTAATGGCGATTCGGTGAAGTCTACCGATGTCAATGGCAAATCAGAGTTCAGAATCAGACGGGTGAGTGCTGGAAAAACTGGAATAAATTCCACGATCTTTCGAGGTCCGTAAGCCCTGCGTGGAACCACCATAACCACCTTCCCGTCTGACAAGTATTTGCTTTTACTACTGGAGTCTCAGCGTTGATGTTTCTGACCGCGACCTATATAGTTACGGAGTATGGTATTTTTTAATCAAATGGGAAGTCTGTTTCCAATGCTAAAAATCTGGATTGTGTGTATATCGGATTCTTGAGAAAAGAAATAAAACAATCCTCATGATTTAAGGAATTGAAACGTCTGGGATTCACTCTCCGTTGTTTGCTTTTGGCTGCACTCATCACATGCATATATAGATCGGGATAATTCCCCTAGAGTGAGAAGGAAAAAAGTCCCACCGGGTAAAATCCAGTGCTACGCTGTTTGGAAAAACTCTTAAGTGAATGTATATAGATTCTGCCCGGATCGCGCCTTAGGAGGCGTGAGAATATCGAGGAAATAAACTCTTAAGAACATATCTGCGGTAGCGAATGCCACGGATTATCGGATATGAGCATCGATTTCTTTCGACTATTTTACGACGCCAGTAAAAATGCCCCACTCATTTTCCGATAAGCCCCGGGCGGTCGCGGTGGCTGACAGCTAACATTTTCATGACTGGTTCACGATTGGCCAATGCGGGCATTGGAGAACGGGACGTTTTAGGTATCGAGCAAGAAGATAGGAAAGATATCTGTGCCGTGGCCGCGAATTCGGTTCATTCATCTTCGGTCTTTATGACATCTTGGATGCCGAGATCGTAAGAGGCTGCGAGAGGACAGGCCATCCAAGGATCAAAGCGAAAGGTGCAGTGAACGTTGTAAAGAAGCGATTTCCATGTGACGTAAGATAAATAACCTCTGCCGTCTTCCGGTTCTTTGATCGATAGAACTCTGATGCTGACGAAATCAGAATGACCGTGAAGATTGTTTTCCGCATCAACTCGCATGATCCTCATTCCAAAAGTCCGAAGCAACGTCAACCTCCACTGAATGGTCTATTGTGCCTGCCTGGCGACTAATATGCTGAATTGGATGAATCACGACCATCAGCAGGAGAATGTATCAAGAACAGGGGCCATCCGAAAGACAACAGCGGCCGAGATCTCACGTCATTAGCACTATCGGTACCGCGCACAATTAAGCAACGCTGCGTGTCCTGTGGGCTTTCATCGTTTTGTGCCATCCGTTCGTTTTGTTCGTCTCCATTGGGTGTTGGAGATGAAGGACGAAAACGGATTGCCTCCTTGTTGCCACTGTTGTCCCGCGTAGCTGATTGTCATTTCGACACTGTCTGGGATGCTGATATCAGCAGACTATGCGAGACGAGTTATTGCCGGTACGAACGAACACTGGAACTTTCGGTGCGCGATCTCTTCACCCTTCGCGTCCGTAGCTCTCGCGTCCACCGATAACAATGTCTTGCCAGGACTTGGTACGGAATTTCCACTTGTATATGGAGAACAATGAAACCAGTTGGCACAGCAAGGCAAGCCCTCGTACGTCGCTGCTCAATTTGAATGTTCTCGCCACGAGAGTGCTCGGTATACGAGTCGCTGGCAGTTACATCGATAGAGCTATATGCCCAAAGCCATTCGCCTCGTGCTTGTCTGAAATGACAAGAAACAGCGGAGGAAGCATACCGCAGGAAAGTGATTTTCCTTTCAGCTGTATTAGAACGTACGATCCGACAATCATTATTGATCGAGCCAACTAAGCTGTCATCGCGAGATTGCTGTTATTGGTCGATTATCAACTCGGTCGATTCATGGGTGCCTTTGGACCAAAGAATTGTTCATTTTGTTGAGGTGTATTTGGGTTAGTTTGCGGAGAAATCACAGTGTAGAAATCATAACGAGCAAACCCAAACCAATGCGATCCATTTATGAACGTTCATTTTCCTTGGTACTGATTCACGGACGTCTATCATCCTTCGGACCAGCGATTTGTTCATTTTCTTTGAGTTTTCTTTAGTTCAACCCAGCATATTGATATCACAACCAACAGACCGAAACAAACGTTCGTAAGATATCCTTCGGACAAAGCATTCGTTCGTCCTACTTGTGAAAGTTCCCATCAATCCGCCCCGAGCAAGTGAAACGTTGCTTGAGTGCAAACGAAACGAATGGAACAAATCAACCCAAGGTACGTAGGTCTCCAGGAATGAGATATGCAAAGAAGACCGCGCAAATTCCCGACAATTATACTCCAGGAGTTCCTGCTTTAATGTATGCACTGGTGCTCCGTTCTTGCGACGCTACAATGCAGGTTGTCATCCGGTCCCGGAATGTCCCACATCGTATTCATCTTCCGCGAACTCCACGAGCACCACCAGTTCCCCCGCACACACACACGTGCTAAAACAGTGCACTAGGACGGTTCCAACTTCGCCTCTTTCTCCCTGCACTTTGGCTCATTCGGTTACTCCTCACCAAGCCCAGCTGCGGTAAGCCCTGTCCAGTATGGATGAGGGAGAGCAGGCGAGCTTCCTCACTCTTCCTCTACAACTCGCTTTCCTCTTCTTATCTTGCGCGGCGAAACGTCGCAAAATTTCGCATAATCTCCCTTTATGGCGAGAAAATTTAAGCGAGCCCAGGAGTACTTGATATAATTAGCCGACGCGTTGCGCAATGCAGGTAGAATATTCCGAGGCAGAGTATAGCTGGAAAGCCGAAGAAGCCACGAGGTGGAACATGAGAGAAAAGAGGAACAAGGGAGAGTGCAAAGTTACGCAGACTTAGGGCACACATACATGCGAAAAGCAGATGCACTTCAGCAGCTTTATCATCATATGAACTTCAAAGAAGCTCACACATTGCACAATTTTCGATCTCTTTATATCACCCACTATTTCTCTCTCCGTCCACATACATCTCTCTTGTTCATTTTGGCTTTGGCATACGAGGCTACTTCGCCTGCGTCCCTTGCAGGCGAAGCGTTGAAACACTAAAAGCTCAGGACAGCCCCAAAGCTCTGTAGATCACAGATATGTGACTAGACACGAGCATGGTTGCAAATGGGAATTTAACGGAACGTTCGCCTGTATTAATTACCTAGCACTACGATCTACACGGTATTACTTCAAAGTCCATCCTCGTCGATATTTTATCAGCCGCACTGGAACGAAGCTAGGCGGTAACCAACATCGGACACTTCCGAGAGCATCGAACAGCTCCGACGTCCAATTAGATTAGAGCGACTCGACGGGAAGCTTTTATTTTATTACCTATCGAAATTGGCAATTTTCGCGAGTCATCCCCCCGTAGACGCTTCGGGGAGGGGGGGGGGGGGCGAGAGCTAAATTAGACCGCGTCCGATCGGCGCACAAAGGATCCCGAGGAAATGGATAGGTGGTATACAGGAAGCTGCTGTACACTGCGCACTGTACAAGGTCATTCGTTATCGTGTATTTCTGTGTTTGCCAAATAGTCGAATCTGTAAGCGAACATTGGGAGGAAAATTTCGCAAGGGCTTAGTACCGTTGTCCCTTGGACGGGGTGTGTTCCGCCACGTGTACTGCAGTCACGCTCCGTTTGTCTAGACTTAATTTAGTGCCGGAGCGAACCGCCACGTCCCCCGACAAGCCATCGACCCGTAACACTTGGCAGCTCGACACTGACGTATAGTTTTCGCGCTCTCGCTCCTGATCGTTAGCACTGATACGTATGTATACATCGCGATGTGCCACTGCTCGTTAGGCCTATGCTCGGTGAAGTGGAAGCTACAACTTCGGACCTCGATAAACACGTGCCTAGAGTTTCTTTATTCTTTCGCATACGTGTTTATTTCTCGTTTGTTTGCTTATACTTTTGTTTTCCTTTTCAATTTCTTCGGGCAAACATTTGGAGGGGCCTCGTGTATTGACTTGACCTGAACTATATTGGGAATTGAGATCTTGGTGATTACGGAAATTGGAAAAAAACAACGTGACTACATGTCGAGAAGGCTCGTTTCAGCAAAACTGTTTTCCTGCTCGTTGGCCTGAACGCAAGCTCGTGGCTGAGCGGTCACCCATCCAAGTATGAGGCAAACCCAACGCTGCTTACTGAAAAAAAATCCCTGAAGCCACGGACCGATCACACGACAGGTAAGCTGGATTTTTTATTTTGCTTTGTTGGTTTATTTATTCAAATTTATTCGAGTCTCGGATATATATAGAGGGTACTGCAAATCACCCCATAATGGGGGAGGAATATCTAAAGGCGAGTTTTCTTGTTTCGTTTTGGTCCGAAGATTTTTAACGACGTGCGAAAATAACTTGTATTTTTTAAAACTTCCCTCCACATTCCACGTGCTTGTCGGCGTTGCGTGGATGATTCCCCGGGCGTTTGAACAGTCTCAACGCGTTCTCCACCTCGCACTTTTTCGATTTTTCAACCCTCGCAGGCTCCACGTATTTGCATGGAATATCCGGCATAACTCGGCGAGTCTCGACTTCTATTTTTATCCAGGGGTCCGAGGAATTTGTGGAAAATTCCGAATCATCGCGGAATACGTGGTATCGTTTCGGCCACGATCTTTATGGGCAATTGCCGAGCCATTGGAGGTCTGGTTTTATCCTGGGGGTCGGATTAAACGTGATAGTTCCATAGGATGTTATGTTGACGCCCGTCGGAACACTTGGAACGTTTATTCAAACTTGGAACCCTTTTTTTCTCGAAAGTACGTTCTCAAAGTCGGTGAGCCAAATATCTCGAAAACTACTGCATTGACCTTTCGGAAATTTTTAGGATATTTTAGTACAGCCGGGCTGTCGCTGAAAAATCCCGTAATCACAAAAGAATAGAAGGCCAGTTTTTTGACAGGTGATTCTGTAGACGCCGCGGGTGCTAAATCCAAGTTTGCCTAAAAATCGGGGTGCAGAGCTTTTAGGGGATGAAGGGGGATGGGGGTGGATTGATACCAAACTACCACCCCTACGAGGTCGGTGCCGTGAGACAAAATCCTCAGAAAAATCTAGGCTTTAGGTTTGTCCACAGCACCGAAGTCGTGGAAGTTCATTTTGGGGGTGAAATTTTTTAAAATCAGTTTTAATTCAACAACTCTTTACGAACAAATCATACACTTTTTGTTCGAATGGAAACCTTGTGGCCCTTGAAAAGACGCGTCGATCGAGTATTTGATCGTCACTCTACGATAATATCTTCGCCACCAAAAAAATTGTTGAAATACCAAAAAAAATAGTTTATTAAATAATTCAAAAGCAATCGATTTTTCGGGTATGGTTTAAATGTACGAAATGTAGAGAATAATTTTCTCTATATTTTCGTTTCTATGGACCAGCCTTGAATTTGGATTTTCCAACCCCTCACGGGGGTGGAAAATTCGAAATGAAATTCTGGGAAAACTATTGACCGCATGAATTCGCCGCCGTGAAACAATTTGTAGCTTAAACCCTCCACTATATTCTTGTCCACAGCGCCAAACTCGTATCTTTTTATTTTCGGCCTATAGTTTTCCCATAATTCAATTTCGAATTTGCAGCCCCCGAAAGGGGTTGGAAAAAGTAAAATTGAAGGGTGGTCCGTAGAAACAAAAATATAGAGAATCATCACCCCCGAAAATTCGATTGTTTTAGATATTATTCAATAAACAATTTTTTTTGTACTTCTCCAATTTTTTGGGGGTGAATATATTATCGGAGAAGGATGATCAAATACTCAATCGACACGTCTTTTCAAGGGTTACAACGTTCTCACTTGAGCAAAAATTGTATGAATTTTTCCTAAAGAGTTATTTACACTCCTTCACCCCCAAAATGAACTACTACGATTTCGGCGCTGTGGACGAAAATAAAGCCCGGATTTTTCTGAAAATGTTGTCTTCCGGCGCCGACCTCGTAGGGGTTGTAGTTTGGCATCAATCCACCCCCATCCCCCAAAAGAAACCCTGCACCCCGATGTTTAGGCAAACTTGGATTTAGCACGAGCGGCACTTATAAAGTCAATTGTCAAAAAACTAACCGTCTTCAATTTTTTTCCGTTTCAAATATTCAGCACGACTGTACCATTTTCTAGATGTCAAAATATAGTATTTAACTGAAGGATTTATTTTTCCGATGTGTAGGTACGTTCGATCTGATGGACGAAAAATGCTCACTTTTTCGCAAAAATCGCTCCTCACTTTGAATACGCGCCATTTTGTTTCAAATTGATAGTTCGGGAATTCCTTCGATTAATCACAGGATATACTAATATACTAACGAAATCTGTTTGATTTTTTTTTATATAAGATAATCTAGTTCAAAAGGGCATTGCTCACAGCAAAAAAAAGTTTTCGGGAGGAGCTTAGAATTAAATATTTCTACACACAAAAAAATTCAGTTTTTTTTAGATTATACTTTTTGAAATACCAATTTTTTTGAAATACATCATCACGATTTAAAAAAAAAACAAATCCCAAAACTGAGCTTTTTTAGACTGTTACAAACTGACCCGTTTGTTGCGCTATTTCAACCTTCGATCGTGGCAGAAAAATGTACTTCGTCGCGTGAGATATTTATCGGTAATTGTACAAAAAAGTTCGAACACGAGTTACCATTACAGACCACGGATCCTGCCAAGAATGCTAAGCTTAGCGACGATTTTTTTTTCGTCGCCACCAATCCTCGGAAACCCCGAGAAGGGCGAACGCCAATAGGACGTGGAAAGAAGAGGGTGAGTAAAATACGACAGGTATTAACCGATGCACAGTGGCGATAACGAAGTCAGCGACGAGGCCCTGCCAAAATTTATGCTCGTCGAACGGTGCAAGTTATTGACGGATCGATGCTTTCGAAAAACTCAGTCACATGCATTCATATGTACGTGTATTGTGCCATCTCCCGAGCCACCCTCGGGACATTGAGATTACCTCAATATCCGGTAGGATAACGAGCGGAGGGTAGGCGACGAAGGGGGGGGGTGGTGCTTTGTCGAATGTTTATATCATTACTTCCCACCCACAGTCTGGTCTCAACATCCCTAATATCCTCCGTGCATTATCGTCGTGTCGTTTCTCATATCCTCTTCGTTCAACGCGCTCTCCTTCATCTTTTTTTCGCCCGTTCGCCATTTCGCTCTCGGAGGGTGACAAATGCTCCGAGATATTAGCACCGTGGAAGCCGCTTTTGTGGTACATTACACGCCGGGGTAACGAGAAAAAAAAATTATTAATGATAACGCGGGAAATTGTTTGGTGGAAAAAAAAAATTGCTAACTCTGCCACTTTCTTTCAACCCCCTCGTGGTCCTGTCAATTTTGCCACGCCGCAGTGATTCTTTTTTTTTTACGCTGAACAATGCTGAGTCACGAGGGAATGCGAAATGGTAAAGTGGACATTTGGATTTTTTTACGAATTATTTATCATTTGTACATGGAGGCTGAATCAATCAAACGTTTCGAAACACGTCGAAAATTCGAGCAGAGCAGAAATTTGTTGGGGAGTCCCCAGATCCTACCACATCCCTATAGGGATTTGATAGGGATGGTGCACGTAGGGAGTTCATGTTGGAATCAACATGGATCCGTGCTACTTCCCGGTTGACTTTGAGATTTTTTTTTTCAGTTCTCAACCAGCATTTGTTGAATCTCCAAGATGCACTTACATTAGGGCAGCACAATTTTGCCGCTCAATTTGCCATCCAATTATCTTCTTTGAAGAAGAAAAGAATTGCCGCGGAAGCTGCGAGTCGTCAAAAAATATTTAGAGGTCGCTCAAGATTCCGAAAAATTCAAATTTTATTTTGAAAATCGATATTTTTTTTCGTCCGCTTCTCAACCATGATTTTTACGCTTTATAATTTGTTATTTAACCTCGCGCAAGCTCTAGCCGGCCAATTGATATTTAGTGGTCGCTCAGAAGCTTCGAAATTTTCAATTTGCGCGAATTTTTTTAAATATAATTTTTAAATTAACCTCGCGAAAGCTCTAGCCGGCCAATGAATATTTAGTGGTCGCTCAAGAGCTTCGAAATGTCCAATTTTCGCCAATTTTTGTTACCCTTCTCACTCATAAATTTTATGCTTTATGAAATTTTCAATACAATTAATCTTTTTTTCTTTAGAGACAGATTTTTCAAATTTATCTCACTCTTGTAACCCAATAATTATAATCTTTGTTCTCATAAAATAATTATTTAAAGCTCTTATCCGTAAACAAAATTATAGGTCGTTTTCAAACTCTCGTTAGTCAAACTGAGGACCAATCGTAGCTGTACTCTGTGACGAGCGACGCCATAACACAATAATACATAATAGCGCATACCGTCCACTTGACGTTTGTTAAAAATTATTATAATAAATTATTTAGAAAATGTAACACTTCGCTGTTTATTTTTTTATCCTACAAGGAATTATAGTGCATGCGAGATTTATTTTTAGGCGGAAATTCTAAATTTCAAAATCCTTGAGCGACCACTAAATATTCATTGGCCGGCTAGAGATTTCGCCTCGGGAAATTAATTTTTAAATTATGAAGCGTTAAATTCATGGGTTCGAAGTGAACGATAAGAAAACAAATAAAAATCGATAATTAAATGAAAATTTGGATTTTTGGGAGGCATAAGAACACATACCGTCTAATTGGTGTTTGTTACAAATTATTATAATAAATTATTCAGAAAATGGAACACTTCTCTGTTTATTTAAAACTATTCGATTCAACTAAACCGTGATTGTGGCCCCACTTTTTTTGGGGAAAAAACACTCGGAAATACGGCCGATAATTATGAGATCTCGGAAATGAATGGACGGATCAAAAAATAACCCGAACCAAACGACAGGGAAAAAGCACATTACACTTGTCAAATGTCACCAGATTTTCGATTCGTCGACGCGTTTCCACGTGGCGTGGATTAAAAGTTCATAAGTGACAGAAAAAATCCCATCTAAGTGTATGAAGAGTACGCGGCGTGTTCGTCAGTGGGGTCGATCAGTGGGGTAAACGTCTACTTTTTTTACTACTTGATGTCAAGACGCTGCCGCGTCTCTGGATAACAAATAACAATTACAGTGGATGTTCACGCATATGATTAAAATCGTTTTTTAAGATATACTTTTTAAGGCGTTACCCCCAATTGTAGCGCAAAAAAGGCCTTTTTCATGCATTTTTTAAAAGAAAACTACAAAACTTTTTTAATCGATCAATATACCATCTTAAAGAACACATCTTGAAGAACTTTCAGTAATTTTTTTATTGAAAAATATTACATTGTTTAGTGGTAAATGGCCGTCAATGAATTAATGTTTTTATATACACGGTTTGCGGTGACCAAAAATGCGGACGGATTTAGTCAAATATAAGTATATACTAGTCTTTAATCGAAGGATTTTAAAAAATATTCATTTTTCACAAAATGGCGGACAGTCAAAGTTAATGGTTCAAATTTAACGAAAAAAAAACGGCCGTTTTTTGGCTATAAAACGGCCATTTTTTTCGAAAAAAAAAAATCGAACGATTAAAGACTACATTTTTATGTATTAAATAAGCCTGCAAAATTTCAAGAAGATCGGTTCATTAGTGTTCGAGTAATCTTGGTCACCGACTTCAGAAATGCCATTTTGAGAAAAACGCGTTTAAAGTTTCAATTAGCCGGTCATTTACACAACGGATTCTTCTCTTTCAACGTTCATATCTCAGTCAATTTTGTTCGGATCGATTTGAAATTTTCAGGACATATTCTCAGATACTTATACTTCGAAAAAATGCAATAAAAAAAATCGATTTTTTTCAAAATCGCAAGTGGGGGTAACCCCTTAAGCGTCCATACTTTTTTAGGCAATATTATAATATCGGTGGCCCCTAATTCTGACCACGCGATCTTCATATTCGACTCCAAATAAGACTTTTGTCAAGAGTAGTAAAAATCGAAATTTGACCCTTAAGGGGGTGAACGGGGGTTTTTAAGTTTACATGGGACAACATAATTAGGTATTTGGTCAGGTTTGCTTGAAACTTGGTATAAATACACTTCAATACAAATAATTGAACATATATTTATTTGGGTTTGTTTGGTGTATTTATGCCAACCCGGACAAACGTAGTTAAGGGGTTAAAAAGTAGTACTTGCCTGTCTACACGCACCGAACAGTGAGGAAAACATATAGTGTTATATATAAAATAAATTTGGTAAGTTTCAAGTAAATCTAGTCAAAAAATATGTTTTCTCATAAAAACGTTAACACTCCCGCTGAAGCCCCTTAAAGGTTAAATTTTGGAAATTGCTGAAATACATGTTTAATTATTCGTATTTTCGTCTACTTGTGTCAAGTTTCAAGTAAATCTGACAAAAAATATGTTGACTCATACAAACTTTACCCCTGTTTCACCCCTTAAGTATCGAATTTAGATTATTACCACTCTAGAAAAAGTCTTATTTTGGGTCAAATATGAAGACTGTTTGGTCAGAATTGGGGGCCACAGATATCGTAATATCCCTCTTTTTAAGATCCACTAATGTTGCAGATCCACATATTTTGTTTAGAAAATTCAACGTACAGAATGCGATGGGCTCAGGTAAGTATCGCATTTTGTTCAATAATTTGAGAATCCTTTAGAATTCAAATTGGATTCGTACATTCCAATGAGGAATCCCGATTAAAATCCAATGTACGAGCGTGACGTTTCAGTACAGGAATCCAATGCGATGATCCATTGGATCCCTATCAGGAAGTGGGTACGAGTATGGGAATTATCACCGGAAAGTACGAGTTGCATTAGGGCGGAATTCCCTACCCGTAGCATTTCGCGCATTTTTTTCCCCCTGAAGCACCACCGTAGTGTATTTTTCTCCCTTCTTCTTTCGCCTGACCTCTTCCTGCTCCATTCCGCATTGTGAGACACGAAGCTTCTCGAGCCGGGATACAGCGATAACGAGGCGCCTTTGCTCTTCTGACTTTCTCATTCTTCCCGAGAAAAAAGAAAAATGTACATGTAAAAGAAAAACAGTAGAAACAGAAACTCACGCTGTTTTTTGCGTTTCCTTCATCCTCGGGTGAATAATGCGAAGGGAGGGAAAAAAAGAAGACGAGGGGTTGTTTTTGTTCCCCATGACATTTTTCCAACCTCGGCTCGTTTTCAATTCTCACGTAAGCGTATGTATCATAGCTATCAGCCCCAGAATCCAGAGTCATCGTCATTCTACTCGAAGGTACTGTAACAATGCTCTCTTCCACCCTCTCTCTCTCTCTCTATATATATATATATATATATATATATATATATATATTTTCACGTTATTTTATTTTGTTTTCTACGGATGTTATTATTTAATAGAATCATTATTAGGCTTTTTGGTTTATATAGCGTCATTATTTACTTTATTTCTTTCGCAATTCGAAATTATAAACTTTTTACTTTCATTTTTATTTTTATTTTACTTTATATTTATATTTTACTTTATATTGTAAATTTCAAACTATCACTTCTGTTTTTTTATATTGCCTCACGGTTTTGACCAAGGCATAATAAATCACAATCAATCAATCAATCAATATCTCTCTCTCTCTCTCTCTCTCTCTCTCTCTTTTCTGTCTAAACCCAACTGAATTCTGGCGCTTGTCGACTGGAGCACCATCATCGTCATCAAAAAGCCCGACGTGTAGCAAATGCAAAGGCATCATTAGCACGAGGCCAAGGAAAAATATGTAAGGGAAGGTGGGGTACAGTGTGTCACTTTTTTCCAACGAATTTTTACTCTGTAGTCTGATAGTAGTCCGAAAGTAGTCTGAAAGTAGTCTGAAAATAGTCTGAAATTAGTCTGATTAGAAAAAAAGGTCATAACCGATTTTATAGACCTCTGGGCGTACAATGAAGCTCCCATATTTTTTGCAAAAAGATAAAAAATACTAAAATAATGGGATCGAAAAAAATTGGCGGCTTGACTCATTGTACCCCATGAGTGGGGTACAATGTATTATATAGGTGGGTACAGTGTGTCAACTACTGCGAAACGTAGAGTACAATGAGGCGGTTGAAACTCTTATATTTTTTCTAACATAGATAACAGATTTGTACACACAACAGTACGAACCCAAACAAAATCAGTATATCAGTATCAGTATAAAATCAGTAATATCACAGGAACGTCTTTATTCTTACAAATCGCACGTCTTTGACAGCGGCCCGTGACACATTGCGCTTCTTTGGAGCGTCGTAACTTCTTTGTTTCCTCATTGGGAGTCGGGGCATTGTGCCCCACATCTCGGTGTACCCCACTAGTTAAATATTTGATTATTGATGAATGTAACTATTAGTTAAACTGTGAATGGAAAAACACAAGTCACTGAGCTCTTCACGAATAATAAAACTATCCATTAATGGGCCAGTCCACTTTGAAAATTAAAAAAAAATCGAAAGCAAGCAAGTCTTGAAGAAATCGACGATGATGAGCAATCAGAAGGGATTTTGTACGATGCAGGAATTGCCGATTGAGTTTAGGTAAGAGTTTTTCATGGTATAAACTTCAAACGCGTTTTTCTCGAAACAACGTTTTCAAAATCTAGCTCCATCGTATCTCTAAAACTAATAGACCGATTCTCTTTAAATTTGAACCACATATTGTAAACATGATTCGCAACAAGATAACCCTCGATGGTTTTAAAATTTTGATTTTTACTCTTTTTTTGCGCCAAACTCTCAAAAAACGCGTTTTCTTAAACTTTTTTCGTTTTTAATCTGCCATTTTTTTATTCTTTGATAAAACTTTATATCCGAGGGTCATTTTGTAGCTGGTGTCATACTGAATCAAATGGACTTTGATTTTTTTGTTTCAGACAAGCCGTTGCCGAGTTGTGATGGAGCTACCTTGCCCACCTATTTTTGAGGCGTTACGTTAAACTACAGTTTTTTTACTTGAACATGAATAAAAATGAATTCATTTTTTTTTTTATGTATTTCAAGACTTTATTTATCGAGCCCAACCACTTTTGTATTCATATATTTTATAAAATCCTTAAAAAATCGCGAAAATAGCCTTTTTCGTGACTCCAAAGTGGACTGGCCCCTTAAGACCGAAAACCCGTGCCGGTACAGAAAGTTACGTTATATTTTACGTTTTCCGGCGAGCAAAATATTTTTTTCCAAGCCTCAAATCAATTTTCAATTTTGCACAATTCTTTGTGAGCCGCTATCGACTTTATTTTAGGCCTGACGAAACCAAATATAAATCGCGGCCCAACACAAAAAAATTCGGAATTTACGAGCTACAAACCTCCGAAAAATCGCATCTAGCTCACAATGCCCCGTGATACATTATACCCCACTCGCTCTTATGCATGCAAAAAGGAAACGTGAGAGTAATGAGATCGTAAAAGTCCGCTAAAGGCCGTACGGAGAAGCCTCTAGAAATTTAACAAACTATATCTATCTAGGCGAGTCAAAAAATTGCATTTTCCTAAAATATTGTGGCAGTGGCTGGCCCGTCGTGGGACGTCGACCGTTTATCTCGGAACACAATTTTTCAAAACGCCACGCAGCATAACTCCCACAATTTTCATTCTATTCACTCCAAATTTTGAGCACATCTTTAAAATAACATTCCGAAGAGAAATACGTACGGGATTTTCCATGAGTCAATTATAACATGAGTTATTAACAAAAGATTGTCCTTTTTTCTGTCGGAAATTCAGTTTTTACTTCAAATGCTTTTCAATTATACAAAAGTTCATATTTTCAAAATCCCCTATATATTTCTCTAGCTATACTCTTGTAAAATGATAATTTTTTTTCCAAATTCACATTCGCGTTAGTTATACTGGGTGCCGCAGAGCGTCTCAAATTCAACATGCCTCGCGAAAGAGGCTTCAGCGTCACCATTTTGTACAATTTGTCAATATAATTTTGTTTTCATTTAAAGATATGACTTATAACATCCTTGAATATTATTATCCTCTTACTTGTCCTTGTGCCGAAAAAAATTGCGAAAAATCACTTAATTTTAGACGTTTGCAGTGGTGGCCCTTTTTTCTCGAAACACTGTTTCTAAAGTCGGTGGACATGATATCTCGAGAACCACTTGATGGATTATCTCCAAATTCACAGGGGATACGATGAGAAACATTTGAAGGTCGTTGACGATCTCACTTTTTTCCAAATCGATCTTCATTTTTCAATAATTACGTAAAAACAACAACTTTTTTCATAGATTTTCTTTGCTCGAGTTTCAATTTGTCGCCACGTTGTGAAAAAAAAATTATTTAAAAAATCGACGATCGTCAACGACTCGTAATTATTGTGAACTTGAAATAACCGTTTGATTTTTAGATTTTGGATGGACCGTTTCAGCTGCAGAGCGTCCACCGCCAAAGGGCGCGAAAAAAATGTCACCATCTGCCGGCGGCCACGTTTTTGTTGATTTTATGCATTTTATGGTGATTTTTTTTTCAAGGCTCTCATTATATGTACCTTTGTGTTAAAAAGTGCGTTTTTTTTTCACCAAGCGTTTCCCCGCAAAAGAATCGAAATTTTGCCATTTTTCGGGTCTCTAAGTAGATGTAACCCATCAACAACGCTCGTTACAATTAGATGCTCATTAAAGGATTCCTGATATTGGAGTGGGTGTCAGAAATTCTATCGATCGATATTCTGAAGGACTGAAATTTCGAATTCATCAATGACGATCCAATATAGATAGATCAAGCTTATGATAGTCTCTAAAATTGTTTATAAAAATTGGGAATACAAATATCTCGAAATGAATTTATGGCGAAAATAAATATAAGATTTAACACAATAATGAGGGATATAATATCGACTTTCCGGTATAAATGCACTGAATCATTCGAGACGACAAATCATCGAATTGTAAATATTATAATGGTTTACAATTTCGAATTCATTAAAGCGAAGAGGCAAAAAGTCGATTGGTTAAAATCGCGATAGGCCGAAAGGCGAAGGGTCCGGATAGCGAACACTTATTACGCTTCAGAATGAAGTTAGCAGATGGTGCTGGCGATCAGTCGCGTAAGGCAGTCATCCCATGTTCGCTATTTAGGTATTCACTATTTTGGACCATCGATCATTTGCGTATCTAAGATCTACACATTCGAATTTTGTATTCTCGATATACGGCTTTTTGCTACAGATGGTATTACCAATATTAGATAATCACTTTTTTCTATTTCGGAGATACGAATATTTTAGATTGCTCGAATCTGTATTTGTATGACTCAAACTGCAGACTATCCGAATACATGTTCTCGAATAAATAATCCCTTGGTGCAATAGTTATTCGATTTCGTCATCGGTTGAGGGACAACATTTCAAGTTCAACCTTCGTTATTTTGAGGTTATAATTCTGTCATGTTAAAATCTTTGTCGTTCCAGATTTGGCCATTCGAAGCATTGACCCTCACCCGTGACGGTAGGCACCCAAGAAGCGGACGGGTGAGAAGTCGGAAGTAATGCAGAGGGAGTGTAAGAAACGTCAAAGGGGAAGATCATAGTTCCGGCTTGAGATCTCCCTGGGTGTATCTTCGAGTTTATCATCGTCATACTTCCTTCCAAGACTTCAACCTTCCTCTCCTTCGTGACGAACTCTGCTAGATCCTTTTCATCAATCTTCCGTCCGCTATGGTTGTTGATTCGGAAAGCGAGAAGCCAAAGGGGCACATACAAAAGGGCTCTGCACCACCGGAGGTGATTCGGGGAGATGGGAAAACTCAAACAAGTTTCATGAACATGCGAAAATGCACACGAATCTGTACGAGCCTCGAAACTAAGTCTTCCGATTTATTTAGTGTACATAAATTTGATCTAACCACATGTACACCGGATGCTCGGAAATTCCAAGACTGCCGGTTTATTTCGGAAAATACACATCGAAGGAAAAAAACGGCTCACAAGGAACATCACTCTGGTGTCCTCCTCCGATTTTGTTGAAACTTTTTTATGTGGAAGAGTATCAAAAACTAAGAGACACATATTTTTTTTTCATCGGCGGAAAAACGATTTTAAGGGGTGAAACGCACCCTCGAAAATAGGGGTGTTTTTCGTTGATAAGGTTATCGTTCTCATCTCCAATGTATAGTACACAAAAAAATAAACATCGTTGTAATTTGAATTTTTTAAATATCGCGTACCGTTAAAACGATATCGACGAAAAACATCCCCATTTTTGAGGGTGAGTTTCACCCCTTGAAACCGTTTTTCAGCCGATACAAAAAATACGTGTCTCTTACTTTTTGATACTCTTCCACATAAAAAAGTTTCAAAGTGATGTTCCTTGTCAGTGTACAAGTTTCTTCACATAGTAGGCTCATTTGTATGGAAGTGAAAAAACAAATGCCTAATAACGAATTGCTCTTCAATTATAGACATTTTAACATTGTCCAATTGCTAATTGAGTCTTTCGTTAAAAAGTATGTAAGCCCTGGACCTTTCTTTCCTATCAGAACTATTTTCCTCACCTCCAATCGGGCTTCGAGACCTGCAATGACATACGTCAAAAAAACTAATCCTGCAAACACGTCGTCCTTTCATTCGCCGTTTGACGGTC
Source organism: Ophion obscuratus (assembly GCA_964007375.1). Lineage (NCBI taxonomy): Eukaryota > Metazoa > Arthropoda > Insecta > Hymenoptera > Ichneumonidae > Ophion > Ophion obscuratus. The sequence goes on along the minus strand of OZ023322.1, from coordinate 16,920,666 downwards.
GACGACTTGCACCGGAAACCGAGAGGGTATGATTCCACGTATGTACATAGAGTTGCATGGCGGACACTGTGGGGATTCCCATTTATTATTTGTGAGTGAGAAGCACAGATTTTGCCATGGGGATTGGCCGTTGTGCGCGTAATAATGCAACGTCACTGGAGCTACCGGAGGGATGTACTCGCGCGGTCGCGGAGACGTTTGAGCGCGAGTGGTTAATCGAATCAAGCAAAGTGCCATCGCCCGAGGGAAAATCTCGTGACAAGAGTAAGAGAGCGCGCGCGAGAGAGAGAGAGAGAGAGAGAGAGAGAGAGAGAGAGAGAGAGAGAGAGAGAGAGAAGCTCCAATGTACAGCATTGCTACTACTTCGCATTAATACTACTACGAGAAATGCTTTTGCGCTGTACATCATTCACGTTGACGCTACGTAAACGCCTCTAATGGCTACTCACTGCTGGAGGGAATGACCGATCGCTGATTTCCCTTGAACATACCGGCTTTAACATTGTTAAGAATGTTATCTTGCACTTCGAGCCATGGAGAGTACAAAGCAGAACGATGCAGCGGACGTTCGTCGTCGACTTGGTCATGCCTTTCCATTAAGGGAGGTTACTGCTTTGTTGGGCGGAACATTTTTATTTTGGTGTATCGGATAGAAGAGGAAGGTGTACTCTGTGGCATAGCAGATTAGGTGTAAGTATGAAACGCATCAACCTTCTATTTATAGTCACATATAGGTGACTTGGTAAAAAAAGTATTGTCTACTTTTTAGGGCATTAAATAAAGGCTTGTTCAAAAAATATATATTTTCTACTTTTTAGTACATGAAATAAAAGCTTGTTGGAAAAAAGTTTACCTCTTAAAATTTTGCAGAGGGACTAATCCTTCTTAACGAACCGGTGTTATTTTTGGTTGATTTTTCAGGAGAAATCCTGGTGAATTGTGATAGGTGGCATCTATCATAGATGTTGGCTCGACACCTATTGGACTTTACCTTTTAACCTATTTTACTTATTGGACCCTTCTAATGATTGTGCGATCCGAGAGCACTTAGAGCCAATTCATATGTTCTCTTGAACTGTCCATGTATTGTCACCTCTAAGATGCAGGTTTGTAAAATTTCAGAGCTCTAAGTAATTGGGAAGTGCATGAAATATCGATTTTCCGTTTTGCATCTCACAGAAAGTCAAGTTATTCATTGATTTATTAATTTTTTGAAAGTTGAATCATGTATTGTCACCTCTTAGATGCATGTTTGCAAAATTGCAGATCTCTAAGTAGTCGATAAGTGGGTGAAATATCGATTTTCCGTTTTGCATCTCGAAAAAAGTCAAGTGGTATTTCTTATTTATGTACTTATTTTTTAAGTAGAATCATGCATTGTCGCCTCTTAGATACATGTTTGCAAAATCTGAGAACTCTAAGTAGTCGAGAAGTGGGTGAAACGTCGGTGTTCCATTTTGCGTGTCACAAAAAGTCAAGTTATATTTTTATTTTTTTAAGTTGAATCGTGCATTGTCACCTCTTAGATGCTTGTTTGCACAATTTCTGAGCTCTAAGTAGTCGGTAAGTGGGTGAAATTTCGATTTTCCGTTTAGCATCTCGAAGAAAGTCAAGTTATATTTTTATTTATTCACTTTTTTAAACTTTGATCATGCATTGTCACCTCTTAGATACATATTTGCAAAATTGCAAATCTCTAAGTAGTCGGTAAGTGGATGAAATGTCGATTTTCCGTTTTGCATCTCGAAGAAAGTGAAGTAAAATTTTTTTCTCATTTATTTTCTAAGTTGAATCATGTATTGTCACCTCTTAGATACATGTTTGTACAATTTCAGAACTCTGAGTAGTCGGTAATTGTGTGAAATATCGATTTTCCGTTTTGCTTACCGAAGAAAGTCAAATTATATTTTCATGTTTTCACTTATTTTTTAAGTTTAATCATGCATTGTCACCTCTTAAATACATGTTTGCAAAATTTCAGAACTCTAAGTAGTCGGAAAGTGGGTAAAATGTCGATGTTCCGTTTTGCGTCTCACAGAAAGTCAAGCTGTATTTTTATTTTTTTAAGTTGAATCATGCATTGTCACCTCTGAGATGCTTGTTTGCACAATTTCAGAGCTCTAAGTAGTCGGTAAGTGGGTGAAATATCAATTTTCCGTTTTGCATCCCGAAGAAAGTCAAGTTATATTTTTATTTCTTTACTTATTTTTGAAGTTTAATCATACATTGTCACCTCTTAGATACATATTTTCAAAATTGCAAATCTCGAAGTAGTCGGTAAGTGGATGAAATATCGATTTTCCGTTTTGCATTTCGAAGAAAGTGAAGTAAAATGTTGATTTTTTATTTATTTTTTAAGTTGAATCATGTATTGTCACCTCATAGATACATGTTTGCACAATTTCAGAGCTCTAAGTAGTCGGTAAGTGGGTGAAATATCGATTTTCCGTTTTGCATCTCGAAGAAAGTGAAGTTAAATTTTTATTTTTTATTTATTTTTTAAGTTGAATCATGTATTGTCACCTCTTAGATACATGTTTGTACAATTTCAGAGCTCTAAGTAGTCGGTAAGTGGGTGAAATGTCGATTTTCTGTTTTGCTTACCGAAGAAAGTCAAATTATATTTTTATGTTTTCACTTATTTTTTAAGTTTAATCATGCATTGTCACCTCTTAAATACATGTTTGCAAAATTTCAGAACTCTAAGTAGTCGGAAAGTGGGCAAAATGTCGATGTTCCGTTTTGCGTCTCACAGACAGTCAAGTTATATTTTTATTTTTTTAAGTTGAATCATGCATTGTCACCTCTGAGATGCTTGTTTGCACAATTTCAGAGCTCTAAATAGTCGGTAAGTGGGTGAAATATCGATTTTCCGTTTTGCATCCCGAAGAAAGTCAAGTTATATTTTTATTTCTTTACTGATTTTTGAAGTTTAATCATGCATTGTCACCTCTTAGATGCATATATGCAAAATTTCAGAGCTCTAAGTAGTAGATAAGTGGGTGATACATCGATTCTCCGTTTTGCATCTCGAAGAAAGTCAAGTTATATTTTTATTTGTTTACTTTTTTTAAGTTAAATCATGCATTATCACCTCTTAGATACATGTTTGCAAAATTTCACACCTCCAAATAGTCGAGAATTGGGTGAAATGTCGATTTTCCGTTTTGCATCTCACACCAAGTCAAGTTAAATAAAAGCTTGTAAAAATATTATCATATTCAATAAAGACCGCTTTGTAAACATACCAAATTACAACATTCTATATTTAATATTCTTCGCATGAAAAATTAGCGAAAAATCGAATATTTTTGGCCCAACAAAGTAGAGACCTCCCTTTAAGTCACGAGCCGTTTGCCACAGAGTGCCAGGTACGAGGACTCCAAAGTCTTTTGTGATTTCCGATCATCCATATAGCAGGAAACATCATGAATTCACTTTTCGAATTTTGGGGACGATACATTACAGATGGCTGACATGGGCTGAGAGGAATATTGGAGTTACTCAAACGATAACTCCCTGGAAGTAGCATTCAGGTACTTAGGAGTTGAGCCTCCTGCACGTTTTCATGAGAACTACGTCAGGAAATATCACCTAGCAAATCATGTTCCCGAGTGACTGACGCTCCTTCGTAGGAATGAATGATCACCTTGGAGTTGGAATGAGAATTAAATGGGTGAGTGGTTATGGAGACCATTGGAGGATAATTTAGCAAATTCAAATTCGAACGTCCGGGTCTTCAGCTGAAAGTTTTGCTATATGTGTAAGATCAGAAAGTTAGTCATAATAAGGACGAAGTTTGATTGGGGTAGCCTCTGTCGATCGGTGATGACATTCAGTTGGAATCCCAATGAAAACTCATTCGTGGAGAGACGAAGACAAGGCAGAATTACGACATGTGCACAGGACGATGAATTCCTATGATTCTTCATTGGAGAAAAACTTTCAGTTCCTCTGACTTCCATTCTTGAATCTCTTCAGCAATGTTTTCATTCAATTTGCAAAAATGGATATTCTTATCGATTGCCTCAGGATATTCGAGAGTCAACATTACGTGAATAATCGAAAGCTACCCTCAGGTTGGCTAAAACGATTTTTTTTTTCTATTTGATTTCCAGTGTATCTGTACCCAGCTCATATTCAATTTACTTTTTTTCCGGAACTCTTCGATGTGAAAACAAGTCGAAGGGAATTACCGGAGCGAATTCTTCGCGGACACGAAGTCAGAACACCGTCCCGACTGGTTTGCATTATCCCTTTCGAATGACCCTCGGAATCGTCGCGAGGACATTCGAAGATCGAATGGTCGCACACGTACAGTGGCGAATCCTTTCAGTATACTCGGTGCAAATCCCACCGGAGACTCGTCTCGTGTTCTCCACGATATCCGAATCGTCGTACCCTCTTCGGGTGAACGAAACGGGAAAAAAAGAACGAATCGAGAGGGAGAAAAAAAACAGTCGAATCTCCAAGTTCGAGGAAATTTCATAGTCTCACCTTCGTCACAGGTGTTTTCGATGCAAATTCCTGATTACGTAGCACAGATGCGAGACCTCACGTGCATAGACTCGAATCACAGAAATCCAATTTTCTCCTCACCGACGTTTACAAATTTACACGTCCATCGGTCAAACAAATAGGGTCCCGATCTTGCAACTTTCCCAAATGAAAGGAACGAAATTGCTTCGGCACAAAACGAGGTACATGCTGCAAATTGAGTTCGTGGAAACTTGCACGCACGAATTATCCAAATGAATCAATATTTGCACATTCCGTCGAGATGATTTGACTAGAGAAATATTCACTTTTAAGGGGTCTTCTCACTTTAGACGCTAAAAAGGCGATTTTCATGATTTTTTTGATAGGTTTATATTATAGATATTGATATAAAAGTTGTTACAATTAATAAATACACTTTCGAAATACGTTAAAAATACGTTAAAAATGGTAGTTAAAAAAATGTCCTAAAAAAATTGTAGGTCTGCGCTCTCGATGAAATCTCGGAGATGAATCATCCAAAACAAAAAAATCAAACGGTTTTAGACTCAGTATGTTAATGGCTATAGCGCACATCATACGACATTTGATATATGCAATAATAACAAAATGGCGGAAATTTTTCGAAAAAAACAACAAAAACGTGTTTTTCGCCGTTTTTGGCAAAAAATAAATAGTAAATATCAACGTTAGAAAAAATCCTTGATATGCGCTATAGCTATAGTTGTAAAGAATATGTGGTTAAAATTTCATAAGAATCGGTTCAGTAGTTTCTAAGATGTTATCAACAAGCCGTCGAAAAACGTCGTTTCGAGGAAAACGCGTTTAAAGTTTGTTTGGGTTACATAAATACATAATTTTTTTTTTTAACTCGGAAGTGTATTTATTAAGTGTAACAACATTTATATCAATATCTTTAATATGAACCTATCAAAAAAGTTCACGAAAATAGCCTTTTTTGGCGTCTAAAGTGAGAAGACGCCTTAATGGGTAATGCCTAGTTGTAAAAGGCAAAAACAGCTCGTTTTTGGCATTTTTTAAATAGAAAATCGTGATGATACATTTCTACAATAATGAGGCATTGAAATGCCTCTAAAGTGAGAAGACGCCTTAATGGGTAATGCCTAGTTGTAAAAGGCAAAAACAGCTCGTTTTTGGCATTTTTTAAATAGAAAATCGTGATGATACATTTCTACAATAATGAGGCATTGAAATGTCTGTAATTTCTTGTGTAAAAATATTGAATTATAATCGGCACACAGTTGATTTCAGCAAAGAACCAGGTTAACTGATATCAAATAATCAAACAGATTTCGTTCGTATATCAATTTATCCTATGATTAATCGAAGAAATTCCCAAAATATCAGATTAAAAAAAGGTGCGTATTCAAAGTGAGTCTTGATTTTTGCAAAAAAAATGGGCCTTTTTCGTTCATCAGATCGGATTTATACATATCGTCGGGGAAAAAAATCCTTCGATGAAATACTATTTTGTTAAATAGTATTTCATCGAATTTTATTGCATTTCTGCAATAAAATTGCAGAATGATCGATGCAGTATTTAAAAAAACATTTCGCTCACCGACTTTCAAAATGTACTTGCGAGATTAAAGCGTTCAAAGTTTCGAACGACGCATCGAGCCTTCCGACGGATGTCGCCACAATAGTCTATAAATCTGTCAATTTCGATTCGATCACCTTGGAATTTTTCAGAGAACATTCATAAGATGATATACCGTCGAAATATATTGGTTTTGAAAGAACTGATTTTCCAACTTTTACAACTAACCATAACGCGTTAAGCCGCAATAAATGTACTCGTCCTGTGACAACATTTTCAACTCATCAAAATAAATTGCACCTCTATTCGTAAATTTCATTTCATTCCCGGCCCATTTAGATCGTACAAACGAGTCAATGTTTATTCAAGAAATATCACCAGGAGCCCGATTCGATATGGACCAATCCCCACAACATTGACCAGTCAGAAAAACATCGCACAAAAAATGTCTATAAATCGAAACATCATCAAATAAAATATTATGTCGAACTATATCGAAAAAAATCATTAAAACAATCCTTGCACTAGTTGTGCAAACCAATAGTAAATTTCCAATAAAGTTCATTAAAGAAAACAGAATCAATATCAGACCTCCATCAGTTTTTGGCTCAACACGGTGATAATACCCCTCAAATTTTCGTTGAGAAATTAAACAAAAGAACCATGCACGCGAGAATAATTTGAAACTAAGCAGAATCATCGCGTGACATTTGCAAGGCTTACAAACGGAGTCACCCGTGTAACCAACGTTGGCCACAAATTATTCCTCGAGGCTTGAAGCCTTCGGAAAATTGAGTAAATATCACGGGGAAGCTCTACGGTGCGTTGAATATGTGAAAATTGTCGATCGAAACGTCGATGAAATCTGCGGTCGCGAATATCCACGTTAATGAGACTTTACAAATTGCATTGACGTCAGCATCCATTTATTCGCGATCAAGGGTTATGCGCTTTTTGCATGTGCAAGGAGAGAGAGAGAGAGAGAGAGAGAGAGAGAGAGAGAGAGAGAGAGAGAGGGATTAAGGTCGGAAAAATCTCACTCTGAAGGAACTCAGGTAAACTGTCACGTCAATATCAACACATGCATCCGCAAGTTGCCTCCGCACGCATAGCAGCGCCCCCCGAGGGGTGACTGTAATTGCGATCCACTTTGACGAAACCTCTAATTACGAAACGCAATTACGTAAATTACGCGAGTGCAATGGGTCCTCCTTCCTCGCAGCCCTTCGGCAACATAAAATGATGTACATGAGCGCAACATTAGTGCTCGTGTTGCGCCGAATGATATCGTATTTGGCGTATGGGGTACCGCATCCAAAGGTACGCGGACATGTGTTATGGTTCTTTGGGCTGTAGGGACTCTCTCTCTCTCTCTCCTCCCCCCCCCCCCCCCCCCCTCGTTTCCACGTATCGAACACCAATTTGTCTTCATCCGCGTATCCCTCGATGAAGTACCGGTCAAATCCGGAAATCCGGTGACCCACCCGATGTTTAGGCGGGCTCGGAGGAGGAAGCCCCAAGGGGCAGAGACTTCGAACAATCGTAAGCTTCCGGCATGGCGAAGAAAAAATCGCAGCGATTGAAATAAATGAATTTGAATTCGGCGAGCGGGGTTGCAACGGATTTTTTTCGACACCTCGGGAAATTAATTTCTCATTTTTCTTTCGAAACATATTGCGAACGAAAGCAAACCCTATGGGAATGTAAAATGAATCGATTCCCTGAGCTGTCGATAATTGCTTGTAGGCCAAAAGGGGGTCCGAGGAAACACATTTTGGGAACGAGCTGAGAATTGTATTTTTTATTTTCACTCTCGAGGTGAACGATTCGTATATAGGGGAGTTCGAAGGGAACATACATTTTTCGAACGTCTTCCAATTCTTGAGACGAATAAAACTACAAAATAATTGAGCAAAAAAAACTAAAATTGAATAAAAATTGTGAAGAAGTTTGTATGGCTAATAAATAACCACAAATGTTTGTACATTTGAGAAAAAGAGCAAATATTTGTACTGTGCTCGTAGAGTGGATCAGCTGAGAAAGGAGACAAATTATTGCTTCTTCGCGATGTGAAAATTGTGAAGTGGGCTGAAGTGGGCTAAAAGTGAAAGGAATAGAATCATAAATACTGGTGAGGCCATCCGAAAGAATATTGAAAAATATCGTATATAATAATCATCACAAGTATTATTATAGTAAAATGATAAATAATTGCAATTGTTATTAATAATTATTTCAATAATAATCATTATTACTTGTAATAAAAGTTATAATTATTATTCATGATAATAGTTATGATTATTATTTATAATAATAGTTATAATTATTGTTTATAATAATAAAAACTATTATTATTATTATTATTATTTCCGCCGAGATTGGCGAAAGAGGAATGGAGTACAACGTAGATAATAAGCCGAATGCTTTCTTAATAAATAAAGTATCAAGTTAAAACAATGTAGCAAAAAAAAACTCGTTCCCCAAGCGAGACAGTGCTCATGATCAGCAAAAAACTCTCGGCTCTGTCTCTTCAAAGAATTTTTTATCAGTCTAGCAGCAGTAAAGAAGTCCCCGTTACTGCAAAGAGCCACCGCAGTTTTACCATTGCAGGTATACGACGTACCGAAAAAGGGTGCGAGGCATTTGCAAACCCACTGGACAAACCGCGAATCGCGCCAAAACCGTAACTGGCAGTTTTCCCAAAGATTTGCAAAGTTGTCTGCGCGAGAATGGGAACGAAGCGATATCCCGCAAAAGCTCGCTGCAACTGCCGTGCGACCCTCGCGGTCGACCGAGCGCAAATATCAACCCTATTCTCCAGCGAGGTGGAAAGAAAACCCTTCAAGTATGGATTTGCTCTCGCGCTCCGAGCTGACATAACGCGAATGTGAGAAAATCCAGGCATCTTCGATAAATGCCCGAACAAAAAAGAAACGAATGGCGATGGAACTCACGGCAAAGCGAAAGAGAGCTTCTTCTTTAAAGCTGTGCGTCTCAATGAACTTGAATAAAACATATTTTACGCTTGCTCTGAAATACGGACAAAAAAATACCCGAGACCGCGTAATCAATCTTGCGAAAGCTCCGATGCTTTTTGGAACGCGGTGATAGCCGTCTCTTAAGCGACAAAAATTCAACACTTTTTCACGAAACTATCGTATATTTCATACGACATATGTACGTATATACGAAGAAGCGTTGCTGTTTCTAATCGACTACAAAAATTCCCTTTTCTCTTTCCTTCGTTTTCGTCGTTTCCCTTTTCTGTCGAATTTTAACAATTATTATTTTGTTTTATATTTTAAAACTTTTTTAAATTTTTTATTAAATTAATTTTATCATTTATTTCTATCAGTGATGTCATCATTATTTTATTCATTTATTCGTTTTACTTTTCTGTTGACTGCATCTAATGTGAACAAAATCGTCTATCGTTGTTAGAAATAAAAATATGCAGAACCTTTAAGGAGCTGACATAATTCATTTTGGAACGAGGCCGAAATTGTTCCAATCGTTAACAACGTTCCAAAAATGAAATAACCAAAAATCATCTTACAATTCGAAGGCATTATAGCTCAATTCAGCATAAACTTAAACAAATCTCGAACATTCTGTATCATCGCAGAAAGTACAAAAAAACGTATATCAATCAAACTGAACCATTTGGAAGTTCATGAAAAAAATGTTGCCTGTTTGTTGCAACCGGCATTAACAGCCGACCTAGTTAACAATTATAATAAATCTAACTTTTATTTAATGCGATTACAAATTACAAGTTAAATTGCCTTTGTATTACTCGTATAATTGTCATCTCACCGAACTAGAATTCCACTAAACCAGTATTCTACAGCCAGTCTTAGGCTGTAGAATTTAGGCTGTAGAATTAGGTATATACCTAAGCCATCAATCGCTTAGGTATATAAATTATTACTTCTGAGATCAATTATACATCAGTAGTATACTTTGAACATAACTTTTCAGGTCCACGATCCACAGTACCATTTTTTTCTTTCTAAAAAACGATACTGTGCAGCATATTCAAACTGCACAGGATGATCAGCAAAGAGGTTACAAAGGTCCAGAAAATCTTCCAGCTCGGTGGTAACATGTTGGCTTGAGGGGCCAGTCCACTTTAAAAATTTCAAAAAATCGATTTTTTTTTACTGTTTGCGAAAGTACATACATTCAGAAATATTGTGTCAAAAATTTATGAAAATCCGAGCTCTCTAAGTATTTTTTTTTTACCTGAACCACAAAATTTCGACCGATGTCAAGCCGCAACATCACAGCTGCTCGATAGAATGGTGCAAATACCTCAAAGCTAAGGCACTTCAGCAACATTCCAAACATCCTCCTTCTCTTTCTCAGGAAGTACAGGAAGTTTTAAAACCTATTTACGAGGATCTCACCAAAACAGTACTGCTCGAAAGGTGTTAAGGTGGCCATACGCAAAACAATAATGAAAGTTTTAACAACTGCGTATGGAATACGGCACCTAAACATATGTTGAACGGCAAAAAAATCGTAGACCTTGCCTGCAACGTTTCCGCGTGTGTCTTTGATGAAGGATTTCGTCCAGTGCTTAAAATAATGGAAATAATGGGCGTCAAACTCGGCCCGATCACCATTGGATTCGCCGACAATCGCGATGACGAGCGTGTTCGCTCTGCAAACCGCCGTAGTTCTGAGTGCAAAAGAGACCGGAACCAAGCGAAAGCAAGCAAGACTTGAAGAAAACAACGATGACGCGCAATCAGAAGGGATTTTGTACGGTACAGATATTGCCGATTGAGTTTAGGTAAGAGTTTTTCATAGTATAAACTTCAAACGCGTTTTTCTCGAAACAACGTTTTCAAAATCATCGTATCTCTAAAACTAATAAACCGATTCTTTTAAAATTTGAACCACATATTGTAAACATGATTCGCAACAAGATGACCCTCGATGGTTTTAAAATTTTGATTTTCACTCTTTCTTTTGCGAAAAACTGCGAAAAAAACGTGTTATTTTATTTTTTCGTTTTTCATCTGCCATTTTTTATTTTTTGATAAAACTTTATATCCGAGGGTCATTTTGTAGCTGGTGTCATACTGAATCTAATGGACTTTGATTTTTTTTCAGACAAGCCGTTGCCGAGTTGTGGCGGAGCTACCTAGCCCACCTATTTTTGAGGCGTTACGTTAAACTATAATTTCTGTACTTGAAAATGAATGAAAATGAATTTTTTTTTAAATGTATTTCAAGACTTTATTTATCAAGCCCAACAACTTTTATATTGATGTTTTATAAAATCCTCAAAAAAAATCGCGAAAATAGCCTTTTTTCGTGGCTTCAACGTGGACTGGTCCCTTAATAGTTTCGTCACTATTTAAGGGAAGGGTAGGGGTTTCGGCGTGAAAAAACACGTTTTTCGATTTTTTTTCGTCTATATGGATAGAGTAAATTTATTGAAACCTTTTGTACATTGTTAAGTGTCATTTCAAGAACATTCCGTAAAATTTGTACGCGAAAATATCTACAAACAAGCTGGTGGCAAAGCTTTTCCAAGAACGCCTTTGGAAAAAACACGACTTGCGGCGTTCACTGTATCTCAGCTAGAAATTATCTGAAATCAAGTACCATTAAAATTTAGTCAAAGTATCATCAAAACCTCCCCCCAAAGGTCTTTGATAATTTTTTTTCTTTTCTAAATTTTTGGTGGTCATGTAAAGTAAAAAGTTCTATTTTTCACGAAATATTCCGCCATTTTGGGGGTGGAAAAACCCCCTCATTGTAAAAAAATTTCAAACTCACCATTGGGGGAGGTATTTTATATGTAGAAAGTGTGTACCAAGTTTGAAATAAATCGGTCACGTAGTTTTCAAATGGCAGTGAACACGGACTTTGAAAAAGTGGTTTCGAGAAAAGCGCGGCACCGGCTTGTTTGTGGATATTTTCGCGTACAAATTTCACGGAATGTTCTTGAAATGACACTTAACAATGTACAAAAGGTTTCAATAAATGTACCCTATGCATACAGATGACAAAAAATCGCAAAAAGTGCTTTTTTCACGCTGAAACCCCTACCCTCCCCTTAAGGGGTTACCCCCACTTGCGATTTTGAAAAAATCGATTTTTTTATTGCATTTTTTTGAATTATAAGTATCTGAGAATATGTCCTGAAAATTTCAAGTCGATCCGAACAAAATTGACTGAGATATGAGCAGTGAAAGAGAAGAATCCGTTGTGTAAACGACCGGAAATTGAAACTTTAAACGCGTTTTTCTCAAAATGGCATTTCTGAAGTCGGTGACCAAGATTACTCGAACACTAATGAACTGATCTTCTTGAAATTTTGCAGGCTTATTTAATACATAAAAATGTAGTCTTTAATCGTTCGATTTTTTTTCGTTAAAATCGAACCATTAACTTTGACTGTCCGCCATTTTGTGATAAATGAATATTTTTTAAAATCCTTCGATTAAAGACTAGTTTATAATTATATTTGACTAAATCCATCCGCATTTTTTTTTTCAGATGATCCACTTCGCCGCAATGTTGGTCACCGCAAACCGTGTATATAAAAACATTATGTCATTGACGGCCATTTACCACTAAACAATGTAATATTTTTCAATAAAAAAATTACTGAAAGTTCTTCAAGATGTGTTCTTCAAGATGGTATATTGATCGATTAAAAAAGTTTTGTAGTTTTCTTTAAAAAAATTCATGAAAAAGACCTTTTATGCGCTACAAGTGGGGGTAACGCCTTAAAATGATCATCTTACTTCATGTGATCAACTCGTACAACCTTCCCGTACGCTGTTGATTCGCGTATCTCCAAGCTCAAAAGACTCGAAACACATCTATACAGTCTCCAATGTCGTTCCGCTTCTTATCACCTCCCATGAAAACTCGACCAATGTCGAAGGCAAGATAAATTCTCGTATTTCAATTAAACAATGCAGCGCGTATATTTATGTGGCGTAGGCACATTTGACGGTGAAAGAAGTAATGCGCCGACACAACACGTCGAATGGCTAAAGCTGCACGGAGACAGGCACATTCAGTCGCGTCGTGAAAGGGATGATGCACAGGCGGACAGTGGTAAAAGCATCCAGACACATCCGAATATACATTTGGTCTGAATAGGGAGGCTAGAGCGGTCTCGGGTGCCAACGATGAATGCGATATTCATATGTGTCCGTGTCCCTGTTTCTCCGTCTCTCTTTTTAGCTCTCATCTCGTGAATAGCCCCGACCGATGACAATGCGAAATGTTTGCTGAAAACTCGGGGCGTCGCGAGCGCGTGCACCAGGAGTTGTTTCACCATGTGCCAATGCCAGGATGCACATGTGCCGTCGCGTTTGTCCGTCCGTCCCGCTGTCACTCGTCCCCTCTGTCTCTCTTTAACTCTGACTCAGTTTTAGCCTCTCAAGTCTCAGCAAGAGATACATTTCGCGCTCCATTCCAACTGACGGCCTTCAAGCCCGTGCGTCAGGGTGACCAGCGCACTTTTCGTTTATTCTCTTTCTCTCGCTCGCTCGTTCGCAATATTCCAGTTTTATTTGTCGTTTGCCGCTTCACGACCGCCCAACTAGACATTCAAAGCGGCAGACGACCGAAAATGGGTCACTGATATGACCAACAACCGAAGGAGAAAGAGAGAGATAGGTGGAAGTCGTAAAACGGGGTCAGGAGGCGTGCCTCTTTGTGATGAAAATGGACTTCGAATATAGACCAAATGACAACTTGAGTAAATAAACCAGGTGTCCCTTTTATAGCCGACGACGGTCATTTCTGTTCGTTCAATTCTAGAATCTCTGCACTGCTCGAAATCGATCATCTTCGCGCCTATATTTACGAACGAACGACCTTGTTGATTTCAGTCGATCCTGCCCTTACACTCATCGGGATTCCTAATTTCGTTTTCGCATTTTTTAATTCGAAAAATCTCGGACACCCCACTTTTACAAGGACCGATCGATTTTGGGCTTGCTAACGCTCGTAGCCCACAGTGAGGAAAAAATCCAATTGAATACAAAAAAATATATATTGGTTGATTCGAATAAACGTCTGATTGTGGAGTGCCACCTGCATATGAGATTGTTACAATACTATAAAATATTGGAAACTGTGATTGATTCAAATAACATATTATTTTATTTGAAAATCTCTTCTGTTCTCTGAATATCTACATTATCCTTCAAATAAAATTATATTCTATCGAAATCATTCCATGTACAATCCGTAGATGTATGGATGAAATAATTAAGCGGTTGCGACAACATTTTTTATTTTATACAAAAATATAATCAACAGAATTAATTATTTCTTTACTACATCGAAACGAATATGCTATGAGACGTAAGTTTTTCAATTTGTTTTAAATCTTGAATAAAAAGTGAGCATCAGAATGATCATCCACGATCATAGTGGAGAGAATATCAAATATCCAATGGAATATCCATGGAGAGAATATCAGATATTCAACTGATAAGAGCAGATACTACATTTTGATCTTAGCCACAGGCCAAGAAGCGATACTCTTTAGAGTTTCCGCGGCGTTTAAGGGAGACTTTGTCCCGGATTGAGCAGCGGGAGATGTTCGCGGCTCAACATGAGCAGCTAGAAGAAGAGGAGGGATGCCTCTATGGACCAGGCATTACCGATTAGCGGTAATTATAATCACATTTGTGTAAACACATTACAAAACTTTAAACGCGTTTTTCTCGAAAAAACGTTTTTAAAAATGGCTGACATTCTCCTGACCGCTGTAATTAACGTATCGACCTGAAATTTGGAGAGCATACGCAGAAAATATGTCTTCACGGAATGACGGATCGTTTTTTCGATAGATACATTTTTGCATTTATTATTTATCTTTTTATGCGAAAAAGAACGCGAAAATTCGATATTTTTTAAATTGCCGCCATTTTCCGAAATTTGTACTAAACAAAAAACCCATCCGTCATTCCATGACCAAAGGGTCACAGATTGATAATATGCTTCGAATTTGTGTTTTAGATCAACAAAGAGGGGGCAGTGATGTCAGCCGTTTACCTCCCGCGATTTGAGGACCCGTTTTCGCGGAGCTGCAACGGCCGCCATTTTGGTTTTTTTTTCAAAATTTTTTTTTTAACGTTCTGTATATCATGAATAAAAGCAAGAAAAAACCGCACTCAAAAAGCTTTACTCGTTTCCTTTAAAAAAAATAAAATGTAAACACCTGAAATATGGCACTTCAAGGACAAAGTCTCCGTTAAGTAGATTTTCGGTTCGCGCTACGCTTACGAGGAACGACGGTGCGTGCGGCTTCTAGCGGTCACTCCGAGAACTACGGGTTTCCTCACACCTATATTTTCGGTGGCGCTCGGCCATGATTTGGTTGAATTTTTGCAATCTAATGCTCAAGAAACAAATTTTATTTTCGCATAATTTTTTAACCAACTCAGACATTTGCTTAATATTTTTCAATCAAAATAAAATATTAATATTTTAACGAATAATGTACTTGAAAATCAACATCGGATATGGTGAAAAAATAAAATAACATATTTACTCAATAGAAATTTGATCTGAATCAAACGAGCGAAATTCAATTTTTCTTGTGCACTCGAATCAACAATATTCATGTTATGAATTGAAACGCTTTTTTTGTTCCTTGCAGAAAATGCATTCAAAGCTATATCATTTGTTCGGGATATTTTTTTACATAGTTTCAATAATATATTGTTCTCGGCTAACAATATATCTTTTGAATGAAATAAAACTTTTAATTTTATCATGTTATTAAAGTCAATAGCGTTTTGTTTGGACTAATAAACCCGATTATTTACACCAACAATTTTACAATTGAATCAACGAAATTTCATTCTATAACACCAATGGTATTGGATCAATGATTTTTTTTGTCAGTGCAGCAACGTGGCTTAAAGGTTTATCCCTCTCTGGAAGCCCAATTTCAAGGGTCAGAATGACGATTTTTTTTTCTAGTAACACATTGGTTGGAATAAATTAAGTTTTTCCCAGCATGTTGTACATATGTTTGTGGTTGCAGTGTAATTTTTTCGAATGGAAATCTTTCAAAGTTTTCGTGCTGCTGCAGTTGACATTGCAGTCCTCCAGCAGCGAGGCTCGAAATGGCGGAATCTCCACCAGGCTCAATTGTAATTTTAATCGAAAACAAACAAAAAAAAGTCTATAAATATATCCAACTGGCTATGGGTTCACGTTCCACTTTTCCAAATTTCGAAAAAATACAAAAAATGACAGCTCCTCCAAAGAAAGCCTCATTTTTCTCTTGAAAAACAGCATGCTGACGTCATTGTTATTAACAAATGGTTCATCCAATTAAAAAATGCGATCGTAAACCAAAAATGACTACTTTTTGAACGCTAATTGTGCAAATTCAAGTCAATAGTGTGAAAGTTACTCAAGATGTCAATTCCGCCGTGTCAAGATATGTAATTTCGAGATAATCGCGTTTAAACTCGACGGATCGCGGAAATCCCGACGCACTGTTCTACTAAAATAGTCGTAACTTCGTCAATTTTTAGAATTTCAGTGTTCGGTTGGTCTTCAAATATTCTTGAAAGTACACACTATAAAAATAGGCAAAAAACGATTTTTTAACGTTCCAGAGACGGCTGGTCCCTTAAAAGAATATACATCATTTGAATTCACCCAACTGCATGCCTGAAATACAGCAAAGGTTGCTCAGGTTTGAAATGCTACTCAACCCGTAAAGCTCGTTGACAAACTTCGTACTAATCACTGACGAAGGCAACCTTAAGTGTCGAATGACATGATCGCCCACATGCCAACATCCCCCATTCGTAGATTAATAGCCATTGCGCGACGGATGTTGAAACGCCTCCAAATTCGGCACCCCGCTTGATTGGGAATTGACGAAGGATGGAGGAGACAGTTACCGATTACAGGGTAACTCGTCGACGGAGTGTCATTACGACAGGTTGATGACACGCAATGACGGAATCCTAGAACTTACCGCCGGAATTCGATACACGGGAATTGAATACACAGTATTAGGAGGAAAAAATCATCAACATCAATACTCATCATTGAGAACAGTTGCCTTTATCTTGCTTGCCAGATGGAAGATTATTTTTCAAATAATTGCCGTAACTAGACGAATATCATACGAATACATTATGCAATTGAAAAGCACTGTCAGGATACTCGAACAATTTTTACAACAATCGATAATGTACAGAAAATTCGGCGCCCCAATTTCCTGATAGGAAAAATGGAACCCATTGATCTTCCGAAACCGCCCAGGAAAGGCGATGTTGGATTCCCTCGAGATGAAAATACGAATTGGATATGTAGGATTGGTCCAATTTTCGAGCTGATGACTTTCTTCGATAAACTTTTACTTTAGTGATGATTGAACCGAAATGTTCGTTGGATCATTTCACGTGGACGTATCAAGTTGAGAAAAATAATATGTATTTTTATATTTCTTCCAATGCACCAAAGTGAAAATTTGAACCAAAAAAAAGTAGAGAAAGAACGATCGTGTCACACAAAAAAGAGGAATTGTCGGAGAGAAAGATTTTTTCCATTTTTTGGGTTTTTTTTTATCAGATAAGGTTTATTAGTGCTACAGGAGTAAAATGTATGTTTCACGTAGACGTATTATAATTACTGAAGGCAGAAGGGCACAAATACTGTCATTCCTGTTTTGATCCAACAAGGAGTAAATTGAGGGAAGTAACGTGTATTTTCTCAATTTCCTCTAATGCACTGAAGTGAACATTTGACACGAAAGAAAAGTAGGGACAGAAAGATTGTGTCAAACAAAAAAGAGGAATTGTCGGAATGAAAATTTTGTTAATTTTTCTTTTTAGATTAGATTACGTTTATTGATGCTACAGGACCAAAATTTCCTCCGGCACACAATCTTCATACTACGTACAATACAAAAAAAAATACAAAGACATATTTTTAAAAAAGGACTTTATATAAACAAAAGGAATCCAAAATAAAAAAAAAGAAGCATAATGCAGTTTAATAACGGAAATATAAATAAAACCGCAATAGACAAGAAAAAAGGGGGCAAAAAAAAGAAAAATTCAATGAAAAAATTACAAAAAAAAGCGAGAGGGACAGAGAAAGAAAGGTATATTTCCATGACAAAATCCAGTGCTATTAAGGGGTCTTCTTACTTCAGACGCTAAAAAGGCTATTTTCATGATTTTTTAAAAATAGGTTTATACGATAGATATTGATATAAAAGTTGTTACACTTAATAAATACACTTTCGAAGTACATAAAAAAAATTGATTTATCCAACTCACTATTTTCAGACAAAGATGGTAGTTAAAAAAAATGTCCTAAAAAAATTGTAGGTCTGCGATGTTGATGAAATCTCGGAGATGGATCATCCGAAACAAAAAAATTAAACGATTTTATATTCAGTATGGTAATGGCTATAGCGCATATCAGACAATATTTGATATCTGCAAAAATAACAAAATGGCGGACGTTTTTCGAAAAAAAAACGTCTTTTTCACCGTTTTTGGCAAAAAAAAAGTAAATATCATAATTTAAAAAGATCCTTGATATGCGCTATAGCAATAGTCGTAAAGAATATGTGGTTAAAATTTAATAAGGATCGGTTCAGTAGTTTCGAAGATTTTGTCAACAAGCCGTCGAAAAAGGTTGTTTCGAGGAAAACGCGTTTAAAATTTGTTTGGGTTACACAAAGACATCAAAAAAAAATTTAATGTCTTTCAAAGGTGTATTTATTAAGTGTAACAACTTTTATATCAATATCTATCATATAAACGTATCAAAAAAAATGTTTAGCGTCTAAAGTGAGAAGACCCCTTAAAGCTTTTATATTTACAATTAAAAGT
The DNA here is from genome assembly GCA_964007375.1 of Ophion obscuratus. NCBI lineage: Eukaryota > Metazoa > Arthropoda > Insecta > Hymenoptera > Ichneumonidae > Ophion > Ophion obscuratus. Next base: position 16,901,745 of record OZ023322.1, on the reverse strand, counting down.
AACACCGCGATGAGCAGCTGAGCTGAGAGTCGTAACCGAAATTTACCAGACTCACAATATCTTCTGAATCATCCTGTATATACGAGTAAAAAACTGCGAAGAACCTCGCGAACCAATGATTACTTTGCCACTAGAAGCGCCCCCTTTATATTCCGGAAAGGAATGAAAATGTTCGAACAGAATACGAGTGAAGGACGTGCCGTGGGACGAAAGCAGAAACAGGATCCGGGACCCATTCTCCATTATGCAGCAAGTTAAACACATCCATATTGATAAGCTGCTTCGGCGGACGTCGCTGCTTGACTCTTCAAACCCGGTGAGCAAGTTCTCAACCCTCGATGTATATACATATATATATATATATATATATATATATATATATATATATATATATATATATATATATATATATATATATACATACATATATACATATACATATACATATATATATATATATATATATATATATATATATATATATATTCACACACACACACACACACAAAAGGTTTATAAAAATACGACCTGTCTAGAATCGATGACAAGGGGTAGTACAGCACATTATGTATCGTCTTTTTATGCGTTTTTACATGATGATGGAGTTTGCATCGTTGCGAAGTAATGAATGTTTCAAACTTCTTTTCTTTTCACTACGCAAATTGTTTCGTAACTTCAGGCCGCATGCTGTCAGAGATCACAAAAGACTACAGACCATTTCGTCGATGATAAAAATAAAAAGTACATTTTTTTCTTCGTCAAGAACGTATGAATAACGACGAATTCCCTGCACATTTCCTCGGGCAAGTTTTTTTTTTATTGCGACAGACACACCGCGACGTTTCACTCAGACGTATGAAAAAAAGATCAACGAAAAACGTAGTTCATTAATGAATTAACGATAAATCGTTCCTCCGAACGGTGAATTTATAGTCTCGAGTACTACCAACGAAGATTTATCGAGAACAAGCATTTTAGTTTGTTCTAAATTTTTTTTCTCCTACGAACTTTTTGAAAATACACATTCCCAAAAAATGGTACTTGCCTCGATAACAGGGGGTTTCTATTATGGTGGACTGTCAAAAAGAGGAATTAAATCCCTCTTGTTAGGGGCTGGATATTTAAAAACGTAAAAGGGCTGATTACGGTCTGACGCACATTTACCTATACTACTTGAAGCGACGGAAGTCGCTTCATAATTCAACTGACCGTTCCAAGAGAACTCGATTTAAAAATATCCCTACATTATGAATTTAAATGGAAACAACATAACGAATCTCGAGTTAAAGGCGAGGGATGGCGAGGAGGAGCTTTTATCGTTCAGTCTATATGAATTTCACATCCATTATTAATTGGCTGCCTTCCAGTAATTATCGACTTATTAATCGTTTCAATGCGTAATATTATGCACACAATGTCTACCTATCCTCAAGTCCTCATACAAATACCCTTGTACAAAATTGTAAAAGTCAGGAATGTATCTGTACCTTCTCGTTTAAAAAAATATCAGTACCAACCGCGGATGTGTCAAGTGTCTCTACATGTACCGTAAGAGTTCGAAATTCCTCCCGGAATGAACCCCTTCATATACTCGGTTATTATCGATGTCAAAAAAAAAATGTTCCAGACAAAAGTTATACGGTGTGAAAGGGGCCATCAAATGGGACCATTTTTTTCTGTTTCGGTTGAAACGCTGATGCACAGTGAAGATCACCTTCACTTTAAAAAAAAATTCAAGTCGCATAAAAAACATTGGGCGGTCAGTCGTTCAAGGTCATTCAAGGTCACCGATTAAAATGAAATACAAATCTAAATTACTCGAATAACTACCAAATATTTGGTAGTGATCCGAGTGATTTAGATTTGTATCATCGATACTGACCTTGAATGACCTTGAACGACTTTGACCCCCTAATGTTTTTTATGCGGCTTGAGGTGCTACACAAGATGGTTGAAAAGAAAATGTACCTTTCCATTTAAGAAAGTTGAGGTGACCTTCATTGTCCGTCAACGCCTACACCGAAATAATATTAAAACAATTGGTCGCACTTGATGGCCCCCTTCACACCGTACAACTTTTGTATGCATGTATGTATGTATGTATGCATGTATGTATGTATGCATGTATGTATGTATGTATGTATGCATGTATGTATGTATGTATGCATGTATGTATGTATGTATGTGTGAGTGTATATATATATATATATATATATATATATATATATATATATATATTCATGTGTATATATATATATACACACATGAACCGTAAAGTCTCAGAGTCCTGGTCTCTGCTGAACACTGTACGAGCAAAATTGTCCTGTAATTAAGAGGTAATTAAGGAGACGGAACCGTGGGGGATATTGCATCGAAAGTTTTGACCGCAACCGGAAGAGTCAGAATTGGAACTGTGAGAAGAGCGAGTAGTATCGTCAAAGAAGAAGTTTCGCGAGCCATTAGCGAAAGTGGAAAGTCTCCGGGATAACCGTGCAGCTGTGCGGAAAGCCGCCGAGCTCGGTCTCAAACTCTCACCGTCCTTTGGGTGTTCTTTTTTCGACGGACCCATATTCGTAATCGATAGCTCCTGCGAATTTGATGAAACTCACTGACAATAAACGCACGAACGTGAATGACAAAAATAATACGAACAATATTGACAAATTGTATCTTCTATTAGGACGGTCAGTTATTTTATAAAATTTGAAACATTGGAAGGAGCTGTCTCGAATGCAAAACGGTTAGTGCATTATATTGTAAATTGCCATTTGGCAACGAATTTTTTTAATTGAAAAAACAGACAGAACGTGACGTTAAATTTTGCGTGGTTCGAATGCAGCGGTGTTTTTTCTTGATTTTTCATTTCTTCATTCGGATCATTATTGAAGGCATTTTATGTGAGTCGAGGTCGTGAATCTTTAATTAGATACGTGAAGACGTTTTCCTTCACAGCCTAAGTGGACCAACAAAGAATTGAGCAATTGAAAAGAATCCATTTTCGTTGCAATGCAACGATGCAAACTGCAATGTCATGACAGAAGTATCTTTCTCTACTGTACAATGTGGGCTGTGGGTGGCTTGGATAACTGGACCAACGGCTTTTAACGAGTAGTTTCAAGACTCTTCGAGCGAATTAAGAAGTGGTGAGTTGGATGACAGGGACGTATCGGGAGAAGGGGTTGAACACGTCGACGAAGAAAACTTATTCTGGCGTTCTCGGTGGTTCTCGAGCTTTCCTCTCTTTACTCATTCTACCGACGTCCTCCATTCTCTCTCTCTCTCTCTCTCTCTCTCTCTCTCTCTCGCTCATTCCTCCCATTCTCCTCGAAAATGCAGAATAGTACGGTAAAGAGACTCTATGGGCAGCACTCTCAAAAGACTTCATACATGTGAGAAGTCGAACACAATCCGGGCCAATGATATCCAAAGTCGAGGGCGACGGAGAAAGCAGAAAGTGAGAGAGCGGATGAGAGAGAGATAGCGAGAGAGAGAGAGAGAGAGAGAGAGAGAGAGAGAGAGAGAGAGAGAGAGAGAGAGAGAGAGACAGAGAAGAAGATGTAGCAATAGAGATGAGAGTTCGAGCGACGTCAACGAAAACTTGACGTACAAACTTTGACAAAGTTCATCTAAAGTTGCACAAAAGTACGAAGTGTCTACATGTATATGTACATTGAACGAAATTATACATACATATGTATTAATACATAGAATGCACATAAACATCCCTCTAATTCATGTGCGTGCGGAGAGAGAGAGAGAGAGAGAGAGAGAGAGAGAGAGAGAGAGAGAGAGAGAGAGAGAGAGAGAGAGAGAGAGAGAGAGAGAGAGAGAGAGAGAGAGAGAGAGAGAGAGAGAGAGAGAGAGAGAGAGAGAGAGAGAGAGAGAGAGAGAGAGAGAGAGAGAGAGAGAGAGAGAGAGAGAGAGAGAGAGAGAGAGAGAGAGAGAGAGAGAGAGAGAGAGAGAGAGCGAGAGAATATAATGAACGATGGGATCTCAGGATCCAGGATTAATATCAAGAGGCGCTTGTTACAATAGGGAAGTTGTTTCGTAAACTCACGCGTAAATATGTTTTGTCGTTGATACAACCGCACTTACAACTTTTCGACAATATGATATAATATATATGAGGTATTCCACGTGAATCCGGTGGACTTTTTCCCTGACCCCCACCAATTCGATTTATTTATTTTTTATCTGATTCCATTGATTCTAAAAGATACCCTGCATTTTTTTACATTTTTCGAAACCACCCTTAGTCAAAAAAAAAAAAATTCTCCGAAAAAAAAGCCCGGATTTAAAAATCTGAAAAAATTCCCAAAAATGCGTGATTATATGTGAAAGTTTTCAAGCTATTACCCGCAGTGGACATATGATTTTTTCTGTGCTTTCTGAGCGATTAACGTTAAAAAAATCCGAAAAATGGACTGTTAACTATACAAGGTCGATGATTGTGATTTGGTTATTCAACAATGGTCGAAGAAATTCATTGTGGGTATCAAAATATTTAAGTATCCGCCCGAAGTAAGCGGTTCTTGAAGTTTTCGGATTGTTGTGTACGTCAATCGCTCAGGAAGCACAGAAAAAATCATACTTCCAATGCGGGTGATAGCTTGAATATTTTTAGATATAATTACGCATTTTTGGGAGTTTTTTTCAGATTTTTAAATCAGGGCGTTTTTTTCAGAGAATTTTTTGTTACTAAATGTTGTTTCTAAAAGTGTAAAAAAAAATCAGGGTATTTTTTAGAGTCAATGGCATCAGATAAAAAAAATAAATCGAATTGGCGGGAGTCAGGGAAAAAATACACTGGATTCACGTGGAATACCTCATATATATATATATATATATATATATATGGTTTAGTTGAAACGCGTGGTCCCTAGTAAAAGTTAGTTCTTACTCAACGCCTTCGTTACATTAAGTTTTTTTAGTAAAAACTAGATTTTACTGCTTAATAAATGTGAATGTTAATAAAAACTCGTCGTCAGTAGGAAAAACTAGTTCTAATAAATTGAATCAGCTAACCGAAACAAACCCAAATACATAAAACTGCTTCCGAATGAGGCAATAGTTCGGGTTTGTTTGGATTTCTAAATACAAATTCTAGTTTTCAGTGGACAAAAAAACTAGTACGGGAAACTGGTTATAGAACGGCTTCGTTTCGGCTGATTTTTTCTATTGGAAACTAGAATTTACTGCCAGATAAATGTAAATGTTAGTTGAAACTGTTTTTAACTAGGAAAAATTAGTTCTAACGAAATGAATGGGTTAGCCCGAACAAACAAACTCTTCCGGAATGCGGTAGGAGTTTGGGCTTGGTTGGGTTTCTAAACATAATTTCTAGTTTTCACTACGAAAAAGTTGTACAGCGAACTACTCACCGAACGCCTTCGTTACGACTAGTTTTTTCTAGTAGAAATTCGAATTTACTGATAAATAAATGTGAGTGTTAAACTCGTCTCCTTTAGGAAAACCTAGTTCTAGCAGTTAACCCAAACAATCTCCATTCGGGAACAAAAGTGTTCCCGCATGAGGGGGTTTGAGTTTGTTTACGTTTTTTTTAACCTAAATTGTACTTGCCACTAGGAAAGACTAGTTATAACGAAGGTGTTCAATCAGAACTCATTTTTCCTAGTACAAAATAGAATATTCTGATAAATAAGTTTGAATGTTCGTAAAACTTGTCTTAGCTAGTAAAAACTAGTTCGAACGAAGTCAATAAGTCAACCCAAACAAACTGGAACAAACAAACTGTTTCCGAATGAGCTAGATTGGATTTGTTTGGATTACTAAACATGAATTCTAGTTTTCACTAGGAAAAACTAGTTATAACGCAGGCGATCAATCAGAATTAGTTTTTTCTAAGTAAAACGCGGTTGAACTGAAAATGGCGTACATGACGTTTCTAGTAGGAAAAGCTAGGCTAGAAAAAAATAGTTCTAACGAAATGAATAAGTCAACCAAAACAAACTCAAAGACAAACTGTTCCTAAATGAGGAAGTTTGGGTTTGCTTGGATTGCTAAACATAAATTTAAGTTTTACTAGGAAAAATCAGTCGTAAAAAAGGCGTTCAATCAAAACTAGTTTCTTCTACGTAAAACGCGTTTAAAATGAAGGATGTAGTTCCGAAAAAAAACATACCTCAGATTAATTCGCAATTTCGTCTACCCATGTATTTTGACTCGCTGATTACGAATATGATAGTGAAATTATCCGCAAATTAGATTCTCAAGGTCAAAACTCACAAAAACTTATTTCTTTAAAAGTTTTTCTACTTTGTTTTAACAAATATTGATCTTAGAGAAAAATGTTTCCCGCAAAAGTTGTAGCCTATAAAAATATTGATCTTTTATGTTCTATGGAGTTTTTTTTAAAACCATTCTGTTTCGATGAAAATGGGATAAGTATATTCCGCTGAACTCCATTAGTTTTGATATTATCTACTCACGCACTTTACCGCGGGAAGGTTGAAGTTTGTTTGGGTTTGTTTTTTGTGCTGTGTGTCGTGTGTTGTTTGTTGTTTAGGTATGCGTATAGTGTTAAAGATCAAACTGCAACCTCAAGTGTGCGAGTAGATAATATCGAAACTAATTTAGGAAAGGAGTTTAGGAGTTTAGCAAACGTACTTCTTGGAACATCATCCCATTTTCCGCGAAACAGAATGGTTTTAGACAAAACTTGTATGGAACATAAAAGATCAATCTCTTTATAGGCTACAACTTTTGTGAGAAACATTTTTCTCTGAGATTACCATTTAACACAATAAAATGGAAAAACTTTTCAAAAATCAGTCTTTGTCAGTTTTGACCTTGAAAATCAAATTTGCAGGTATTTCATCCACCATGCCCCATCCACCATCAGTCCACCATACACCATCATGTTTGTGATCAACGAGTAAAAATCCACGGGTGCACAAAATTCTAAATTAATCGGTAGTGTGTCTTTTTCGGAAATGAAAACGGCGTATATGAAGATCTAGGTTAAACACGTTAAAACTGATACCGGCGAATATGATGTTTCTTGACAGAACCGCGCTGCTGCATAAGTGCATTATTACGTTGTATACGGCGCAACTGTCAACCCTCAAAGTATCGTGGAACGTCTCATCCCAGTGCACGCAGTGTGTTAGTTACATTATCAGGTTGATAAAAAAGTTTTGTCGCAAAAATTTTCAAAATGTCTTTTTACGTATTGACGCAATATGACATCGAGCTATGTCGAGAATATTCTAGAGGGTTCTCTACCCTTCCGCGTGACAGGGTATAAAAGGGCGAGCGCGCGTTCTAGTGGACAGAAATGGCTTCGATCTCGCAGGAGCAACTTCGAGCGATCATTTTTTACGAGTGGCGGTGCGGCACGAACGCAAGCACAACTGCTAAAAATATACAGGATGCATTCAGCGAGAACGTAGTTTCTCATCGAACAGTCCAGCGTTGGTTCAATCGTTTTAAATCTGGAGACACAAGCCTTGAAGATAAGGAACGTTCCGGACGACCGTCGACCATCGATGATGAAGCATTACTCCGCTGCATCAAAGAAAAACCGGAAGCGAGTACGCACGAGCTAGCAAGAGAACTTGGCTGCACCCAACCGTCAATAGTCAATCACTTACACAACTTGGGATACAGGAAGGTTCTAGCTCAATGGATATCACGACGTCTCACCGACGACAAGAACTGTCGCGTGACCATCTGCCAGTCTCTCCTGCTTCGCCACCGTCGCAAGGAGTTTTTAGAAGATCTTGTGACGGGAGATGAAAGGCTGGGTCTTGTATGATAACAGAACGCGTTTAGCCTACTGGCTTGATATCGGAGACAAACCGCCACACCAACCGAAATCTGATCGTCACTCACAAAAGGTTTTGTTGTGCTGTTTCTGGGACGCAAAGGGAATGCTGTTTCACAATTTTCTCCCTGTAGGTAAGACGATCTCCTCTACACGAAACATCGAGAATCTCCAGGAATTGACAAAAGCTGCAAGAAAAAAACGGCCAAGACGCGCGACTGTGCACCTTTTCCACGACAACGCGAGATCCCATGTCGCAAAGGAAACCCACAAAACAATCACTGAGCTTCACTGGAGTACCGTTCCTCGTGCACCATACTCTCCCGACATCGCGCCATCTGACTACCATTTGTTCAGACATTTGAAGGCATATTTGAGAAACAAAACTTTCAAAAACGTCGACTATCTCAGAAGGGATATTTCAAATGTTTTTGAGTTCCAGCCGCCGCAGTTTTGGGTAAAGGGAACAAATGAGTTGCCAACTAGATGGTCGAGTGTCATAAAAACCGATGGCGAATATATTGTTGATTAGAAATGTTTTGTATAAGATATATAAATAAATAAATTATATTGAAATTATTGCAACAAAACTTTTTTATCAACCTGATATTTCCGTGGACCCTTCCGAGGTTGTGGTTGGCAATGCATCCGTCGCTAGTCAATGCAACCTCAAGGGTACCTATATCTGCAATTCCGCTGTTCCACGTTCGTTGATGTTGGAAATCGCGCTCGGTTTTTTCATTCCACAATTGGAGCCTGACGTATTTTGAAACAAATTCCTACGGTATTGAAACAAATTCCTACGGTACGCTCATGATATTTTTCCCGCTCTTTGGCCTATCATTGCAATATAACCCCATGCCACGATACGGCGGGATGCAAAAAATTAGACGAAAACTTCGAGCGGAATGTTTGCAGTGCCTGTAGAAATCCAATAAAATGGCAATTTCATCGGATAGTCGAAGCTAAAGTACAAGTCTCCGTTTTGCGAAACCTCGCTCAGTTTCTCACTCCATTCGAGCTGCTTTTTGCTTTTCCCCTTTTCCCCAAGGCACACTCCTCTACGTCAAATATTGCGCGACAGCGGAAACATGAGCGATGCAAACGTTTTTATACCTGCAAACTACCTCCGAAGAGAGTCAACAAGCGGGACCGCAAAACCATGGCGTATGAATATAGCGCGTTTATTTCGGAGAGCGCGTGTACGAAAGAGAAAAAAATATACACGAAGCACCATATATCGAAAGACGGAGAAAAGAATACTTCAGTCAAATGGCATCGTGCATCGGCGCGAAAAAAGAAACGGAGCAGCGACGGGCAAAAAAAATGTATTCAAGAGTCGTAGGAAGATAAGCGAGAAAGGGAAGCGAAAGGAAAACGAGAAACCGGAAATTGGCCACGCTGGGAAGGTTTGTTTACCGGCCTCTCTTTCGTCATAAGCTCGTTTCACGAGCATGCCTCCTGCTTCTTTCCCCGTCTGTGTATTTTATGCTCTTACTTTTTTTTCGCTCTTGAGACCAAACATGCCCCGTTTTCTTTTTTTTTTTTTTTCATTCCCTATGTGTGCTCCCCGTGGCAAACTCCTCGCTGTGCTACAGCCTGAAATTCCCCGAATTCCTACAGCAGAAACAGCATTCCCTACTTTGTGTTCGGCCCTGACCAGACTTGCCTTGCCTGATTTACCTGCCCGGGCCCTCCTGTGGAACGAACCGGGAAGACCGCATCTTCGCTTTTCACGGCTTATCCTCTATATTCAGAAATTACAATCTTCACTCATAAAATTAATTACACATCTATTTAGGATGGATGTCAAGCTGTTAAAAAATATATGTTTTTTTTTCGATGTAAAAAATGGCCGACTACTAATATGTTCTTTTGTCTTTTTTTAGCCACTCCGCGGCGTGACATTTAGCATCCACAATTTTTTACCTAAAACAAAAAAACACAAATTCTCGTCAATCTATATTAGAATACCTGGAAAAGTACGTAAGGAATTTAAAAAATATTTTTTTATTCAATAGTTGTGTATTTGAATTGAGTTGTAGGTATTTGAATGAATTTTCAGTGAAAAATTTCGAGTGGGGATCCAAATATTGAAGGACCAAATATAGATCGACAAATATTTCGAAACGACAGAATTATGAACTCTCAAAATAGCGAAGGTTTAATTATTCAAAATGTTATGTTTCGATCGAAGAAAAAATCGAATGACTATAAAGCAAAGCATCATTTATTCGAGAGCTCATTTATCTGAAAACGTATATTCAAATCGTCTGCAATTTGAGACATACAAATATAGATTGGAACAATCTATAACATCCATATCTCCGAAACAGAAAAAAGCGAGTATCTAATATTCGTAATAACGCCTATGACGAAAAGCAATATATCAAGACGCAAAATATCGATGGTCCGAAATTGCGAATGCCAAAATGGCGAACATGGTATGGATGCCGTCCCGGCTGACCGCTAACGCTATCTGCCGCGATCACAAGTTTTCGCCATCCGGGCCGTTCGACATTTTGACCCTTCGCTATTGTAACCACTCGACTTTTTGGCCGTTCGATTTAATGCTTTCTGTTTTGTGAACCGTCGCTATATTTACAATTCGAAGATTCGTCTTCTCGAATTATTTGGTGTTATTTATATAAGCAATTCGATATTATGTCTCTCAATATTTTTTAAATCGGTTTTTGTTTTTCGCTATATTTCAACTTCGAGATATTCGTATTCGGAATTTTTATTTACGACTATATAAACCCTCCGAACATTGATCTATCTATATTCAAACATTCGACATTTTTTAATTCGATATTTCAGCCCATCCAAATATTGATCCATCGATATTTCGACTCCCACCCAAAATTTCGTATAAAACTGCTCATAAAATGAAATGTTTTCGATTGAGGCAGTAGTCTGGTCTAGAAATTTGACAAAATCGATTTTTTTTTCATTTTAATATTCCTTCGACCTGTCTTAATACGCTCGTGAAAACCGCTTATTGATATTTCAAAAATTAGCAGAGTAATAGAAATTATAAGCAAGCCGCGCGCAAACCTCATCTGACGATATCAAAACTTTGAACGCGTTTATCTCAGAACTATGTTTTTCAAATCGGCGCCCACGATATCTCGATGACTAATTGACCGATCGAGCTCAAATTTTACACATACCGCATCGGTCGCCTCTTTTTGAGGACTGGTAGCAGAATTGAGTCGAACAATAATTTTGCCCACATTTTATAACTCGTCGAATACCCGAAAATGTATGAAATATCGTTAATCATAGTTTAACAGGCCGCCATTTTGTGACAATTTTTTCTTAAGTACTAATTCTGCTACGAGTGCTTAGAACACTCATACAGATTGAGAATATATATATATTTTTTTCAGATGCATACAACATCACCCAGAGTGGGCGCCGATTGAAGCCGTTTTCGGCGGACCGTGTTGTAAAAAAGTAAAAACTACATGAAAATATTTAAAATAATTTTTTTTAAATGTAGATACATTCTCAAAGTAGCAATAAATACATATGTAAAACTTCATCAAGACAACTTCAACGGTTTGAAAGTTATTCCAACCCAAAGATGACGTGAAAAATCTCGCTCTAGACCAAACTACTGCCTTGATTAAAAAATTCCGTACTTTTAAATTTGAAGTAAATCGAGTGACAGTTGTTGAAGTTATTTGTCACGCCAATTGGAAAAAAGCTGTTTCAAGAAAAACGCGTTTAAAGTTTTGGGTACGCTATGACCGTGCCAGAGGTGGGCGTACGTTATACGCTCAAAGTCGGTGAAAAAAAATGGTCTTGCTACAAATCGTATAGTGATATTCTTATGACGATAAAGCACCGTTTTAGCGAAAATAAAAAATCGAATTTTGAAAAATTCTACTGTGGCCTTACCTCTTAAGAAATAAAGAAAAGCTAGCTGGCTTTTCACCTCATCAAAGGTATTTACAATTGATTGGGATGAAACTCATACATCTGTTGTAATTATATTCATCATCAAAAGCATTGATTTCATCAATGATAATATACGAGGATAACAATGCTAATCATAAATACCGGGATTGCGATAACTAATGATTCGAGCATAAAGAATAGCCAAATTATCTTATGAGGCAAAAAAAAATAAAGCAGGTCATTCGTGGTTTTTGAACGCCTTGTCGCCATGTTCGGAAATATCAATGTTCTGGCCGGGAAGACATTACCTGAATGTATTTCGCGAAAAATCCGCCAGATGGCTACAAGCGAAGCGCTTCGCGTAAGCAAGGTACAATCGTACGAGGATAAAAGTTCGTCCTTGAGTTGTACCTCGTACAGCAGTGCTATGCTTACAGCGTGCACTTAAAGTAGTACGAGCGCGCAATCTTGATTTCTATAGATTTTGTTCAAATTTTAACCAGGCACTGTTCATATCATTATGCAAGTTTGAGTAAAATTTCAGAACAGTCGACAATTTAGATTGGGAGACAATGGATTTAAGATTGCAACTTTGAATACTGCAGGGTCTGCATTGAAATTTAGACAGAATAATTTTCCGTAAAAAATATTTGTCCCCTATAATAAGAAGACATATGGCATCACCCCATCGTTCCACGTTCCAATGACGTGAGTTTGCGCGGCATAGTTGAAATAATACTGCAACAGACATTTTTATTTGAAAGTAATTTTTATCGAATAAAGGTTTTAATTAGTCATGAATGAACCAACACTTTTATTGGTTAATGAAGATAACATCAACAATATAAAATATTAATATTGATAATGCAAATATTTTTTTGTGACAACATTTTTAACTTTAGGAGTGTGATAATTATTTTTTTCTCGAAATATCGAACAAGACTGTTCTGCGGAAAATTATTCGGTCTGAATTTCGATGCAGAGCCTGCAGTGTTAACGGGTTACCCCCACTTGCGATTTTGAAAAAATCGATTTTTTTTATTGCATTTTTTTAAGTATAAGTATCTGAGAATATGTCCTGAAAATTTCAAGTTGATCCGAACAAAATTGACTGAGATATGAGCGTTGAAAGAGAAGAATCCGTTGTGTAAACGACCGGAAATTGAAACTTTAAACGCGTTTTTCTCAAAATGGCATTTCTGAAGTTGGTGACCAAGATTACTCGAACACTAATGAACCGATCTTCTTGAAATTTTGCAGGCTTATTTAATACATAAAAATGTAGTCTTTAATCGTTCGATTTTTTTTCGAAAAAATGGTCGTTTTATAGCCAAAAAACGGCAGTTTTTTTCGTTAAAATCGAACCATTAACTTTGACTGTCCGCCATTTTGTGAAAGATGAATATTTTTTAAAATCCTTCGATTAAAGACTAGTTTATACTTATATTTGACTAAATCCATTCGCATTTTTTTTTTCAGATGATCCACTTCGCCGCAATGTTGGTCACCGCAAACCGTGTATATAAAAACATTATTTCATTGACGGCCATTTGCCACTAAACAATGTAATATTTTTTCAATAAAAAAATTACTGAAAGTTCTTCAAGATGTGTTCCTTAAGATGGTATATTGATAGATTAAAAAAGTTTTGTAGTTTTCTTTAAAAAAATTCATGAAAAAGGCCTTTTTTCGCTACAAGTGGGGGTAACGCCTTAAAAGTTTCAATTTCAAAAGCCATTGTCTTCCAATCTAAATAGTAGACTGTTCTGAAATTTCACCCACACATGCATAATGATATGAACAATATCTGGTTGAAAATTTGAACAAATTCCATAGAAATCAAGATTGCGCGCTCGTACTACCTTAAACTTATGATTTTGCGATACTTGCGAAATAACCCTCTGCGCTCCAGGCCTTTTTCGCTCGGATAGTGATGTGTGTACGTTTTTCGGTCTCTTTGCCTATCAGGAAATGCGAGCAAGCATATGCATACACTCATATGCTACCTTAGCAGGTAGATAACCAACGAACAATATGTCGTCAAAATACTAAATTGAATCCAATCCTGATTTTACCTCCTCAAGGATTCCAAAAACGCTGAAACGTCATTTTCAATTTCCTCGTTTGTTCCTGGGTTATTTCCCGATCTATTCCCTACAACTATCCTGGTCATTTACCGCTTGTACTCCGGCCCGTTCCTGATCAGTCCAGAGCCTGATATTATCCAGTGAAGGCAGATCAGGAGCAGTACTTTTTCCCGACTCAAATTTCTACACGGGTTCCTGCAGGCTCCCGCATCACGTCATTCACCACTGCCCTCATCACTCGAACCAAGTTTATACTCGTCGTACATTGCTGACACTCGAAAGCAGCATGGAGAACAAGTTTACGGTATTCGAACTTTGGCCGCAAGCTCTCAGTTCCACGGACTGTATATCGATACTTCGATAATCCGATGTGCGGTGGCCCTTCGTAAGGTCGTCTTACGGTGGATCGACCGTGTTCGTGCAATGTCTCGACGCGCGGAAACATCCTGAGAAGTTGTAGTCCATTTTGTGCATCGAGATCAAGTGTATTTGACTGCCTCTTCCGTTTGGAATTACATCAATCAATTTGATGTACCTGCTCAAGGGTCCTATCCAACGCGAGGAATCTTTGGATCCAATACTTCGAGGGGGGAGCCTTTTAGCCGCGAACTAGTTCTAGTTTCGAGTACCGGACGAGAGACTGTTTCACTTTCGGATAGCAGTTGAAACCCTAAGTACAGCCACCTGGCACAGATTTTCCAGTTTCCCTGTAGCCTTGTGCCCATGCAGCAGGCCATCAGGAAAAACTGCCCGACTGGAAATTTTGCTACGAGGCAGACCCAGGTCGAACTTGACATGACGCATTCGACATGCAGTTACTGACCTGATCAGTATGCCTTTTCAGGCCCTGATCCGGCCAACGTATCTATGCCTGAAATGGAAAATTAAAAATTCAATAATTTTGAATTAAAAGAATCTGCTAGTATTTTTTGTTCCCAAATGCTTTATTTGTACTGGACTAGTAATTCACGTAGGTAGGAAGTGACCAATAGCACTAATAATTTCAAAGCTTTCGTTGCCAGCTTTGAGGGCGGGGGTTGCCAGAATTGTTTTACTTGCAAAGGGATCGTGTATCAAAGAAGGTTGAAAAACACTGCTTTGAGAAAATGCCAAAAGATCGACTTTTTCACCCATCCCAGTGATGCCTTGAGATAAACGTATAAAACCGTAAATATGAATAAATCAATAAATTGGGGTCACGGACACGAAAAAGGAGCAAACGAGCTGAGTAATATTCCCCTCGAATAATCTATTCAGAGTCGTGAGTGAGAAAAATGGATATCGTGAGATAAATATCACTGGGAGTTATATATATAAGTGTTGAGTACAAAAACTTTATGAAACGCGTGAGGGATCGTTCATCAATTTATATCAGCTATCTTTATAGATCTGCCAAACGTGCGGCCGAATGACCGAACGCTGTATTAACTCTTCATTGGGTCACATCGAGTTTCGTCATTCCACAAATAGCAATTAGAGTTTGGTCAGAATTTGAGGGTAGTATATGTCTACGTATCCAGATATAGACACAGGTAGACACGAAGGATAAAATTCGCAAAGACGTTTGCGATGCCTGGCGCTCTTATCACCCTCATGTCGCACTCTGGACAGCTGCCCCAGATAATGGATGGCCTACAAAGAAAATATTCGTCCGAGGCAAATTTCCAGCTTTTCCACGTCACGTGGAAACCCCGGAATAATTTAATCGGACAACTCTGCGACGCTAACGGACAGCTGGCTAGTTGAAAAAAATTGAACTGTTGCGTGGAATGGACAATGTCGAAGTTTGAAATGAAATTCAAGCTTCGGCAAAGCGAAACGCCACACGGGAGAAAAAGAGGGGAAAAATGCGTTATGAGAATTTCTGTGGTTTGAAAAAATTAAATTTCCATCGGGCTTTAGGATGACAATAAAACGTTCGTTTTTCCACCGTTTCGCAACTACGCTGCGGAGGTATTATTGCTCCGGGTCCTTCGTTAAAATTGCGAGGGAACCGATTCTGCCGATTTAAGCCAGCGAATGTACGAACTTTCGAACAACTGTTAAGGGTGGAGCTTTCCTCCCTCCTCTTGATGAATGAAAAAAACTGTAGCGTGCCCATCAGTGAGCAAACCATTGGGGAAAAAACGAGCAAATTGTGCATCCGGAGCTTTTGAAACCTATAAAAGGACGAAGATAGAGAGGGAGAGAGAGAGAGAGAAAGAGAGAGAGAGAGAGAGAGAGAGAGAGAGAGAGAGAGGGAGACAGAGAGAGGGAGAGAGGGAGAGAGGGAGAGAGAGAGAGAGAGAGAGAGAGAGAGAGAGAGAATCGGCATAGAAAAGTGATAGTCGGCATTTTTATGACAAAAAGTCGACTGAATATTCGACTGTTCGATGTATGACTAGTACAAAGAGTTTTTTTTTCGATTCGAGAAATCCATGGAGCTTAGGAATAAGGTCAACTGAGCGAAGATCGAACGAGGGAGAAAGGGAATGAGATGACAGCAACGTTGACGTTTGCGTATCCCTGGGAATGAGTTTTTTTTTTTCCTCGTCAAACCGGAAAACCGCCCGACTACGCCGCGTATGCAAAAGCCCAGTTCATGGTTGCAAATCGGGAGACCGGAAGAGAGAGAGAGAGAGAGAGAGAGAGAGAGAGAGAGAGAGAGAGAGAGAATTACGGATAGATGAAGCAAAAAAATGGAAAAAATTCGTTCGAAAAAACTTCTTTCAGCCTGGCACAATAATATCGCGATGCGAAAAGATTATTTCCGTCTGTGCAGAAATCGTAGGAGAGGGATGCAAATTGCATTGAAAATGAATTCTGCGTCCTCATTAGTCTCGGGCAATTCACCGAGTTTTGCCTATTGAAACGAAGCTACCCGGTTATCCCTACCTCGTTTGGTATATAGGGCTTATACGATGTGCGTACGTATTGACCTAGGCATGCTTTATATCAGGAATACTCCGGCATAAATATATATACATTATTCACATGCTTAATTCTAGCAAATGATGAAGATCCAATTAAACACTCCGGTTCGATCAATTAGCGATATTCCAACGACTGCAACCCTGTTCCACGTGTAAGAATATTTTCCGACCTAATTATATGCCCTGGTTATTATTTTACCCTCCTTGAAATTACCCTCGCCTGGACAAACAATTGTCCGCAAAATTATCGTTGTATCTATTTTTAATTGAAAGAACGTCAATTGTTTTCGTATCTTTGTTTCGAGAACGTCAACTGGTTGGGATTTATTTATTTTTCAATCTCAGGTATTAAAGATTGGAGACATCATTTCTTATATTAATTATTTGGTCAAATGACTCACCGATGAATGTAAAAAAATACTGATTTTTTTTAAACGTAGCTACGTGCAATAAAAATTCAACTTCGAAGTTTTTAGGGATTCTACTCTGTCGTTCGCAAGATTTTTTTTCAACTAATCAATTTAGCAATTTCTTATGAAAAATTGTAAATTTAGCTGCAGGATGACGATTGCTGACATATTTACTGCACTTATTAACAATGAAATTCCAGCTGAATTCGCGGTTCTTCATAAAAATGTTCAATTGTCTAAAATTGCATTTATTTTTATTTATTTTAAAATCAATTTATCTTCTGCCTTATCATATATTTATATATTTACGAAGTATATTTACGTATCAAAGATTGAGGACACAATTTCCTATCTGAAATATTTGTTCGAATGCTTCACCCATTAATGTAAAAAGTACTAATTTTTTTTTGGACGTAGCTACAATAAAAATTCAACTTCCACGTTTCGAGGAGTTCCGCTCCATCGTTCTCGACATTTTTTTCAACTAACCAATTGAGTAGTTTTTTTTCTTCAGAAATCGTAAATTTAGCCGCAGTTGATGGCTCTTGCTGACATATTTAGTGCACTTACTAACAATGAAATTCCAGCTGAATTCGCGATTATTCATAAAAATATTCAATTGTCTAAAATTGCATTAATTTTTTTCGAATAAAATCGAGTGTATCTTTTATCGGACATATCTACTCGTATAAAAATCAGTATCCGTTAATCTTCATTGCCAAAACGCTGGAGCTTCCTCAGAGCCATATAAAAAAATGCTACCCCCATTTTTGTCTTTGGCTTGGATTTATTCATTTTCCAGTCTCACGTATAAAAGACTGGGAACACAATTTTCTATCCTAAATATTTTTATCGAATGCTTCACCAATCAATGTAAAAAAATACTGATTTTTTTGAACATAGGTACATAGAATAAAATTCAACTTCGAAGTTTCGAGAAACTCCACTTCATCGTTCTCGAGATTTATTTAAGTAACCCATTCAGCAGTTTTTTATTTTTCAAATAGTAAATTCAGCCGCAGTTGATGACGCTTGCTAACATATACCCTGCGTCCATTCACAATAAAATTCCACTTGAATTCGCCAATCTCCATAGAAATCTAAAATTATCTAAATTAACTTTTTTTCGAATAAATTGAGTGAAACTTTTATCGTATCACGTAAAAAAATCAGTGTCTCTTAATCTTCATTGCCAAAACGCTAAAGCCTTTTTATCGCCATATCAATAATTACAACCCCAATTTTAAAATCAAAACAATAATTTTGAAGACACAAATGTGGTTAAAATAAATCCTCCAAAGCGAGACATCGATTGCTCGATGCCGTATCGTCTGGCAATCGACAAACAAATTCAAAACGTCATGTTTGACGCATAGGTCGAAAGGTGAGCTCGAAATTTATCCAAAATGACGAGGCATTTGTAGATTTGATCCCGCGTGAGGTATATCCTCTCCGGTATAGTGACTCAATCTCCCCAATCGTGTTTCATAAATTGTCGATGGAAAATTTCATTTTCCCATTTTACCATGACTCATCGGTTGCACGTCGCACACGGGGTAGGTTTCGCGCCCTCTCATCCGCGAGCCCGCAGGAAAGCTCGTATTTCCGGGCAAAACCGACAATTTCCATCGTTCCATACAAACGCAGATAGGCGATATAAATATCTCTGCGAACGGGAAATCATTATTCGCAGGGTGAGTTTGTTTGGGTTCGAGGGTTTTTCCGACGAAAAAAAAAAACAAATAAAAAAGCTCGTATTGTATTTTTTTTTTCCGGTGGGGTTGAGGCAAAACACGAGCGATTGAAAATGAAATGTATTTCAACGTTTGTCAACCGGCTCGTTTAATCGGTGAAAATTTAAATGAGCGTTACTGGTTTTCATCAATGTCAAATAAATCTCTTTGCAGTGGCGGATTTATTCACGCCAGTATTGTATTTGCCGCGTGTACACGACGCCTACCGTCATACAGAAATTGGGCGTGAATAAGCGCGCGAGTACCATCGAACGCGTAAGCTTATTTTTTTTTCCGTTCCAATTGGACTGACGACTTGCTGATGAATTAGCAACGAGTGCCAACCGATCGAGTGAAAAATCATCGACACTGTGGACAAGCTGGTCAACATGGGAAAAGAACTAAATACCTCTGTATACATTCAGCCGGCCTTTTTTTAAGCCCTCCACGAAATAGTCCACGCCACGCGAGATTGAACAATTGATCCTTACCTGAAACAGAGGGGAAAAAATTGTATAAGTAAAGCGTTTGAAAGCTCCTTTCGTACGCGTAAATTGTACATCGATTAAGGGACCAGTCCGCTTTGAAAATTTCAAAAAATCGATTTTTTTTAACTGTTTTCGAAAGTACATGCATTCAAGAAATATTGTGTCAAAATTTTATGAGAATCCGAGCTCTCTAAGTATTTTTTTTACCTGAACGTCAGGACCTCTAAAACTAATAAAATGATTCTCTTGAAATTTGAACCACATATTGCAAACATGATTCGCAACGATGTGATCCTCGATGGTTTTGAAATTTTGATTTTTACGCTTTTTTTGCGAAAAACTGCGAAAAATCATTTTTTTATTGCTTAAATCGATAGATAAACTATCCAAGAATATATTTACAAATTTACAGAGGCCAATTGTAAATATTTTCGAAGATACAAGGCCAAAAGCAGAGAAGCGATTGATTTTTTATATTGATATTTCCTCCTGTTGAAAACTTTGAAGCGCGTTTTCTCCAATTTTCATTTCACGATTTTTCGAAATTGGCGGGCGTGATAGCAAAAAAAAAACTAAACGACCTATTGAATCAAACCAAAGTTTATTTTCTTCACTATAAAAATCTCTTCTAAGTGAATAAAAAGAATCGTTAAAAAAGTCTTTTTAAATCATTTTTATATCACGTTCAAGTGTTTTTTTTACATTTTTTTCAAACCTGAGAAAAGTTATAATTTCACGATTTTTTCAGCTTTTTCTTAATTCACCCAGAAGAAAAATATATGACAATTGAAAATTTTATTGGTTTTTTCGTTTCAGTCAAGAATTACGAGCTGCATCTTTCCCGCCATTTGGAGACTGCAGTGGCAAGACGCACATGGAATAGGCTGATAAATCTGCAGTCATTTATTGTTTCATGTTGAAATTTTTTTATAATTCTAAATACACACGCAATGATACCTCAATGCTTACTGGGCTCACTTGTTTTTTTCCCTTCTAAAAAGATTCCCGAAAAACCCTTTTTTGACCTTCAAATTCAGGCTCCGGCCTTAAGAGGAGGGTAGGGGTTTCAGCGTGAAAAAAAAACACTTTTTTGCGAATTTTTTCATCTATATGGACAGAGTAAATTTATTGAAACCTTTTGTACATTGTTAAGTGTAATTTCAAGAACATTCCGCGAAATTTGTACGCAAAAATATCCACAAACAAGCCGGTGTCGCGTTTTTCTCGAAACCACTTTTTCAAAGTCCGTGTTCACTGTCATTTGAAAAATACATGACCGATTTATTTCAAACTTGGTACTCACTTTCCACATATAAAAAACCTCCCCCAACGGTTAGTTTGAGATTTTTTTACATTCAGGGGGTTTTCCACCCCCAAAATTGCGGAACTTTTCGTGAAAAATAGCACGTTTCACTTTACATGACCACCAAAAATTTAGAAATGAAAAAAAAAATAATCAAAGACCGTTGGGGTTCGATGATACTTTGACTAAATTTTAATGGTACTTGATTTCAGATAATTTCTAGCTGAGACACAGTGAACACCGCAAATCGTGTTTTTCCAAAGGCGTTCTGAGAAAAGCTTTGTCACCGGTTTGTTTGGATATTTTCACAAATTTCACGAAATGTTCTTCAAATGACACTTAGCAATGTACGAAAGGTTTCAATAAATTTACTCTATCCATATAGATGAAAAAAATTCGCAAAAAGTGTTTTTTTTCCACTGAAACCCCTTTCCTCCCCTTTACAAGCCCTTTGCCTCAATTGAAGGCACGAACTTCCCGGCTCGAAAGCCCATTACTTTTTGGCTCTATTCCAAATACATTAAATTTCTTCACTATTATACTAATTGCGCGATCCAGCTTGAGCTGACAATTCAATCGCCGCTGACCTTCTAATAAGGACATCATTTCCGGACCGTTTCATTAAGGCCATCAAAATCGTATTTACGCCGTAGGTCTCCTAATGGGGACTGCATACAGGGAGGTTCAATTCGAAGTATAAGGCTAATGTGCCCCGGAGAAATGGATAATCCATTCCAATACAAGCCAAGGCTAATGACGTGTAACGAACGCACGATTACCTTAGAAACGGTATCCACGTATCGTGTGATAACAGCCGGATAGGAAGGCAAACGTCACCTTGAGGTGCGATACAAATCTTATGGGGGTATACACCAATATGCATGTCCACATGGGGAAAGGATGTTTTGAACCTGCCATGTCAATGTAGTGTTGGCTGTCGGTACACCTGGCTAATTTGAGAACAGTCTTTAAGAGGGGAGATACCATTAGGCGCGGAAAAAATGGCTGATTTTCATGATTTTTTTTTAAAGGAAAGATTTGTTCAACATTTTTGAGACTCGCAAGGAACATCACTTGAGTATCCGCCGTCAATTTTGTTGAAACTTATATATGTGATAAAACATTTAAAACTATTAGACACGCATTTTTTATCCGCGGATAAACGGTTTTAAGGAGGAAATCCACCCCGCAAAGAAAGGCGTGTTGGGGGTGGTTTTGCAGTTCCACCCACAAGCAGTCCACCGATCTGAACGAAACAAAAACCAAAATTCTTCTAATGTAAAGCGATCAAAAATCTACTATAAAATAATTTTTTTTTAAATTGAGGGGTGTCACGCCTTGAGTGGTCGTTTCCCCCCTTAACACCGTTTTTCCGCAGATACAAAAAATACGTGTTTAATAGTTTTCCATGCTTTATCATATTATATATGAGTTTCAATAAAATCGGAGGTGGACACTTAAGTGTTATTCCTTGTTAAGGTATGTTTTACGACTAGTTTTGGCTGTTACACGGTATTATTTTTTTTCCAAAATGGCGGAGTTATCGCACGGTCTTCTAAACTGCATTTCCAAAACTGGCGTGACGTATAGCTAAAAAATTAATCGACCGATTCGGATAAAATTCGGTATAAATCTATCTTACCTTTAATTTAAAAATAATTTTAATAATTTTTTATTTTACCCTAAAATAAAAAAAAACGTATTTTATCTTACAAAAAATAGTCATTTTTCGGAAAAATCATTCGTTTTTTTTCAAAGCGTACGATTTCATCGATTTTCAATATTCCTCACTTTTTCTTCGTTCATATTCTGCGTACGTGTGTTAACGAAAAAAAAAATTCCATTGGATTTTTTTTCAGATCGATCTCGCCGACGAAGATCGTGCCATTTGTAAAGATTATTTTTTTTGAATATGACGTAACAGTGAAAAGTAATAATAAAACGAACCCTAAATCTGACAAATAATGAAGAAATCTGTCCTTCCAAAAAAAATCATGAATTAGCCACTTTTTCCTCGCCCAAAGGTGTCGACCCCCTCACTATTTTCTATACCAATCGATTTGATTTTGGGGACAGGGAGGTCCTTGAAACGACTTTCCTACGAATAGACTTACATTTATTTACGTAATGCTTACGGAAAATTTAGTCCGGTCAAAAAAAGCTTCTATAAGGACCGTCCTCGTAGTAGAAAGTCTTTAAAATTCCATTTTTTTTCACAAGTACATATATTCAATAAAACATCGGTTACATCCACCAATTTGGGATTTACGGAGTGCGTGAAATCATCGACGCATCGTTTTGCAAATGGCGAACGTGAAGAATCGTCGGGATTCAATTTGGGGAGTAAAAACACCCCGGTAAAGGAGATCCCTCTCTCTCTCTCTCTCTCTCTCTTTCTCTGTCTTCTTTTTCTTCTTTCCCGTATTTTCGCGGCGGGCCAAGCCACACTTTTCCTCCGATCTCTTTGTCTCTCATTCTGCTTATTTTCTATCGAGTTTTCTCGCTTTTTCAACGTGAATTCTCTTGGGGCGAGAGTCGGAAATAGCCATCACTTTTATGTACGTCTCTTTCTCCCTCCCCCCCCCCCCCTCCTCCACACATACACAAACCCACTTTTTCTCTCCTCCCACGCACCTCTATAGTTTGCAATACGCCCAACATAAGCGCAAAGAAATGAAACTGTAGCGGGTCGGATCCGTAGCGGATACAATAATATAAGAGGAGAAAATCCTCTCTCGCGTCAGCCGGGCATCCTGATTGATAGCGCTAATGCCGCAGGGACAATAATCTTCAGTAGCACGGCACCCGTCGACCCTAAGGTTCCTCTTGGTGGTGGTCCCTCTGCACAACCAGCACGACTTATCTATTTTTCTTTGTGTTTTTTTTGGGGGGGGGGGGGGGGGAGCTTGAAAGACCGTTGCACAGTGGGGTACTGGATTGGATACATTGGTTTAGCGAGAAGCGGCACCCCCCCCCCATAAATTTCGGTGCCTCCCAGAAAAAAGAACGATCCAAAATAGATAAATTGAAATAATCGATAAATTGTATTCGTTTCACCCAAACGAACATGAAGATAATTTTGTAAAACTTGAATTATATTCTTCGTCGTAGTTTCGTAAGTTGTTTAAGAAGTAGGTATCTCATAACGTAAATTAAGGGGGTATTCTAATGTGACGAGATGAAAAAAATCGATTTTTTTTGCATTTTTTAACTCTATACCGTCATAGAATTAATATCCAATTGCTGGTAAAGTTGGTTTTCACTTTGTCCACTCAGTACAGCCCTTTACGGATTCTTCTCATTTTAGACGCTAAAAAAGGATATTTTCATGCATTTTTTTGACAGGTTTACATTATCGATATTGATATAAAAGTTGTTACCCTTAAGGAATACACTTTCGAAAAACATTTTGAAAAATTGTTTTTATGTATTTAGCGCTCGATAAATCAGGAGGCATTTCAAAGAGAAAATGATAACAAAGAGAATGAACACAAAGGGAAATTGGAAATCGAAACGGAAAAGAAATAATCACCGATTCAGTGAAGCTGGGGGTCTACTCACTTTAGACATTAAAAAAGGTTATTTTCATTAATTTTTTTGATAGGGTTATATTATAAATACCGATATGCAAGGTGTTACACTTAAGGGGGGATATACACCCAGATGGTCGAAAAAATCGATGTAGAAGCTATGAACATTCCGTCGACCGTAGAAGACCTATACTATGGGCCTGGTATCGATGATGACATGTAAGTTGACATCATGATTTATTCATTCCCGAATTTTCAAATGCGTTTTTCTCAAAACCACGCTTTTCAAATCGGTACCCAAAATTTCTCGAAAACCAATGGACCGATTGCCTTGAGATTTTTTGTGGTTGTTCTATACACCATTATCTGGTACTTGTCATAGGATTTTTTTCCGTTACTTAGTTTTTCTTTTATAGGCAAAATAATAACTAATTTTTGGCCCAAAAATCACTATTTATGTTCAAACGTCCGCCATTTTGTCATAAATCGATATTTTCAAAATCGGCTATGACAAGTATTAGATTATAGTATCTAATTTAATAATCTTTTTGGTTTTTTTTTTCAGATGATTTTTGAAGAAACGCCAGTGAATACCGTATACGCAGATTTTTTTACAACGCTCCAAGGATCGTACAATATCCTTGTATATTTTTGATATTTTTAAATAAATAAACTTAAACATATTTTTGAATGTATATACTTTTAGATAATTAAAACTCCAACCCGAAATTTCAAATAGTTTTCCTCGAAAAAATTCACAAAAATGACCATTTTTCCGGCTCCTAGGTGTATATCCCCTTAATAAATACACTTTCGAAATATATTGAAAAGAAAATTAATGTATTTATGCGGCCCGAACAAACTTTAAACGCGTTTTTCTCGAAACAACGTTTTTCGACGGTTTATTGATAAAATCTTCGAAACTACTGAACCGATCCTTATGAAATTTTAACCACATTTTCTTTACAACTATAGCTATAGCGCATATCAAGGATCCTTGTAAATTTTGATATTTACTTTTCTGTTGCCCAAAACGGTGAAAAAACTCGTTTTTTTTGTTTCTAACCAGAAATAGTACTCCCAGTAAGCTCCGTCGACTGTCAGAGGAGTTTTTCTGCTACGAGGAGGATAAAAACGTGGCTTACAAGGAACATCACTTCAATTAGGTTGAAACTCATATATGTGATAAAACATTGAAATCTAGTACATACGTATTCTTTTTTGATCTGCGGAAAAACGGTTTCAAGGGGGGATACCACCTCTCAAAGAAAGGCGTGTCGAGGGGTGGTTTTGCAGTTTCACCCACATTCATTCCACCGATCTGAATGAAATAAAAATCAAAATTCTTCTCGTGTAAAGCGGCGAAAAATTCTACCATACAATAAATGAAAAAAGTGAAATTAAAGGGTGACACCAAGGCCTTTCTTTGAGGGGTAGTTTCCCCTCTTGAAAACGATCTTCCGCAAATGAAAAAAAATAAATAAATACGTGTCTAATAGTTTTCGTTGCTTTATCACATACATGAGTTTCAACAAAATCGGAGGCGGACACTTAAGGGGTTGTCTCACTTTAGACTCTAAAAAAGGCTATTTTCATGCATTTTTTTCATAGGTTTATATTAAAGATATTGATATAAAAGTTGTTATACTTAATAAATACACTTTCGAAATGCATTTTTGAAAAAATTATTTATTTAAGTCACTATTTGTAAACGAAAATGGTAATTGAAAAAATGTTCTAGAAAAATTGTAAGTCTGAGCTGTTGATGAAATCTCGGAGATGGATCATCCGAAACAAAAAAATCAAACCGTTTCAGATTCAGTATGTTAAAGGTTATAGCGCATATCATACGATTTTTTATATATGCTAAAATAACAAAATAGAGGACATTTTTCGGAAAAGTAAAAAAACGTGTTTTTTCACCGTTTTGGGCGAAAAAAATAGTAAATATCAAAATATTAAAAAATCCTTGATATGCGCTATAGCTATAGTTGTAAAGAATGTGTGGTTAAAATTGCATAAGGATCGGTTCAGTAGTTTCGAAAATTTTATCAACAAGCCGTCGAAAAACGTTGTTTCGAGAAAAACGCGTTTAAAGTTTGTTTGGGTGACATAAATCCCTAAAAAAAATTATTTATTTATTGCGAAAGTGTATTTATTAACGGCGGGGTAAAGTTAATTCGGCGAAAAAAAGGCATGTTTTTAAGATTTTTTTTTGCGTAACGAATAGTGTTCGTTTATTGAAAAATTTACATATAATAAAGTAACATTTGAACAACATTCTCCTAAATTTGCATTGCAAAATATTCAAAATTGAGCCAGTGAAAATTAAACCCCGGAGGCGCCTCGAACAAAAGTTGGTTTGCGGTGTGCACCATAACTCGCAACAGAATCATTTGAAACAAAAAAATCAAAATGCATTTGTTAAAGGAGATGTTTCTCGAGGTAATGACGGAAGGATTTTTTTTCGATTTTTCGATTTTTCGTAGCACTTCGGAGCCAAAAACCCGATTTTCGCTAAAAAAATCGGCTATGTTGTTGTTGAAAAATTAGTAATTATTAAAAAAAAAAAGCTCTCGGCAATACCTGGTGAATTATGTGAAGAAGTACTGTGCAACATTTCAAAGCGATTGGTCCAGTAGATTTTGAGTTATCGTGCACACGGACTTCAAATATGACAAGTCTCAGAAAAACGGTTTGAAAAACGCAGAAGAGAAGAGAACGGCATGAAGCAATAGACGCTCAAATACTCATAACTTCGTCAATTTTACTCCGATCGACTTGAAATTTTAACACAATATTCTTGATATATTATGCATTCATTTAAAAAATTAAACAAAAATGAAAAAAAAACAATTTTAATACTTTACCCCGCCCTTAAGTGTAACAACTTTTATATCAATGTCTATGATATAAACCTATCAAAGAAATCATGAAAATAGCTTTTTTTCGCGTCTCAAGTGAGAAGACCCCCTACATGATGTTCCTTGTTAGAAGTACAATGCTTCAGGAAGAATTTTTCCATATGTCACTGCTAAAAATAAATAAAGACATGGTTAAAAAAAATCCCACTAAAAAAGTGTTGCGCCGATTTGCAGAAAAAAATAGAAAGCCAAAACTTATATAATTGAGTGCTGAATAAAAGAACCTACTGAAAGTAAAGTTTCCGGACTGGTAACTGGATAAAAGAATGATGAAAACATATTCGATTATTTTTTAAGGTATTGCAAGCGTTTGGTATTAACGTGAACATCAACGTGTTAATAGGACTTCATATTTTATGTGTGTTACGTGATTATCGACTATTATGGAAATGCAATTAAAAAAAAAGATGATTGTAGACGAAACCACAATTTTGTCAGGCAGCTTTCTCCTCGCCCAGAAAAAAGCTGGCTACACCAGTGATTGGATACCTCCAATGTGCAACTGGAAAAAATCCTGCATCGTCCCTACCCTTCGTTCGTGTTATTAAAAAAAAAAAAACGGCTGGGCATTTTTTTCCAAACTTGTGGAATTTGTGGAATTCGTTTCGTTGGTCGATCGTTACGAGGCGAGCGAGGCTTCGATATCGATGTCTCGTACCACGAATGATGCGGATGTAGGAATACGAAATAAGAGACGCTGTGGAACGTTACAGGCAGTTTTATAAAGGCATAAAGTGCCGTTGCAAACGCTCTGCTCGTTCATTCTGCATCGCTCTCCCGCTAATTAGATATTCCGTTATGATTGGAGAAAATTTAATTAAACGCGCGAGGTATACGGTGGAGAGAGGAAGAGAGCAAAGCAATATACGATCGTTGCTCTTTTCACTCGCCACCGAGGGCTTTTCTTCCACTTTTCGAGAGAACAGGTTTTCGGACCTTCCCTTGAGGCACGGCTCTAGTGTACAATGAAAAAATAAATTGAAAGAAAAAGAAACACTCCTCAGCACTCTCAGACGAAGTTATATCAATACGGAATGGGGATGAATAATGGAATTTTATAGGAAAGAATGTTTAATGTATTTTTTTAAGGCAGTTTTTTTAGGAACTTCATCCACGCTTCACATATTGCGTTCAAAATTGCGCTCTCGGTGTATCGTTGTGGAAATTCTTATTCATAAAAACCTGTCGACACGAAGTCTTAGGAAAAATTTGCAAATACGTTCGGAGAAAATGACCTCTGAGGCCTTTTTTTGAAACTCTTTTTACTTTTTTATTTTTAAGCGCGATTTTTTTGACGACTCATAAAACAATTGAAATGAGGTTTAAGGCCCTAGGCCACTCTAGAGGCCGAAAAAAGGCTTTTTGAAGATTTTTTTCTGTAAAAAACTACAAAATAAATCGTGATTTAAAAAAGGGTGTTTATCATACATATCAGTGACTGTATACAATAATTTTTTGGAAGCGATTAATTTCAAAATCGCGGCTGTGCAGCTTTTAACTCAAAATTGCATTTTTTAAGTTGGCCGGAAACATAACTCAGATAATTTTTAACCGATTCACTTGAAATGTTGAATATATCTTGAAAAATACATTATGGAAGTACGTAGGATTTTTTTTTATATTGCATAGTTCATTTGTTATTAACAATTATCTGACGACGTT
Organism: Ophion obscuratus; assembly: GCA_964007375.1. NCBI lineage: Eukaryota > Metazoa > Arthropoda > Insecta > Hymenoptera > Ichneumonidae > Ophion > Ophion obscuratus. The sequence goes on along the minus strand of OZ023322.1, from coordinate 16,873,004 downwards.
TTAGGCAAATTTTTGGAAAGTGAAAAACTTTAAGTGAATCGGTTTAAAATTGTCTGAGTTATGTTTCCGGCTAACTTGAAAAATGCAGTTTTGAGATAAACGATGCACAGCCGTCATTTTGAAATTAATCGCTTCAAAAAAATTATTGTATACAGTCACTGATATGTATGATAAATACCCTTTTTTGTAATGTCGATTTATTATGTAATTTTTCTGAAAAAAATCCCCAAAAAGCCTATTTTTTCGGTCTCTAGAGTGGCCTAACCCCTTAAAGGGTTCATTTTTCATATCTGCATGAACTAGAATCGATTTATTTTTTTTTATTTTTTTCAAAAAATAATAAATATCGGCCCAGTGGCCGGTAGAAAAAAAATGACTCTTTTTAGGCACACGGGCGGACTCGATGAAGACGCACATAAGCGCCTAGACCAAATTTTTTTTTCGTAGTCTACATGAATTTTTCTAGCCAAGTACAAACAATTATTACAAAACATTGATGCAAATTTTTTGCAAATTTGGCATTATTTTGGAAAAAGTGGAATTTTCGGCTGAAAAAAGCGGCTTTAGTGTGTTTATAAAAGCCGTAATTATTGGGCGATCGTAAAAATCATGTGTTCTTTGCTAGAAAATCTATCTAAGAAGCTACGGTTGAAATTTGAAGTCAATCGGTTGAGAATTGTTGGAGCTACGTGACCGCCTGATTTTTAAAACATGATTTGACGAAAAACGCGTTTAAGGGATCATCGCAGTGTAAAATTTTCAAAAAACCGATTTTTTGCATTATCCGATAGTATAGACGGTTACAAACATGCTGTTCTATTTTTGGGGCGAAATTTGAATTATTCCGGTGGTACAGCCTTGGTGTACACTCTCGAAGGAAGAGTTTTTAAGCTATCCGTCTCAAATGTTGGCACAGCATTCTTCACGCCATTCGTTATTTTACTATGGAAGCTTTTTTTATCTTCACATTTTGTTAACGAAAAACTGTCGAAAGAGTGGGTTAAATTCGATACTTTTTTTCAAACTGCCGCCATTTTGTCGACTTTCATACTAATTTCATACTAATTAATAATCTTTTTACAAAATTTGTTTCAGATAATATTTACGGTCATAACCGTGTACACCGTAAGGACTCCTTTTTTTCGAAGATATTTTCAACCGTTAAAAGAAATGTAAAAAGAATAGAAATAACCGTTTAAAAAATGATTTTCTTATCTTCATGGATGCTTCAATTTGCCATAAAAAATCAGACTGATCAGCGTATTTTAACCATCGAAAAAAAAATTGCGAAAATAAGCTACTCTTTGGCCCGTTACACTGTGCCACCCTTAAAGTTCACCCTTTACACCCCTGTACACCCTTAGTACCCCTGTACACCCTTGAAGTTTTTAAATCATTATTCTTCGGACCTCATCATTCTTGAGATGTTTGTACATATCAACCAAATAATTATTGGGATGTTCATACATCATTTGGGACAATAAAAAAGCGATAATTTTTCTGTTTTCAAAGGTATATAAAGCCGTAAATCGGAATAGTAGAACTTTTGACACATGGTTTGTATTTAATTTTCGTGAAAAATTACGCAATGAGAAGAATTATGAAAAATTATAAGAAACGGGTCACCAATTCTTGATCACCTTAATTATTTATCTTCTCAGGCCCCTCCATTTATTAAAATACATAAAATATCTAGAAATGAAATCATGTCCATGTTTTTTAACATTCCAGTGTCTTTATTCATATCCTATCCGATAACGTGATCGTGGAAATTTTTTTAAACTTTTGAGAATTGAAACAAAGAACTTAGTAAAAAAGTTTTTCGATTTTCAATGAAATTATCACAAACACACGAGTTTTAATTAACGTTTTTCGAGGCATTTTTATTTATTTTAAATCCACTAATCTGTGATATTAAAATTTCATGCTGAAAATCGATAAGCAATGACATTTAAAAACATAGCCTCCACGAGGTGAGGAGAAACACGAGAAACAACAAAAAAAACCCTGCCACCCTGAGGATTTCGCAAGAGAAACCCGGGAGGGTGAAATACGATAGTTGTTTGGAAGTTCTCACCCTCGTTTTTTTCGAGCTACTTTGAAAAATAAGGAGAAAGAAAATCCTTCCTTATAAATGATCCACTTTCTCTTTTATACGTTTTCCTCGTGTTTTTTTTTATCCGAGGCCTCCCTACATCCTGTCCCATCTACAACATTTTCCTGTCGCCGTATGACCTGTCGTGTTTTTCTTTTTACTGCTGCAAATCGCTTGTACTCCGTATCTAATACTGGCACTTTTTCAAACGGAACGCCTTGCGTATCCTCTTATTGATCACAGAAGCTACGGCCATCAGATAAAACTCTATTTCAAGACGAGAATGTCTTTTTTTTTTACGAAAAATCGTACGATCGTTCCCAAAATGTTCGGGCTATCGCCGTCGAGGTTTTTTTTATTTTTTACTAAATTCAAGCCCTTCGGTGTCGAGAAAACAATAAAAAATAATGATAAAATAATTAGTTGAATTACTAAACGATTTTTTAATATTTGTTGATTTAGTTATTAAATGACATAATAAATATTTTAAAAATCACGACGTAAATAATAAAGATACAATAATGATAAAAATAATTATGTAAATAAACGAGACACGTTTGAAAATCTGAGAGTGACACTTTCCACCGGGGTAAAATAATTATTTCACAAAACTCTAATTTTGAAGAATCATCGGTGGAAATAAAACTATTATTTTTTATAAATGTCTCTTTCTCTGTAGATGTTTCTTTCTATTGTTCATTTCTCTCGTTCAGATGAGGCACCTGATTCCGGAAGCCTTCCGTCAAATGTTCGAACCTACGGACCATTGAGATAACACCAAGACTAATCAGACTTGACATGGCGGAATATAGACGCAGGCAATTTTTTTTTAACGCAAAAACCCGAATTAGAAGGTCGAATTTTTTTTTTTCTCAATTTCTTAAGGGGAGGGTGGGGGTTTCAGCGTGAAAAAAAAACACTTTTTTGCAAATTTTTGTTCATCTATATGGATATAGAAAATGTATTGATATGTTTTGTACATTGTTAAGTGTCATTTCAAGAACATTCCGTGAAATTTGTACGCGAAAATATCCACAAACAAGCCGGTGCCGCGTTTTTCTCGAAACCACTTTTTCAAAGTCCATGTTCACTGCCATTTGAAAACTACGTGACCGATTTATTTCAAACTTGGTACACACTTTCTACATATAAAATACCTCCCCCCAACGGGTAGTTGGAGATTTTTTTTTTGCATTGAGGGCGTTTTCCACCCCCAAAATGGCGGAATTTTTCGTAAAAAATAGCACTTTTCACTTTACATGACCACCAAAAATTTAGAAATTAAAAAAAAAATTATCGAAGACCGTTAGGGGGAGGATTTGATGATACTTTGAATGAATTTTAATGGTACTTGATTTCAGATGATTTCTAGCTGAGATACAGTGAACACCGCAAATCGTGTTAACCATGTACGAAAGGATCCAATAAACCAATCCATATAGATGAAAAAAATTGGCAAAAAGTATTTTTTTCACGCTGAAACCCCTACCCTCTCCTTACATCGATAAATAAACTATCCAAGAATATATTTACAATTACAGAGGCAAATTATAAATATTTTCGAAAATACAAAGCCAAAAGCAGAGAAGCGATTGATACTCGATATTGATATTTCCTCCTACTGAAAACTTTGAAGCGCGTTTTCTCCATTTTTCATTTTCGAGATTTTTCCTAACTTGGCGGGCGTGATGGCAAAAAAACTAAACAACCTATTGAATCAAACCAAAGTTTATTTTCCTCGGTATGAAAATTGTTACTAAGTGAATTGAAAAAATCTTTTTAAATAATTTAAAAATTATTGAAAATGATTTTTTCAATTCAATAATTTAAAAGTTGTTTCATAAGATTTTTTCAATTCACTTAGAAACATAAATATTATAAATAGCACGCTAAAGCGTTTTTTTTTTAACTAGAGAAAAGTTATAATTTCACGATTATTTCAGCTTTTTCTTAATTCACCCAGAAGAAAAATATATGAGAATTGAAAATTTTATTGGTTTTTTTGTTTCAGTCAAGAATTTCGAGCTTCAACCTTCCCGCCGATTAGGGACTGCAAGCAAGACGCACACGTGACAGGCTGACAAATCTGCAGTGATTTATTGTTTCGTGTTGAATGTTTTTTTTTATACTTTTCAAATATACATGAAAAAATACCTCAATGTTTACTGTGCTCACTTGTTTTTTTCCCTTCTACCAAAATTCCTGAAAAAAACGCTTTTTGGACCTTCTAATTCGGGCTCCCGCCTTAAGGCTTTCAAAAAAATTAATCGAAGAAGAGAAAAAAGCGGAGGGAATTAGACGACGAAAGAGGGAGAGAGGAAAAAAGAGGAAGAGAGAGGGTCCAACGCGGAGCAGTGACGAAGTGAACTGTTACGAGAAAACTTTTCCTCTTTTTCCCATACTATACATTTATCCAAATCCTTTATTCCCCCCTCTATCCCTCCTCCTGTATACCCTCTACGGTTATAAGCAGCTGCGGGTCCGCTCCCAAATCTCTATGTCTCTTTTCCATCTAACTACATCCGCCGTCTCCTTATTTTCCCTCATTTCTCTTCTTTCCAGCGGATTTCCTCCGCCCCCTCCGCCGTTTCTCGATCTTTCAGCTTTCCCTGGACTTGCTCACGGTCAGCGTATTTTTACGCGCGTAGCGATTTTTCTTCTGTTTTTTTTCGCCAGATGATATAGAACGTTTCCGTGCCGGAAAGTTTCGTAAAAAACACGATAACATAGTTGACCGATGGTAGTTCAGATACGCTTACTTTTTTCCCGTTGTAGGACCCAGCGACGGTAGTTTGAAAGCGGCAAACTCGTAAAATTTGCTTTATCATTCGGGTGAAAAATAAGTCGAAAATATTGTGAACAACTGGAGATACTCTACCTCAAGAAGTGGAAATAGCGAAGGGTGGAGGAAAAAGTAAAAGGGATGGGATGGTAAAAGGTCGCAAGAACATACGAAGGAGCATTGGAAATAAATAAATAAATAAATTAATTAATGTATATAAGTTTAAATCAATTATTGTTCGTAATGAAAAGTCCCTCAAAAAAAGGAAATAGTAAAGGGTGGAAGGGAAAGTAAAAAGGATGGAATCGTAAAAGCTCGTAAGAGAATAGAAAGGAGTATTGATTAATTAATTAATTAATATATGTAAGTTTGAACAAATTATTTTTCGTGATTTGAAGTCCCTCAAGGAATGGAAATTGTGAAGGGTGGAGGGGGAAGTAAAAGGGATGGGATCGTAAAAGCTCGCGAAACCATACGAAAGAGCATTGAAAATAAATAAATGGATGGAAGTTTTAAGAAATTATTTTTAGTAAAGTGGGGTCCCTCAAGAAGTGGAAATAGTGAAGGGTGGAGAGGGGAGTAAAAGGGATGGGATCGTAAAAGCTCGCAAGAGCATACAGAGGAGCATTGGAAATAAATAAATTAATTAATTAATATATGTAATTTGAACTTTTTTCGTGATTCAGAATCCCTCAAGAAGTGGAAATAGGGAAGGGTGGAGGGAAAAGTACAAGGGATGGGATCGTGAAAGCTCTCAAGAGCATACGAAAGAGCATTGGAAATAAATAATTTGACAAATACATGTAAGTTGGGAGAAATTATTTTTCGTAGTTTGGGGTCTCTTAAGAAGTGGAAATACGGAAGGGCTGAGGGGAAAGTACAAGGGATGAAAATCGAAAAGCTCGCAAGAGCATATGGAAGAGAATTGGAAATGAATAAATAAAAATATGTAAGTATCAAAAGTTTATTTTGGTAGAAAAAAATTGCTCGAATTACAGAATAATAATTGTAAATAAATCAAAACAATTGTAGGAATTATTATTCGCTTGAATTTCACCATGAAATAACATGGAACATCTATTTACTCGAATCGTATTGCCATGTATAAATAATACAAAAGAACGGCTCGAATTTAATACGTATTTCCATTAAATGGAGCGAATGTAGAAAATGAAAAAGTTTTCTCTCGAATTAAAGAAGGTCTCGTCATGTAGTGGCAAAATAATTACATTATTTTGAGTAGAAGTGCCTTTGAGTCTACGATCGTGTAGTATCTTTGTATTTTATTCGGTTTATATTGTTGCGCATTTCCTCGAGCGCGTTCCCCTTTAAATATCGAATTCCGATTTTTCACTTCTAAATATAAAATGCACCTGACGCGCTGAGCGGGCGGAGTGAAGGCTTGTCCGGAACCGTTGGGCCGAAGAGCGCCGATTATTATCCGCACGAATATGCATATAAAATCGTTATGCGTTGGATGGTAAAAATTCAACTTACTGGATAAAAAGTGCACGACGACTTCGAAGCTTTCGCAGTTATCTTTTTAATTACAAGGCCCAGCCGTGTTTTTTTCATGACTTGAATATTTCTTCATTTTTTAAGATTATTTTTATTTGTTTATCTTATATTTACGTTTTTTGTATTTTTCCTTTCACATTACCCAAAGTCCCAGAACCACCCACACCGATTGGCCACTCAGAAATGGCGGCGCTTTGTTTTAATAATAATAACTCCGCTGATTATCAATATTTTTGATTTAATAAAAATCTCCAACTTGACAAGATTATGCATTAAATGTATATAAAATCCCGACGTGCTCATCCCAATACTCTCCCCAGAAAAAAATATTAAAAATATACCATTTTTTGGGCCCCGAGCAGACCCGTTAAGACCCTCTAGTCTAAAAATTTGAAAATGGCCCTCTAGTCTAAAAATGTGAAAAAGAATTATTCTTTGCTATTTTTTAAAAGTATAGACTTTTAAAAATACGTCCTCAAATTAAAATGTCAAAATTCACAATGTTTACGCCAACAAACGCGACTAGAATAAAATCGACCGGTCGGAGCCACGAACCTCAGAAGCTTCTAAGGAAGCTAGAACTGCCCGCAGGCAAGAACGATCTTCAGAAAAACATAATTTTGAAATCAAAGAAAGCACACCCCACGATAGTACAGTCATGCTGTCGCTGAAAAAAACCCGGAGTTGGAGAAAATTAGAAGACTAGTTTTTTGACAGGTGATTTTGTAGGTGCCGCGGATGCTAAATCCAAGTTTGCCTAAAAATCGGGGTGTAGGGTTCTTTTTAAGGGATTAAAGGAGATGGGGGTGGATTAATGCCAAACTACAACCCCTACGAGGTCAGCGCCGTGAGACAAAATGTTCAGAAAAATCAGGGCTTTAGTTTTGTCCACAGCGCCGAAGTCGTGGAAGTTTATTTTGAGGGTGAAAAAGTGGGGTGAAATTTTGAAAAAATCGCTTTTAATTCAATAACTCTTTAGAAAAAAATCGTACGTTTTTTGTTCAAATGGAAACGTTGTAGCCCTTGAAAAGACGCGTCGATCGAGTATTCGATCATCACTCTCCGATAATATCTTCACCCCCAAAAAATGGTTAAAATCCAAAAATAAAAAAAAATAGTTTATTGAATAACTCAAAAACAATAGGTTTTTCGAGTATGGTTCACATGTACGAAATGTAGAGAATAATTTTCTCCATATTTTCGTTGCTATGGACCACCCTTGAATTTTTATTTTCCAACCCCTCTCGGGGGTTGACCATTCAAAATGAAATTCTGGGAAAACTATTGACCGCATGAATTCACCGCCGTGAAAGAATTTATAGCTTGAACCCTCACCTATATTTTTGTCCAAAGCGCCAAACTCGTATCTCTTTAGTTTCGGTCAATAGTTTTCCCAGAATTTCATTTTGAATGTTCAACCCCTGAGAGGGGTTCGAAAAAGCAAAATTCAAAAGTTGTGCATAGGAACGAATATACAGAGAAAATTATTCTCTACATTTCGTACATTTGATCCATCCCTGAAAAATCGATTGTCTTTGAGTTATTCAATAAACAATTTTTTTGTTAATTCTTCAACAATCCTTTTGGGGGTGAAGATATTATTGGAGAGGGTTGATCGAATACTTGATCGACGCGTCTTTTCAAGGGCTACAACGTTTCCATTTGAACAAAAGTTGTATGAATTTGTCCGAAAGAGTTATCGAATGAAAACTGATTTTTCAAAATTTCACCCCACTTTTTCACCCCCAAAATGAACTTCCACAACTTCGACGCTATGGACACAAATAGAACCCGGATTTTTCTGAACATTTTGTCTCCCGGCGCCGACCTCATGGGGGTTGTAGTTTGGCATTAATCCACCCCCATCCCATAAAAAAACCCTATCCCCCGATTTTTAGGCAAACTTGGTTTTAGCACCCGTGGCACCTACAAAATGACCTGTCAAAAGACTAGCCTTCTTCTAATTTTTTCCGATTCCAATATACAGCACGATTATACTACGAGGCAGAAATGATCAATTAGTATAACGTAAATATAACATGCCATTATACCACTTAGATAGTTGCTTTTCAACCTGGTTGACATTAAATCTCGAGTTCTATTCAACCTATTGACTTCAGATTTGGTATGGACCTTTAGTATATATTTCTCTATCGTTCCTACCTCGCGCATTCCGAAGTCATTATTGTTACTATTTTTAAAGAAATTCAAAACCTAACTTCCGAAAATTAACCTTTTTTCACACAGTCGGAATTTAATTTTCCTTTCTCTTCGGTGCCTATCATAATGACATTTCTACTAATAAATAAAAATGGTTAAATTTCTGTTTCAGATTAATTGGAGCTTTGGAATCATGTCAACCGCCTCAACCCTAGTTTTGCACGCCAATATTTAGGAACCGTACATCTTTTTCATTTTTCGGTTTTTTTGCACAATTTTTTTTTTGCAAGTTCTTGAAACATCAATGAAAAGACAGCAAAAAATAGATGCTGAAAATATTTTTCATTTTTCTTTCATCACGTCCGAAAAAAACACCCAGTATTTAGGGCTCTACATTAGAATACTGCCTTAAGGAACTATTCTACAGTGACGGCTAAAATAATAGGCTATTTTTTATAATTAAAAAAAAATGTCGCATGTATCAGTACAAACTTTTTTTTCGCTTACATGTACACTCTTACAGAATAGAAAACAATTTTTTGTTGCACATAAGTTTAGCTTTATTTAACAATTTTTAACCGTGTCAAGGCATGAAAAAAGTATGTTGCTAGCGTTGATGATTTGCACTCTCCAGGTAATCGAAAATAAAACATCAAAACGATTCTTAATCTGTATGAGTGTCGCTATCGCCCGAACTATAATTATGATTTTATATTGCAAAATACAAAAATAGCGTCGGTTTTTGCAAGTGTTCGAAAAACACATTTTTTTTCGTCATAATTCGGGCGAAAGTATGAGTTAAAATTAGTATTTTAAAATAATTCTAGTTCGGGCGATGGCCATACAAATGCTGCATATGCCGTAAATTTTTTAGATCGATTGGTTAAGTTGTTTTTCCGCAATCAACAACGCCAGGTGAAAAAAAGTCGTTACGAAAAAAAAAAAGCGTTTAAAGTTTACTATACTATACAATACTAATCGGCAGAGCGTTCTTTTACTCACACAGTGAAAAGAGAGACTACTACTATACAGTAAATGTAGAGAAGTATACGTGTATATGTTTATACTCAGGTATAAATTAAAAACAGCTGTTCCCAACAGCTGCCAGGGACGCGCAGCGGACAGCCGTACTAGAACGCGCGCACCGAGCTCTTCCACTTTGAAGCGCTCTACTGAGTCGACAAAGTGAAAATCGACTTTACCATCAATGGGACATCAATTCTCTGATGAAATAGAGTTGAAAAATGCAAAAAATAAAAGCATCGGCCGAAATCGTCCAAAAATCAATTTTTTCATCGTAGACAGTCACAGTAAAATAGTCCTTTAAGGGGTTAGGCCACTCCAGAGGTCGAAAAAATACGCTTTTTGGAGATTTTTTTCTCAGAAAAACTACAAAATAACTTGAGATTACAAAAAGGGTGTTTACCATACATATCAGTGACTGTATACAATATTTTTTTTTCAAGCGATTAATTTCAAAATGGCGGCTGTGCAGCGTCTATCTCAAAACTACATTTTTTAAGTTGGCCGGAAACATAACTCAGACAATTTTCAACCGATTCACTTGAAATGTTGAATATATCTTGAAAATTACATTGTCTATGGAAATACGTAGGATGCTTTTTTTATATTGCATAGTTCATTTGTTATTAACCATTATCTGGAGATTTTTAGGCAAATTTATGGAAAGTGAAAAATTTGCATACAAAATCGTCAGATAACTGTTAATAACAAATGAACTATGCAATATAAAAAAAAATCCTACGTACTTCCATAGAAAATGTATTTTTCAAGATATATTCAACGTTTCAAGTGAATCGGTTGAGAATTGTCTGACAAGAAACATCCCTCAGGTCGCACCCTTCGATTTTGTTGAAATTTGGATATGTTATAAAGCACCGAAAAGTAAGCCGTACGTATTTTTTTTATCGGCGGGAAAACGGTTTTGAGGGATGAAACGAACCATCGAAAATAGGGGTGTTTTTTGTTTTTCGTCGATAACGTTATCCTTCTTATCTCCAATGTATAGTGCACAGAAAATAAACAATGTTGCAATTTGAAATTTTTTAATATCCCGTACCGTTAAAACTGTATCGACGAAAAACGAAAAACATGCCCATTTTCTATGGTGCGTTTCAGCCATGAAATCATTTTTCCGCCGATAAAAAAAATACGTATCGCTTACTTTTCGGTGCTTTATAAAATATCCGAATTTCAACAAAATCGAAGGCTGTCACCTGAGCGATGTTCCTTGTAAGTTGTTTCCGGCCAACTTAAAAAATGCAGTTTTGAGATAAGCGCTGCACAGCCGCCATTTTGAAATTAATCTCTCCAAAAAAATTATTGTATACAGTCACTGATATGTATGGTAAACACCCTTTTTTGTAATCTCAATTTATTTTGTAGTTTTTCTGAAAAAAAAAATCCCCAAAAAGCCTATTTTTTCGACCTCTAGTGTGGCCTAAAGCCTTAATGCAATTTTTTTTCAGTCATTACACCATTTTCCAGGGTCGTATAAAAAATGTTAATTAATTCATTCACCAGAAGCCGAAAAGAAATCATTCGATCACTTCACTCCCGATCGCTTCGGTACGTCACAAAGTATCTCGCAGTACACGCGTATCGGGATACTCTTAAAAGCTTTTCCTCCCGAAAAAAAGACACGTCGGTATACATCTCGAGAAAACGATATACGAGTTTTTATCCCCGGGCAATCTAAGAACTGTTCTATCGTTTGCAGGGAAATTCCACCGGCATATCGGTTCGGGTGTTCTTCGAGTGCGAGTATAGCCGCGGATACATATGCAACACGCGTATGCGTTTGAGAGCCCTTATATGTCGGAGTGCCAGCGAATGCCACGAGACCGGGCGTTCCCTGAGTTCTCCATACCTCCAATGCGCACAATCTCCCCTCATTCTTCCCTGTATACCGAAGGGACTTTTGCATTACATTTTCAGCAGCCCGTGATTCTCGTACCGTGTTTGCGTACGGCGAATTTTTAGAAAGCGAGTAACCGAGTCTAGTTGGAATTCTTACCCATACGCGAGGGTGAAAAGCACGTTGAAACTTCTCGAGCTGAGTATTACGTTCTCTCGCTTCGATTTCCTCTCAATTTTCCTGTTTACAAATCAGAACCCGAATACCGACGTGTGCATATTTTGTTCCCCTGTACTATTTCCTGAGTTTCTTTAAACCTCAAGGTTTAAGGTTTAAAGTACTTTAAACCTAAAGATTTAAGGGTGAACCAACTTTAAACCTGAAGATTTAAGGATGAACCAACTTTAAACCTATAGGTTTAAGATTTAAAGCACTTTAAACCTATAGATTTGAGATTTAAA